>QGSO01000043.1:7500-26768 GCA_011037825.1 Carya cathayensis | reverse complement strand
ATCTTGATGACCAACAAATTGCAAAGCTTCAAACGGCTCTTGAGAGCTCGCTTGCTGAGCTTGGTGTTCCAGTTACACCACTGGCTAAAGCATCATCTTCAGTTTCACCGGATGGAAAAGGCAAAAAAAAGGCTGAGGTGAGAAAACAGAGGAGAAAGAGCTCACAGAGGGTATCACAAGTGGAGACCGCATCTGGTTTTTCTGGGACTGAAGTTGTTCCAAACGCCACGAAGGATTTCTCGGATGTTGGAATTTCTCAGGTTTCCAAGTAGTTGGAGGGAGGTGTCATGTGTGAAGGAATTGTGGCGTGCCAAGCCGCTAAAGAGTCCACTTTTTGTGTTCAGAAGGACAGTTCAGTCTTGCCGAAAAAGAAGAACTTAGTACCAACATCATCCAAGAAGAGGAACAAGAAGGGAGGGCTTTCTATGTTCTTGAGTGGTGCTCTTGATGACACCCCCAAAGATGTCGCTCCCCCTCCTCCAACACCCAGAAGTGAGGGTCCCGCATGGGGTGGGGCTCAAATTTCAAAGGGATGCACTTCTCTTCGTGAAATACAGGATAAGCAGAGCAAAATCAAGGTGAACCAACCAACCAGAAGCAAAGATCAGGTGGAACATCTGTCCGATGGTAGAAGTGATGGGAGAGAATTCCATAATGAAATTAAAAATCGAGTCAAAAGGGAATTCCGCGATAAAAGAGCTCTGGTAAGGCTCGCATAGGCCATTAAACTAAATTAAGGACGCCCTTCTCCCATTCCTTCATACTTGCTTTCAGATGTCTGGCGGCTTCACTTCCATTTTTGATACTTGTGCATTCTTTCAGGACGTCCATGACTTTTTTCATTTTGGAAAGTCGGGGAAGATCCGAATTTGATATGCAAAGATCTTCTGACACCTGGGAAACAAAGTGGAATTTGGGCTCTATTTTAGTATGGGCCCTCAGAAACTCAAGTAGCTCCGCTTCGACTTCAGCCCGTATTTCTAAGAGGGAAGCCTGCTGTTCTGCAGGCCCCACGCCAGTAGAAGAGGAAGAGGGGGCCGGTTGGGGTGGCTGAAAGAGACCACCCTCCTCTTGCTGTCGCTGACCCTGGGCTGGGGCCGAAGAAGAGACCTCCGGACCAAAAAACTCATCAATCCAGGAGGCACCCCTGCTTGAGATCGAGGGCACCGGCGAGGAGGTGGTTGACGGAAGAGGAAGCTTTCCTACTCCTTCAGAAGAAGAAGAATTGTCATCCCCACAGGCCCCAGATGAAGGAAGCATCATACACGTAGAGGCAATTGCCCCTACGGCAATAAAGTGAAAACAGAGCACACGCATCAGATTGACTACGAAAACACTAAAAAGAAACAAAATGAGATAGATGGTTAGCATGAATGGAAAAGGCATCTTTCTCTTTCGGAAAGAAAGCCATTTATACATAAAGATCAAAGCTAAGAGAGCGAGAGCCATAAGTACGAAGTAAAACGGACCTTGATTGGAATTCCAACAAAGAAGACCAGGTCTTCCCTGTAATTCCCTACGAATCAGTACTGAGAAGCATGTGCCCATCACTCCAGCAATGGCACGGAAGATGAAACATAGAGTCCCTATATCCTTGTGGTTAGTGGAGAACAGCCATCGGACCGGATTTGTCGTAAAATTGAGATTCTTTCGTTTCCTTCCTTATCAGAGAGGGGCCCCTTAGGGAGCGGGGCTTCTTTATTGAAAAAGGGGGAGTGAGAGGGGAAGGAAGAATGGAAAGGGGGTGGGGAAGGTCCGGAAAGCCCTCACTTTATTGATGGGACATTTTGATCCCCTTTTCCTCTCACCCCCCGCGGTTCTGGTTCAGGAAAGGGTCAACGCAAGGATCTTACTTCGAAGCAATCTCTGGAGTTTTCCCTTATCCGAACGGGTCTTGCAAGAAAATAGGATTTCATATTGAGCTCCAAATATACGCTATTGGGATAGGATGGCTCCTACTAGCTCTCCCCCCCTAAGAACCGCACGTGCGAGTTCCCCCGCATACGGCTCAAGCGGCGAAGGCCCTTTCCTTCGCGCTTGGTAAGCGCTTCGCTGTAGCCAAGCTTACTGCTAGCCTATCGGCTAGAGCCAAGCTTCGACCGCGACTGCTCGTCGCTTCTGGCCGCCTTATTCCGTCACCCGAGATCCAAGTCAGCACCGGCAAAGATCTCTTGATTCCTCGCGGCCGGGCCGGCTTGGAAGCAAGCTACCTGTCGCCTATCTCGCCCCCTTTCTTATTATTAGTAAGATAGGTTGCCCCTTTCCCCTTTCTCTAATAATAAGGTAAGCTTCCAAAGCTCCTTCCTTCAGCTGGGTGAGCCTCCGCTTTTTGGATCGTCTTCTGCCCAATGCGGTACCCCCCGTTTTTTGGTTCCCATTGGGTTTACCTTGTTTACAGGTCGACCCCATGGCAGCAAGAAAAGGCGATCTTGTGCTATACTTCGGTGATCTCTTTCCTACCGAGGCACGCAAACTCCCATCGTGTCCCAGATCACATTCCGTGAATCGAAAGGGGAAGCCTACTCATCCATCAGCTCCTCTCGTAGATCGGTGCGGTTTTACGAAGCGTCTAAGCACAGTTCACTCGCGTTGATCAATCAAGAGCTTTGCCGCCACTCCTTAAGGTTACCTGTTGTATCATACCATACACTTATTGCATTGTTTCCCACGCTTCATACCCCCCCTATTTCTTTCTTCTTAAGGTAAGGTAAAGGGCCAGGCATGGTGGGGTAGGAGCATTCTGTCGGCAATCTTTTTGGCTTGACCAAGAAGTCTTATGTCCTCCAAGTCGCACGGCGTTTTAACCGAAAAAACTTCTTGCGCAATTCATGCGTTTGTGTTTTTATGACCAGAAATTGTTTCTTGATTTCCATTGAAAATTGTTCTCTGGACTTTTTATCAATATGAGGTGATCGTAACACAGTATATAAGACTCGTGATTCAGGCAATCCAATCTTCCGTGTGTAAGGCGGAAGCCCCCAAAAATGGTTTTCCAAAAATGGGTGATCAAAAGATCGAATCACTATGCGTATCTTGGTGGTCGTTACTTTTGGTGGTCTTTCTTTTTGGCTGACTCCTCTTCCTGTTCTATTGATCAGAAGCATCCAGCAGCGCCGCGCCGGTTTAGAATTCTATTCTAAGGGCTAAGGCTCTCCTTATCCCCCCTCCCTTTTCTTTCCCCCCTGGCCGTGTGTGTGGGCCACACTTCAGAAAGGGCCTACGGGGGTCCTTCACTTACTTGTGTGAGCCCCCGCCCGCTCACGCTCCTTACCAACAACCCGGCGCTTCGCCGGAACACACCATAGGTCAGTCCAACAACCAGTTGGCTTCTCGCCGCTGCACATTAGCAGAAAAAAGTGAGTGAATAGCCAGCCTCATGCAAGTTTCTCAATCGGTTTCCTTTCATTCATTCATTAATTGATTCAAGGTAGCTGTAGCTTGCTTCCAAGCCAAGCCCTACCGCCGATACCGAGACCGAACAATGTCCTGCCTAAACTGGTTATCACTGACTCTCCGGCGAAGATCTTGTACTATTTTTGTTCATTCTTCTCCTCGGGACTCTACTTGTATATTTTTGACTAATGTAGCCGGAAGAGTTTGCCAGGATGGCTTGGTAAGCAAGCAAGCAGGCGCCAACTCCCAGTTCTTTCTCTTCTTTCTTTTTTTTATTACATTATTATATATATAATTTCCTTCCTAAAGTCAGGAATGGCGAGACGGGGAACTAAAGAGATACCTTTAAGCCATATTAGTTAGTCCAACTCTACTATCTCAATAGGACTAAAGCATACTTCCTTTAGCTGCTAATAGTAGATCAAGGACTTCTGCTTAGAGTCCTAAGAAGAGTAAGAGCAAGACAACAATCTTCCTTCTTTTCATTCTCGTACATACAAGTCTGCCTTAAAGGGCTGTCAGTAATAGAAGGAGTCTTTCATATAAGTCCTTAAGGCAAGACACATTGGGTCATTCGGTCACTCACTCCCACTTGAAAGAGCATTTAATGAGGATCTCGCTCGGGCCCCCCTCCAGCGATCTATTGAGTTTAAGCTCCTGTCACGTTAGTTAGTGGGTGCTTTAGGAACTGAAATAGAATGCTAACAAGAAAGAAGTAAAGACTACAATCAGTACTGTTATCATGTTAAACGGCCTACAAGGCCACTATACTATAAGGGCTTAAAACAAGAGTTTGGCATTCTCACGTAGGGTCCTACTTCAAGTATTGTTTACAGGCCTTGAGAATAAGAATTGGCTTGGCACAAGGAATCACCATTGACTTCCTGCTTGTGTTACCGGTTAACTCGTTACAGACCGACTGTAGCCCCATGTAAACCGTTTTCATTAGACTGTATTCATCAAGAAGGGCATCCCTTACTCTATTCCTTCCAAAAGTAAGGAACCAAGCTACGGATGAGCGCTATTTATCATTCTCAAGGAATTCTCCAGCGCGAGGCTCCTATTTACTCCCCGAGGCTTAGCGCAGGCGAGTCCCAAGCAAGTACTAGTTTTGACTATCTATAGCAGCCAAGAGTTCACATCTGGTCAGTCTTTTCGATAACTTTGACTGTTAGGAGGATATTGGGATCCCTCAACTCTTTCTCTTTCTCTTTCATGTTTAACCCCATGACATTCCAGACTACAGCCTTCATGAGACAGTCTTAGTGATGGAATCTTTACTCGCCCTTTGGGCATTCCCCCTAGTAGCTTTGGCCGGACCACCTTCAGCAGGTTTTGATTTGCCTTTTCCTTTGCCCTTCTGTCCTCCCCCTTGATTCATGGATAGAGCAACCATTTTCTCTTTCCACTCCTCATTTTCTTTCACCAAAACAGCCCTCCTCACACTTATTGAATGAACTTTCTATGAAATATCTCTGGACTTCTTATGCAAATTTTCCTTTTCCTATGCATCAACTACCCTGGAAGAAGCCTTAGTCAATGTACCATAAGGTGTTTCCTTTCCAATCTGGTTCATGGGCTAGGTTCCCTCAGCTCCTTCCAGTAATTCTTCACCCAGTTCGTCCACTTCATGAGTGTCTTCCTCTGTCTGTAGAGAAGCAAATCGATTAGAAGCTGAAGGACAGCCTATAGTCTCCAACGAACACTGGACTGCAGTATCTTGATCTGGGTCATTCCTGTCAGTGGTTTTTATTGATCTCTTGCCGCTCCTAGAACGACTGGGCTCTTCTAATGTTTGGCTTTCTTCACCCCTAACATCAGTACAGAGTTTGGTGTTCCCCTTGGGCTTGTTTTCATCAGTTTTCTTCAGTAAATCATTTCTGCAAACACCTTCTGCTCGGGCTTTCTAGGATCAAAGGCTGGTCAATGAGCAGCATCTCTATCTGAACGAGTAGAGAGGCGTATGAGAAAAGGCCAAAAAGCAAACCCTAACTAGGGTCCGGCCAAATATATATATTAATATAAAACCAAAGAATTACAAGAGTGCCATATATACAATATTACAACATTATCCTTAATATGCCCCCTCAAGCTGATGTGGGAGACATCCACAACAGCTTGGATCGAAACTGAAAGAATAAAGGGTAATAGGAGAAGAAGGAGCTATGCCAAGATCATGAAGAAGATATGATATCCATAGAAGCTCAGAGGTAGCAGAAGAAAGAGCCTTATATTCTGCCTCGGTACTAGACTGAGAAAGAGTAACTTGCTTTTTCGTTGACCACGAAATAGGATTAGCTCCAAGGAATATGCAATGGCCCATAGTGGAGCGTCTTCTATCAGGACACCCAGCCCAGTCGGAATCAACATAACCTGTTAAAGTAGAGGATGATGTCGAAATAAAGGAGATGCCAAAGTTGATCGTACCCTTAAGATAGCGCAAAATACGTTTAACAGCTTGAAGATGAGTATCACGAGGTGAGTGCATGAACTGACAAACTTGTTGCACTGCATACATGATATCAGGGCGAGTTAATGTAAGGTATAGCAAAGCACCAACAATCTGCCGATAGGATGTAGGATCATCAAGAAGAGTTCCATCATAAAGAGAAAGTTTACGACCCATTTTAACAGGAGTAGAACATGGTTTGCAGTCAAGCATATTCATCCGAGATAGAATGGAAACAATAGATTTAGACTGTGTGAGTTTAAGCGTAGAAGTGGTTCGAACAGCCTCAACCCCAAGAAAGTAATGCAAAGAACCTAGATCCTTCATAGCAAAATGAGAAGAGAGATGATCAACCACAGAGTGAAGTAAGGGTGAGGAAGACCCAGTCAGGATGATATCATCAACATAGAGAAGAAGGACAATAGTATCATGATTGCGACGAAGAACAAAATGTTTGGATCAGCCTTGCGGAAGCAGAAACCCAATTGAAGAAGAGCGGAACTAAAACGGTGGAACCATGCACGAGGAGCTTGCCTTAGACCATAAATTGCCCTGTTTAGTTTACAAACATGTGTAGGACGTGAGGAATCAACAAAACCAGGTGGTTGAGATTGAAATAGGGTTTTGTACCGGATACATAATGGTTTTTTAGATGAGGACAGACAGTGGGACCTTTTATAGCGAGCCAAAAGAATCCAAGTGACGAGCATCAAGGCCTTTGGAACTAGGAGCATCTCTTCTTACGCGGAATGCTTCAAGCTTCTGGGCCTCGGATACAACCAATTCAATCCTGCGATCCGAGATGATGGGCGACAACCCCTGCATGGTCCCGACCATAGCTAAGGGGAGTGACGACAAGTTGATTTCCGCCCTACAACTCAAGAAGGGTGTGAGACGAGGCGAGCCCACCTATGTAGCCACACTAAGAGAGAGCCCCCATGATGCTGATCAGGGCCCTCTCCCGGAGTCTATACTTCAAGTTCTTGAGGAGTTCCAAGATGTTATGCCCAAGGAGCTCCCCAAGTCTTTGCCGCCACGTCGAGGTGTCGATCATGAGATCGAGCTGGTGCCTGGAGCCAAACCACCCGCTAGAGCACCCTATCGCATGGCACCATCCGAGCTTGCAGAATTGAGGAAGCAATTGGACGAGCTTTGGAGTCGGTTCATAGGGCCTCCAAGGCGCCCTTTTGGGCCCCGTACTATTTTTAGAAGAAGCACGACGGGCCTTAGGTTTGTGGTAGACTATCGGCCTTAACAAGGTGACCATCCGTAACAAGTACCCCATTCCGCTCATTGCAGACTCATTTGACCAACTTGGGGGTGCAAGGTACTTCACCAAGCTTGACTTGAGGTCGGGCTATTATCAAGTGCGAATAGCGGAAGGGGACGAGCCGAAGACTACATGTGTTACCCGGTGCCTTTGAGTTTATGGTCATGCCGTTTGGGCTGACTAATGCGCCAGCCACGTTTTGCACGCTAATGAATCAGATCTTTCACGACTACCACGAACTTGTCGAGGTAGTCTACTTGGATGATAAGTAGTGTATAGCTCGACACTTGAGGAGCACGTTGAGCATCTAAGGCTGGTGCTACGCAGGCTGCAGGAGAACCATCTCTATGTTAAGAAAGAGAAATCTTCCTTTGCGCAGGAGCGCATCATGTTCCTTGGACATCAAGTCGGTGGTGGACAGATCCGGATGGATATGGACAAGGTGCGGGCTATCCACGAGTGGCAGCCCCCTACCACTGTGAGCGAGTTGCGCTCATTCCTTGGGCTCGTGAACTACTATCGGAGATTTATCGAGGGATACTCGAGGAGGGCCGCACCACTGACAGACTTATTGAAGAAGGAACAACCTCGGTCTTGGACAAGGGAATGCCAAAAGGCCATTGAAGACTTGAAGCGAGCAGTGATGCAAGACCGCTTTACCTGACTTGGCGAAGCCTTTTGAAGTGCAGACGGACGCCTCAGACTTTGCTTTGGGCGGGGTGTTGTATAAAGAGGGCCATCCGGTGGCTTATGAAAGTCGAAAGCTTAGTGACGCAGAGCGTCGATACACCGCCCAAGAGAAGGAGCTGTTGGCTGTAGTACACTGCCTCAGAGTGTGGAGGCACTACTTTCTGGGGTCAAAGTTTGTTGTGAAGACGGGCAATGTGGCTGTGAGCCACTTTCTTTTCTTACTCAGAAGAAGTTGACTTCCAAGCAAGCGCGATGGCAGGAATTGCTCGCAGAGTTCGATTTTGTGTTGGAATACAGGGCAGGCCGCACCAACCAGGTCGCGGACGCATTGAGCAGGAAGGCCGAGTTAGCGGCCTTGAAAGTGATGGCACACCTCACCTCAAGCCAAGTTGCTACAAATATGCGGGAGCGCATAAGACAAGGTCTCGGGGGAGCCGGTGAGAAAGATAGTTCGATAGATGCCACAGCCTTTACGAAGATGGGTACCTCTGGACAAAAAGAGACTTTGGATGAGCCGGGGGAAGAACCTTTGGATGCAAGAGATCGATTCAATAGGAGATTTCGACGCTAAAAAAAGTGAACCTTGGTGGCAGAGCCAGAAGCACCGGACAACATGTTTCGGGGTCTCCTTCCTGCAAGTATACTGAGAGACTCGTATCTCAAAGATTGATTATTCACATGCTTACCTAAAAGCAAAAGGCCGGCCAGAGCGCAATGTCTATAACAAAAAGTAAGCCTGAGTTTGTTGAAAGGCGAACATCCGAAGTCATTCTTCTGCATGCCCATCACCTCCTCCATGAGGATGATCCAATGGATTCATTGCAACACCACGAACAATGGGGCGTCTGCCTAACCACCGGCTTTGTCCAGCTTTTCTAAGCTTACGTGCACCATGGTTAAGATTGGAAACTCTACCAATAGTAGCTCGGCATCGGGAATCAATGAGTTTTTCAACACCCGAAGGTGGCCGCACAAGCCTAAGAGAGAGTGTAGGGGGTGCTGGTTCCTTCATTATTTTAGCAAAAGTTCCTGCGGCTCGAGCCCCTTGACCGGGATGACATTCAATCTCATGTACCCATGTTCCTATACGTATAATCGGTTAATGGTATGCAATTTCCTATTTGATAATTTAGATCAAGTATCTCGTATCTATAAGCAGGAGGACGTGGCCAAGAAGCAGCCAGCTGACTGCCCTCTTCCACTCGGCCTTTCTTCGCTGTATGAATAAGGTCTTAGTATGTATGGGCATTCTGGGCGGGTCGCAATAAGTCGCTGGTCGAAGGTTTAGACCAATCGCAATTCATCACCATCTTGCCCGCTTCCAATTGATGACTGGCTATTATATAAGTGTTGACCTAAGCCCCTGTGCTGGGGCTCGGCTCCCGAACCGTACGTGAGCTGCCTCGTACGGCTCTTCCTAAGAACTTGAAGCCCCCTCTCTCTAAATCAAAATCAAAAAAATGCATTTACAAGACAAAAAAAAGACTTTTTCAAAAAGCCTTCGCCCTCCTATTCAACGGGGCTATTAGAGAAGCTGCTTCCTTCCTTGACTTCTTTGCTCAGTCAAGCTTCCTTGTTCCTTAGTGTAGTCTCGGTCCATAGTTTAAGACTCCGTTCCTTATAGCCTAGTCTATATCCACAGCTGACGTGACTCCGTACCGACGCCTTTCCCTTTGTAGACGGCTAAGTGACTTCGTAACCTTAACGTACTTATTTTCGTACTTTCTTTCTGACTTTAGCATAGGCCTTCGTCGGGCTTTCGCCCCTTCGCCTATAGGCGGCGGCTTGGCTTCGCTATCGCTCATGACTTGGTATAGAGTCCGTGTAGTCGTCGGCCTTCCCACCAGAAGAGAAGGCCTATGATATAGTGGTCGGCCTTTCGAATGCCTCCTTCCTTACTTTTCTGAGAAGCCCTTTACGACTATAAAGGACAGGGGGCTGTTCACCTTTGGAAACTTAGCTACTTAAGTACTACTCAATACTAACAAGGCGAACGGCATTCTATTGTACAGCTACTTAATATTAATAGTACAACAACTGTCGTACTACTAAAGTACCAAGGAAACCGCTAGGTAAACTTTGTTTGAATAAACGCCGCCTATTTTAGTTTACATTCATTACAAAGTAAACCAAGCCTAACCGGTCACGACATGTTGTTTGTTGATATTTATTGAGGAGTTTTATGGAGTTTAGCTGACTGAATCCATAAACCTATAAAGTAACCGTCACTGGTACTTTTTTGACTCTATAGGTAGGTATTGGTGGAGCTTGCGTAATGTAGTTGTAGTTAAGGCTGCATTGAAGTAGCGCTTTTTCTTTTTTTTTGAAGATCTACTGAAGTACCAAAGGCGAACGGGGCTCCCAGGCCGGGACGTCTGGCAGAATGCTTGGCCTCCTGCGCTGGAAGCGACACCCGAAGGGTGAGCTTCTGGCGATTAGCTTTTAGAACTAGATAATATAATAGGCATTAGGCATTCTGAGCTGGAAGTAGGCAAGCAAATGAAGGGAGGCATTACGGGCCGACTACAAAAAGCAAAGCTTCGTAGACTCGACAAGTCGCTTATAGAATGCCGACTACTAAGTGAAGACTTTCCACTTCATTTAATAAGGGAAGGGGGGAGGGAAGCTTTGCTACGCGAGCTTTATAAGGCCGACCACTACATAAGCCGCTGGCGGAGAAAGCTCGAAGAGCTCCCCTTCATTCGTTGCTAAGCCAAGGTCCCAGGTCTCCGAGTCAGCCCGCGCTTTTTCGAAGAATCCTGCACCCATGGGCATACGGCCTGGCAGGCCTTCCCTTTCCGCCGGAGCTTCATGGGCGTTGCCCCGTTCCCAAATCAGATGTTTGGATGTGAGCTATACTCCGCGAGGAGCCAAACGGGCGTATGGCCTTGCCTTGCCATTTGACCTCTCTTCCCGTGTGACTAGGAATGCTCAGTGACAACCTCTCAATTGTCACCGCCTGGCCCCTCTTGCTACCACGGTAGCACCTAGTGTGGTCAGCACCAATCGTGTTCGGGCAACGAAGCTTACACTCATTCACATTGGTTCATCCTGCTATGCCCTGGGCCTTTTGCTCTTCTAACGTAAAAGGTGGCCGGCCTTTCGTCAAGGCCCAGGAATCCGCTGGACATCTTAGCGGCGGGATTGGATACCCGCATCCGATCGAAGTTCCATTTGAGTGCCCCCCTAACATAAAGGAGAGCTCTTTCTAGGTGGGTCGCTTCGCGCAAGACATTGCTTAGGACCAACGGGTCACACGACAGGTGCACGATCGACTTTGCACGCTCCATCCTTCGGCCCTTCGCCTATAGGCTTGGTAGGCAAGCTACCTTGATCCGTCTTTGGCTTTGATTCGTTATGCTCAGCAGCTCCAACAAGCCCTAAAGTCTCTTGCCGCCTAAAACTCCGCCAAGAAAGCGCTGCTTTACGTTTGATCCTATGTGCCCAGAGAATGCTATGCGTTCTCCACTTTCGGACCTCGAAAAGAGAGAACGTGTTTTTTCCTCTGAGTTTCTCTCTCATTCGCGGAGCGAAGAAAGCGGGCTTTGCCCCAGCTACCGCTATCCTTGGGAAAGCAAAAGAGCTACCGAAAGAAAGGGATGCAGTCTCTCCAAGGGCCGAGAAGGCAGAGAATAAAACGTCCTTCGCGCAAGTTTTTTTGCTTCCTGCGCCCTTACTAGTAAAGGGGCTCTTCGACCAAGGAGGCATTCTGGTAGGAAGGCCGACCACTACATAAGCCGCCATCCGTCCAGGAGAGAAGCAAGCTACCTTTCTTTGATCCACCTTCCCGGGCAGGGAAGAGAACGAAAATAGGCCGCGGACGGTGGTCGTGGTAGGTTCGAGGATCTTACGCGGCGGAGCGAACTCCTCTATCGTGTTGCATTTCCTCTGCCGGCGTAGCTGCACCCTCTCGATCCATCGTACTGGAGCGATCCGAGAAGAACGATTAGGATCATATTCTATCCTTTCTACAATGCCCATAGACGAAGTGCTTCGTTTCAGATCAATTCTTCGCTGCAATCGCTTCGATCCACCCCCTCGGTGAAAAACCGTAATACGCCCTGAGGAATTCCTACCAGCAGACTTTCCTGTACTCAAAGTGAATTGTCTAAGTGCTCCCCCCTCTTGGCTTTGTCTCATTGTCTATCTCGTAATCATTCGATTCCGTCCGAATTAGCTCCTACTCCTACTCCTTCTTCTCCTTCATCGTCGTTGGTCCTTTTGACATAAGATTCTCGGCCGCCTCCGGTCCGGTAGGAAAGAAAACTGTAGCCAGCGACTAGCTCAGCTATGGAGCTACGTGTACACCGCCACGTCGAGACTCTCTTTCGAAAGTGAGATCACCACCGGCTTTAAGAAGAGGGAAAGATCACTCCTAAATGCAGCCGTGATCTTATATACGATACCACCAGACGCACCTTGGTACTTCCATCCGCCAATCAAGGCTAGTGGAGCGAAGAGGGCCAAAAAACGTGAGCGCCTAGCGCGAGCCTTATTGAAAGAAAAGGCCCCTTACTATAGAACAAAGCAAGGGATTGAGCTTTAGAAAGCCGTTGCGCGTTAGAACAAGCAACGGACATTGGACCCGGGATTTTAGCCTGTAAAAAGATTCTCTGCAGCTAGAGTCTGCGTCTGCTAACTAGGAGAAAGAGAAAGAAGGAAATAGCATTGCATTAAAACAATTGAATTGGAAAGAGGAAATCAAAATAAGTTACTTCCGAGCATTCAATAACAGGAAGACTATTCACAGATATCTGCAAATTGTCTTTTTTTTTTCTTTTTTTATTTAAATCATTGTCTTATTCCTCTTTCCACTAACTTCACACAAACTTTAACACTATTTATAGCCATCTTTCAGTATGGATTTTAAATTACATGACTGTCCTTTCATCGGTGGCCAAAAGCCCAAGTATTCACTTACTACCTAATTCCGAATTTCAACCGAACTGCTGGCACCCGTTTTCCAAGCTCTTGCTTTTAGGGCGGATAGATGGTCTGAATTTGACATGACACGGTCCCTCCGAAGAGTACGATCTTTGGCTTGCAGCTCTCCCATCCCATTAGGGACAAAACCCACCGCACGAATTGAAAAAGCTATTCCCACTGCTTCGGAATCTGACTCTTCACAGGTGGTGCTACTAAAGGGGAAATCCTCTTGCAAAGGTCCGGATCAAATCCACGACTTGCCTGTGTTAAGCATATAGCTTTTCATTCGAATATGGGACACCAACTGTGATGGAAGGTTCCTCGGATGATTGCTTCTATCGACTGTCCTTCTCCATGTTGACTGGGGAAGCCTCTCAATGTGCAACCTGACTTTGCTCAGCTAGTGCTACTCTTTCTTTTGGCCTGATCTCGTAAAGAAAGGAAGGCTCATGAATGACCAATCCCGGGAGGAAGACCATTATTCTGCTTCTGTCTGGTCGTACTAGGCCATTAAGGTCTCACTACTGACTATGTTCATCTTTGTATCCCCAAGGAAATCCCATGCATTGAGATAGCAGGTTGGATCATCATCAAACACAGGAATGGGTGCTCAATCAATGTAATGTTTGCTTTTATCTGTCTTCCAGTCCATTGCTTATCAAATCTCAATCTCAGGTTGAGGTCGAAACAAGGGATCAGATCAACCTATTGAATCTAGTCTTTATGAAGCATTTCCAGTCAAAGAGGGGAATAGATCTCAATCGAGAGGGTGAGCTGCGGGCTCATGCCACATATTCACCTTCACCAAATGAAGAAAGGGTTCTAGGGGTCCTTCTCAGGCATGTGATTCAGGCTCGTCAGGTGGTGGGACATGAAAAAGTATAGAGCAGGGAGCCCAGGAAGAGGAGCTGCAAGAGAGACAAAGGCTTTCCAGTCCTTTCCTTTGACAGCGACTTAGAATGCCCTTCGGAGATCTTAAGGACTCACAAAGAAAGCCCCTCGGGCACCCCGAATTACTTATATATAAGACAAAGCTTTACCCCTGGCACCTCGGGCGATACTTATAACACGCTTCAGTCGGGGACAGCCCATCCTTGTACGGAGGGAACCTCCAAAGGGGCCCCAAACCACCGGACAACGAGGGCTCACTACCTTCACTTAGGATGCACCGCACTCGCTTCGAGAAAGAATCGGTCCGGATAGCTCTCCGTACCCATAATACATTCTTATGCAGGCAGCACTAAGCTATCGGCTAAGTCGGCTACGGAACAGAAGGGCGGCTAAGAAAGTCATAACACTAAGGACCTGTACTTTATAAAGGATGGAATGGAGCCAAGGGAAGAAAACGAACAAGAAGCACACTTCAAGGTCACTCTCTGTCTTCTTGCCTGGAATAAACTCACTCCAGTGGGAGGACTCCCTATAATAGGATGCTACTCGTACCTGTAGAAAGAAGAGCGAGAGCGGAAGAGTAGGGTACACAAAGGATTCGGTAACTAGGAAATGCCCCAATTACTGCTCGAGGAGAAGGAGCTTCAAGACTGTAGATCCACCTTACGATCGATGCCGTCCACCCGGAAGACCGAACCCAGACTTTTCTTTATTACCACATTGCGCTTTGCTCGGTCGGAGATAGGAGAGACGAGATCTCTACTCCTAGAACCTTTGCTTGTGGTTTGGGGTACCGTAGCTCACCTTTCACTAAAAAGAAGGTGCAGCCAGGTTAAGAAGTTGCTAACATCGGCTGCTACTACCCCTGACCTTCAGCGTCCCATTTTCCGCAAATACATTGATTTATTCATTGCGCACAATCGGACGCTAACCTTGAACTGACCCTTCAACTGACTAGGCGCTTGGGAATTCTGAAACCTCCCCCTTTTTATTTTGAGACCTACTTCCTCCTTGCTTTCGACTTAGTCCTTGCTTGAACCTTTGCGACGACTATGGCACCCTTTGGCTTGTACTCCTCTTTGACCTTTTGAACGGAGGGGCACGGACTCCACTAAAGAGTCTGATTGGAATTCGCATTCTCGATAACAATGAGCCGCTACGAGATCTCAAAAGCGACAGAAAGATAGTCAAAAGCATGAACGAACCCTTATCGTAGAAGACGACTTCTTTCTATTCGATTTTGATCTTGCAGAATGGAACCCTACTCTTTGAGGCAGGGGAAGACCCAATCCAGAGAATCCAGAGAGGAAAGAGGAAAAACAATTGGTTATTCAAGTCAGGCTGCTTTCAGGCGTGTGCTCGGGTCTTCTTTCTTCATAAATCCTATTCTAGAGCCTAGATCGAAATCCATTCTGTCAATGACTTGATTTGGCGTTCGAGGCCTCTCCAATTGATTTGAGAAGTAGAGACATTGGTAAGAGAATGAGTATTCGTACATCTCCTCAGAGGCAGCGTTCGGCGGCTTCTTTGTCTTAATCTAAGCCTCGGGTGCATCTTGACCAACCAATGCCAAACTGGAGGGCTAGGCTTGGCCCACCATTTCACACTCGACGAAAGGTGGAAGTCACAAAAGAATCATAGCTCTATGGATTGTCTATCGTCCCAGCCTCACCTTGCTAAATTTTTTTAGTTATAATGCATTCCTTATTCCTATACTTTCTCTACCCTTATAGATGCAGACGCTAAGACTCATGCCATGTTTGCTCCTTATTCCTTTCCTTAAGCAAAGAAGTCAAAGTCTTATTAATGCTAGAAGAGAAAGGGTTCCAAACCTCCTACCTGACTTCTGCCCAGAAAAGAAATGGCTTGTTCTCGTAGGGATAAAAACCACTAGAAGAAAGACTTGAAGGAAGGGAAAATGCATTTAGACGAAAAACACGCTCTTTTATTTTTAGAAAGTTGTCCGATTTCAATTGACGTCTAGGAAGGGAAATTTACTTGATACCAAAATCACGGTCTTTTATGGCACGATTGAATCAATAGTTACGATATGCCCGAGCAGGGAAGAAGAAGGGGAAGGAAGTGACATACTTAATGTACCCGCTGTTGTCTCCATAAGCGCTGGTGCTCTAATACTAATTACTAATAGGCATTCGCGGACTAAGAGCTCTTGTCCGCCTTTTAGGTTGTTGCGCCTTATCCGCCTCTTTGAGGTAATTACCAGTCTTAGTTATAGCAGTAGGAATGTGATCTTTGCCTTATCCGGATCTATCTACACTGTCTCAGCTCGTGCAAAGCGGTAACTATCTGAAGGAAGGGTACGGAGTTGATCCTCGCACCGAACTCTAAGCGCTAGTTCTGCTTGAACTGGATTCTAGAAAGGCAGTTAGTTCTTTGACCCCAGGAGAGGCAACTCAATAGGAGCTGCTATAGAATCCGAATCTGGCTTTGCTGCTTGAAAGCTTGACTTTATTCTTTCTGGTGTGACTGCTTTCTTTGCTAGATGGGATCGATCCCAGACCTAGCCGCTTTGCACCTTTGGTGGTATCGTTATCGTATTGTAAGTCGAAGATCCCACGTACTATCCGAAAGGTCGTCTTAGTCTTCCGCTTGAACTAAAGGGAGTGAAAAGTAACCCAGTTCACGGTGAGCCGAGGTTGCTTGCAAGGGGAAGAGGTCAGTCCTTTTGCTCTTGTTCAACTCGACTGTGAACCCTGTGAATGCTTTCATGTGAAAAAGAAGAATAAGCGGTCTTTGGTCTTCAGTGAAATGACATGGATCCCTTTAAGAAGAAGTAAGCTCTAATCACTCTCCCTTGATTAGGGCAAGACAACCTGCGAGCTTTATATGAACTATATCCAATACACAGACTTTATGAACGTGAGCTTAACCAACAACAAGCTAAAGCTTTCCTCACCCTCGCGAGCTAACCGTTAGCTCTCTTGACCTTGATAGACTCCCCCCGTAGTGAAATCGTACTTTATGTATTTCTAGAGCAGGAAAAAAGCTTTTACTAATTAAGAAAGCTTTGAGTAAGTTGTCGACTTTTGATCTCCCTTTATAGAGTCGAAAGCGGTTGATGCCCATTTGACCGGGGTTTGAGGAAGCATGCGACTTTTCATGGTCAGTTTCTTAGTAAAAAGGGGTTGATCCCGAAAAAGACGGGGTTTTAGCAACTTTTCTTCTTTCAATGGCACTTTTCATTCTTGCTTTTCGAAAGACCCTTTGGCTTAAGGACCGATTCCGGAGTCACTTTCGAAATCATATTCTTCTCCTTCCTCTACTTTTGCAGAGCTTCTCTTTTAGCTTCCTTTCGGATCCTAGGAGCAAGGATTGAAAGTCCTTTAGAACAACTAGAACAACCTTTCTTCCTCCCCTAGAATAGTAAGGCTAGGGCCAAGCTATTCTCATGCTTTTTCTTCCCTCCCCCTATCGTCTAAGGCTTCTCCGGGTTCAAAGTCTACTAAGTCTTTTGATTCCCCTTATTGATTAGGCTTGTCTTGCGAGGAGTATAAATGTCTTGTCTTTCGAAAAGCTAGGAGCGAGTCTCGCGAGAGGGAAATTCAAATGAGTCTTTGAGTGCGAGTGCTGCCTTCTATCTTCTTTCTGACCTTTGCTTGGGTTGGCCCATTCCTACTGACTTTGACCTGACACCTTCCTGTGACTTGACACCTTAACCAAACCAGTCCTCCTGTCTTGAATGGAGGGAAGCGGTTTAAGAATTCCTTATGAAAGTGACCAGCCAAGCAAGGAAGGTTCACCCAAGAAATCAAAGTCCCGAGGGCAGACTCAGTTCAACACTTGCTTTCTCAGTGCAGATACTCCAACTTTCAATCCCGATGATTATAAGAATTCCACTCAATTGACAGTAATGAGGCGGGGAACTCAACCCTTTTCTTTATCATTGAATTCAGACTCAGACTTGAGCTTTGGGATTCTTCTGCTTTCGTGCCGTGAAAGCTAAGTTTCTGAGATCCGATTCCTACTCACGTGTGCAATCAATAGATTAGAGCGCTTTGGGAAGCTTCCTCTCTAAGATGCGCCCCCCAGCATTCCAACGGGAAAGACTTCAACATAAAAGTAAATTTTCCGTTCTTCCTGTTCCCGCGGCAGACGTATGCTCGGTTGAAGCTGGATTTAGAAAGGGACAAAGGATCAGCAGCGGTGCATATATGATATTTTAAGGTATAAGTGGGGTACCTAAGACAGATGCGCCTTGATCTGAACAATGAAATTCATTGCATACAACGAAGTAAGGGGGTGCCAACTTACACAATGATACTACGTGTTTGGCTCCCTTCACCTTTCTAAATTAGAATAGTCAATCCTAAAAGTTCAATATCAGGCGGTACTTACTGTGCTCTAAAGCGCACTGAAAACGCTTTTGGCTGAAAAGCCAAGCTAAACTGAAAAGAAGCTAGCCACCTTCCCCTCCCTACGGTTACCCAGACCTCTCACATTCCACGATTAGATGTTTAGATTCATTGGAAACTACGGGTTTTCCTCCCTCTGGACCTCTTAACCTCACTAACCCCCCTTGTTGGATATTTAGAGTCAGTTGGATCAGAACCAGCAACAGATCCTACTATTAGTTTACGGTCTCTGCCTTTCTTTACTATGTGCCTATCTATCTATGGATCTCGTGTACAAAAAGAATCCAAATTTGACTGGTTTAAGGACGGAAGCTCCCGGTCTGAACCCCGTCGTTCGTCTTATGTAGGCGTGTGTGTGCCAGGGGAATGGAGGGAAGTGGGGAGATAAGCTCTTTTGAGCTACAGTTTATGCATATTCCTATATTGCAGATCCACTGTTGGAAGCTCCTGTTTTCGCTGTCTACTCTCTATCTATATGGCCCCCCCTATACCAGTTTTCAGGGATGACACCTAAGGCTGAGTCAGTTTGCAAAGGGGATCCTAGTTTAAGGAGAGGAAGCAGTTTGCTACCATTCCCTTCCACAACCGGACTCGTTTATTTACCCTCGTTATCAAGCCTTCGCCAGTGGCTCATAATCTTCCACTTAGAATCTTGTATACGGTGGCGAATAATCTCGGCTTAAGCGCTCATAGGGCATTTGCCTTTGATCCTAGCCGACGTTGGAACAGATCCTTAATGACTGGCGTAAAGGGCAACCTTCCCACGGTATCTCTTGATACCCTTACCCGACGTGCTTCTTTTCATGTTATTGCTCTTGCCGCGCTTATTCTTCTGGTTAACGCGCCCCACTAATAAAAGATTCGAGTCCCAGCACATATCCAGGCTGAGGGTCTCGATTAGTCTTATTTAGTTCCATGAGCGGTGTACGATAGGCTCCCGGATGTTGTTGCGCATGCAAGTGAAGGTCAGGGACCACCTTATAAATGCCGTGGAGCGGAGTGCAATTGATGTTCCTTGAACGCGTGAACTTTACCTTGATGGGTATGGTTATTGACTGGGTGATCCTGATGATTCTTCTTGACCAGGTGGTAGTTAAAGGAAGATCGCTTCTGAACAGGTGGTCTCTGATAATAAGGGAATTGCTCCTGCGCCTGCCGTGGCTACTAAATCTGCAGCTGTGTCCGCTACTAAGGGCTCTGGGTTTCCAACTGAAATGGGATCCGTATATGGAACGTCTACAGAGACTGGAAGGGATGCCGTGTGCTATGGAACAGG
>QGSO01000043.1:0-2500 GCA_011037825.1 Carya cathayensis | reverse complement strand
CAACTTTGCTTATAGTTTTTGCTTTGACCTCTTCAGGAAAAGACAGTTCTTGTTTCCGGGCAAGGACTATCTTTTATTTTAGGGCCAGTCAGTTCAAGCAGATCATAGTGTGTCGCAGAGAAAACTCTTTTCTTTCCGTCAAGCGCTGTACTGTTCCGAGCCCTTTGTTGTAAGGTGGGCAAGCACCTTGAGATATAAAAAAACCAGGGCACAGTTCAAGCAGAGGAGAGCCGAGAAAGAGCCGAGACCAGCACCGCAGAGAACCGCTTCAGGTAGTTCCGGGAAAGGAACCTAAACCGAGTCTCCTACTGATATCCGCCATGGCTACCTTCTTCGTTTCGTGCAGATTGATTCAACTTTGATTCAAGAGAGCTCAATGAGCCTCTTATTTTTTATAGTATAGGCATTTTGGTTGGGTGGTCACGGGGGTGCTGCTGGGTGGGGTGGGGGATGGTACTCTTTGATTGAAATGGACATGACAAGTCTGGCTTGACATGAGTGGTCCGCCTCTTGGGGGGTTTTCCCCAATCAACCTCTGCTTTGTTTCGATGTTGGTCACTAAAAAACGTACGTGTTGAACTGACGTCGCCTAGCAATTCCAGCTAACCGCCTTGCAAACATAGGTTCATTTATAAAAAGAAATCAACTTTTGATTGAGTTGAGAGGTTTAGTTGCACACCCACGATACAACCTCTTGACCGAGTTGAGAGGTTCACCCGTATTTTAGGTTCTGAAAGCGTTTGTCGATGGGTCCGTACCTGAAAGTGTAGTTTCATTCCGTGTAGTTCCGTCGTCACGAGTGAGTCTAGTTCTCAGGGAGAGCTCTCTATTCAATTCAATCAATTCAGTAGGCCCTGACTAACTACACTTAATGTTGGAGTCGGCTGAATGACCAGGTTCAAACAGGCCGCTTGAACCTTTCATAAGCGCCATTCGGTGGTCCGGATGTGTTCTTTTGAGACTCTCGTTGAAGGCGTGCCTGGAAGGCCCACGTCGGCTGAAAAGCAGTAGTATCTTGCCGGGGACTTTGGAGAAGAGGTTAGTTCCGTGGAGAGGTTGCTTGCTAGGTCCATAGCTTGCTGGGCCTACGTTTGCATTCGCTCCTGAACGTTCGACTAGAGGAGCTTCGCCTACGCTTGCATGTTGGCTCGCTACGTCTTAACGCCTCCCGCTTGCTGGGCCGTATCTTGCTCCGGCTTTTAAGCCTACTCCTTGTTATAGGTGTCCAAGGCACTTTGGTGTTCGGTCAAAGAAAGCGCTTTCCATTCTTATTCTAAAGTTTCATTTAGTGTATAGACTAATATATAGTAGTTCTGTCACTTAGTTACGTTAGGCCTGACTTTGATTAACTCACTCTATTTGCTCCGTAGAAAACTAGCGCACTACGACACGTGGATGAACTCTGTGTCGCTGTATAAGTAAGCCAATGGAACCCACACACGCAAGGCAACATGCTTACCTTATGAACCTTCTATGCCTGTGGGGGCTCGTGTAGTACTGATGTTGAGCCAGCCTGATCCAACTCCTTCACCTCGTAACGAGGAGAAGTAGGCTTAGTCAATGCAAGAGAGGAGATGACAACACGTAACTTAGGAGTCGGCTTCAAAGCCAGAGCTTGTTGACGGATCAGAGAATAAACTGCTGATTATTCAACTACTGATGGAACCCTCTGATCCTGCGTCTGAGTCCTCAATTGCTGCATTTCCACTCTGTTACGAAACATCAAATTAAGTCTAAGTATGGCAAAGTACTCATACTAATATGTCCCCCTTTAGAGTAAAAACGATGTCGTTCTCTAGTTAGTATGCTAGAGGGATACTAGTAACTTTATACTGGGTTGGCACATTAGGAAATACCAATTTAATAGATAAACACAATATACTGGGTTTGCACATTAGGAAATAGAGAATACACAATCCTTTTTTATAACGTGTTTACGGAGCTATTTCCTTATAAAATCCCAACGTGTTGAATAAGCTATTTCCTTAGGAAATCCCAATTTAATAGAGCACCACAACCTCTATTAAATGCCGTTCTCCAGTCTGTATGTTCTGGTGCTGTGGATTGTCCGTCCAGAACCTCTCATAGCTGGTGTTATAGTATAAAGAATACTGAAGATCCATTGGGTTGCGACAACTGAAAGAGAAATTGCAAAGGAATTGAAAGCGAATTTCCACATTGGAAGATTTTGCCATATGAGAATTGTCCGAAAGAAAGAATTGTTTGAAAGAAAGAATTGTTTGAAATAAAGAATTATCCGAAAAATAGAAAGGGAGTACGCTATTCCTGAACTATTTCCTTATATTGCACAAGTTACCACATTGGATAAATTACAGAAAACATATGAGAAAGAACGCCATTCCTGAACCATTTAATAAAAGAATAAAGATCAAAAGGAATAGGAATAGCTATAATTATCAATTTATAACTTCTATGGGAAAGAACGCTATTCCTAACAATTTTCAGTAAAATCCCATTTTTTACTTCAAACATAAAAAAG
>QGSO01000040.1:0-20324 GCA_011037825.1 Carya cathayensis | reverse complement strand
GCGTTGCTGTGTCAGAAGAAGGATAGCTATACTGATTCGGTATACTCTAAAGACACCCTTGGTACACTATTGACGATCTCACAAAGACTTCATTTCAGTGAATTCCCATTTACTGATCTCATCTTTTACGGAATCGATCCCCTTTTCTTTTGTTTTGACTGTACACGAATATGGAGCTCGGCATGTCTGGAAGCACAGGAGAACGTTCTTTTGCTGATATTATTACCAGTATTCGATACTGGGTCATTCATAGCAAACCTATACCTTCCCTATTTACTCGACGAATTAAGGGGGTTGGTTATTCGTCAGCACGGGTTTAGCTTCCTCTTCTGGTATAGGTTTGGGAGTGGAACTGTCTTTGCTGAGAAGCAGGTTGTTGCTGCTGGAATTCGACCTCCGTTGATGGATGTTTGGCCGTAAGGGTCCTCAACGGGGTCAGTAGCTAGAAAGTTCCTTTGAGTTGGGAGAGCAAGCTTCGAGATTCACTCGGCTATATATCTGCAGGACCTGCTCGTGATGTTGACTTAGGAACGGTGCACCCTCTGCGTCCCTTACTGCTAGTCTTGTTGGGACTGCGGAAATGAGAGGACTCGTCAGTGTCGATGTCACTGCAACCAAGGTATGCGACCTCCAAAACCACCACTACACCCCGTCGCTATCCTTTTAGCGTTCCGCAATATCCAGTCAGCTTCCTGTTTTAGGAAGTCAGTCCGTCCCATCCAACGAATAACACTTATATCTATCTTGCACCCTCTTCCCGCCTTGCCTGGCTTCTTAGCCTATCCTGCCCCTCCAGCTGCTAGTAGTTCCATGAGTAAGGGGCCCTTCTTTACTACGTGCCTATCTCACTTGTTTACAGCTCTTATAGGCTGCTTTCTAGCGCTGCTTTCAAATGCAATGATTGGGCCCCCTAGACCTGAGGTCTTCACTTCAATTGCTCAGTCCAAGTCTGCTGCAATTGGAAATTTCATTGGATAAGTATTGGTTGTCGTAGACTCCTCCCGCTCACGCTAGCTATTCATTGATCTTCTGCCCGTCTATCTCTTTCCGGTAAAATGCGCCTATCCAGGGACGTGTAAAGCAGCGGTAGATCAACATAGGTGTGAACAAAGCACCATTCCGTCAATTCGTAAATCTACAATAGCGATAACTGTTTTTTAAAACACTCATGCAGCAGTCGGCACTCGAGTTCTTAGTACCAGGAGGTGCAATTAGTGCGTCATCCGTTGTCTTGTCCAAGTCCTTCTCACTCGCATTCTCTTTATCGAATACTTCGTGAATGGAATCTCCCAACTTGTAAGTAGAAATCTGGGCGGGTAGCTTTCTTGCT
This sequence comes from Carya cathayensis, assembly GCA_011037825.1. Taxonomy (NCBI): domain Eukaryota; kingdom Viridiplantae; phylum Streptophyta; class Magnoliopsida; order Fagales; family Juglandaceae; genus Carya; species Carya cathayensis. Next base: position 18,994 of record QGSO01000040.1, on the reverse strand, counting down.
AGTTTAAGGTCTCTTTTGGTTGCTTAAAGGCATCCTCGCAGAAGAAGCCATGTTTATTATTAGTAATAAACTAGACTTTCCTTGGTCCTCTGGGTCTTTGTAACTAGTTGCCTGCCTGAAAATGCTTTCAATTTGCCTTTTAGACGTCAACTTCATCTGCTCTTGCCTTGTGTTAGCTCAGGCATGCTTCCTCTTGCTTAATGGCATCCCTTGTTGCTTGTTTGCTTTCCTTTTCCTTCTCTAGAGGAAGACTACCTCAGTCTCTAATGCGCAATCAATCAGTTGCTTGCTTCCTATCAATCTCGATTTCTGCTTAGCTGTCTTGCTTGTTTACTGGTTCCCTTCTTTTGCTTATTCGATACTGGTTCCCGTCCTGAGATCTCTCCGTCACTAGAATTTAAAAAAAGTCTTCTTGCTTGGTTGAGCCCATCCGGTCCTTCTTTTCTTCATTCCGGGTATGCTCTATAAGTCTGTCCCGATTCCTCTAGTTATGGAGTTCCAGACTTGCTCTCTTGAGTGCAGGACTCTGGCTCAATAGCCGATTTAGTCAAAAGGCATTCATAAGCTATATCTTTCTATTGCGTATACCTGTAAGATCGTTAATTGCCTGCATCTGCCCGGTCAAAAAATTCTTTTATGTAAATATTGGTTCCCGGTCCAGCTCATCTCTCATCTGAAAAAAAGTCTCCTGCAAGTTCAAGGCTGGCAGTAGCAGTTGCAGGTAATCCCTTTGATTCCCTTCCTTTAGAAAGAGTAGTTGCCCCGCCCCTGCACCAGTTACAGCAATCCTGTATATGGCAGAGGAGGAGATATTCTGTATACGGCGTGGTATATAATAATAAAGTATATGGCAGGCTATAAGATACTTATAAGGAAATGTATAAGCCAATCAATCAAGCAAATAGGCGCGGTTGGCTAGCGAAGGAAATCCGGTACACAAATCTGTTTAATGAATGAAATATCGGGAATTACAGCCAGGGGTAGATGCGATTTGCGTCCAAAAAGGATGCTTCTGACTAATAGCATTCAATTTGACGGGGTTTATGCGACTTATTGTATTCCATGGAAATTGATTCCTTCTTTTCCAACCGGATTCATGAGTGAAGGAAAAGATCAGATGGATTGGACCATCCCTCTTAGAGATAGACAACCAAGCTGCGACTGATCAACTACTGACCATGAAAGCTAAGGATAGATATTGAACCTGCCAAGAAAGAAAAGCGGCACATCTATCTTAGCCAACCTTTGAAGACATCTCGCATTTTTGTCGTGGTTAGGCTGTAAGATTTTCAAGCAAAACAGATCAAAGCCTATTTTCCTCTCTTGTTTTCGCCCCTGTCTGTAAGACCGACTAGCGCACTCGCATCTCTCTCTTGTGAGGCGTGAACCTTTCCTATCTCCTATCTTTGTGAAGCGTGCCCTGCCCTATAGATGAGTTAAGATAGAAACATATCCGTTAATGTGTCTTTTCTTTAGCGGGTCTGTGTTCCGTATACCTCCCCTAGTGAATCGCATAGTAAGGATATATATTTACCTCCATGAAAGGGAAAGGCCGGACTCTATCCCATTACTTGGGAATGGAGGGAAGAGAAAGCTGCCTGCCTTAGAGAGCTACAAGTCCCATTAAGGTATGAGGCTGAATCCCTCTCTTCTCGATACCTAGCCTAGGAAAGAGATTAGTATAGTAGGCAGCTTAGTTCGGTAATAAGGTCTATAGGACAAGAGCATCCTGCCTTCAAGAGCGAAGAGCATACGGAAGGTACTCCGCTTACAGTTAGGCAGGAAGAGCGGCCTTGGTTTAGCTCATAGTAGAGCTCATATTCAAGAGGGAGGCCCTTAGCCCATTCCTGTCTTGAATGGAGGGCAGGTTAAGCATCATTCCTTATTCAACTACCAGTTAGAGAAGGAAGGCAAGCTAGAAGACAATGTTAGGTAACAGCAGACATTTCTAGGGATTGTCTGATCTTGCATGAGATTGTCTGCTACTCGGAATAGAAGGAAAGAGCGGATAGGTCCAGCAGAGAGATCGGGGGCACTTCACGCTGCTATTGACGATGCAGAGCTTCCTACTTCAGACTAGCTCCTAGGATAGCTGCCTAATAGAAGATAGGATACGGGCACATCCAGCTAATAGAAAGGGCAGCCCTTAGCCCAGTATGGAGGGAAGGGAAAGAAACCTGCCTTCAAGAGCTACCTTATTACACTTACAGTTAGGAAAGGAAGATCAAGGGATAGACTAACAAACCAACACCCGCCTTGGGGAAATAGCTGCAGAAGAAGGAAGCCGTAGGAGGGAGTCTCCCTATTCTTTACTTATCTTTGCGGGTAGCTCACGAGAAAGAAGCGTAGGATATTTAAACCAGCGAGACCTTAGCCCGAGCCCGGGTTGCCGGGAACAAACTCAATACCTGGGGAAGAATTCCTCGAAAGGAGAGGGAAGAAGATAAAACAGAAGAAACAGAAGAAGCTATCATCTGCTCGTCTTATCGTCTGCGTCTGCTCAATACTAGCTGCTCAAAGGCACGTAGGAAGAATGACAACTAACTAGCGTACGCAGACTCGGATACTCGATCTAACTACTAGAGAGACCCACAGGCGGGAGGGAAGGGGAAGCAAAATAAATGTATTTTTCTATCTACAAGTCATAGAAGTCAGATCATGCAGACGCAAGAGCTAGAGTCTGCTCAGTCTGAATCTAACCTACAATAAATGGATTTTCGAGAAGAACCATTTCATGAGACAAGTTCAGTCTGCTGCGTCTACTAGTCCCATCATCGTCGGCTAGTCACATAGCGTGGAAAAAGAACCCAGTATGGGCGATCCGGCTTAGTAACATACAAAAGCTAGCTCCATGGGAGAAACTTCCTCACATACTGGATAGGTGGACCAGTACTCACTTGAGGAAGACTTTCAAGACTTGGTTTGGTTCCTCATCTTGGATCAGGACCGAACACTAGCAACCTATTCAGGGAAAGAATCGGTTATGTAAGAAATTGGTTGGGGGCTAAGATAGGTTGATACTCTGAACAATAAACAAAACACATATTCAATACCAACCTTTTGTTGTACACAATCAGTTGTGGAGCTCCTACTCTGGCTAGTCCTATTTACCTCGCCTCGGAGGGAGAGCTCTTATTCGACATAGACTAATACGGCCTCTTAGGGGCCCAAAAGCACTTCTATTTATTGAAGGAAATGTGCGGCTACTCCTTCTCTTGAGAGGTCCCTTCTTGGAAAGTTCCCGAAGGAAGAGAGCAATCCTTGTACTAATTAAATACAAATACGGAAGATTAGGTGCCCCAAATAAATAAAAGGCAGTTCGTGCACTGAAGGTATCCCTCTTATTTCCATAAACAGAATAAGGGGGGAATTCCTCACATACAGGAAAGCACAGGGCATTGTCCTGCCAAAAATGACCCGAGGGAAATCTTGAATCTTTGAATGGTTAGCCCGAAAAGCCAGATCGGGATAGCCGCGCTTACCTCAATGGCGGGAGAGACGGGGTTCGAGAACCCTTATTTACTTAGATTGGTAGGGAATCCACAGGAAGAACGAACCAGCTTCCAATAACAACGGCAGCAGAAACTCCGATCGGCAAATCAGCTGTTTGCTTTTAGTACTAGGATGGGACTGAACCTCTAAGTCCGCTATTCCTGATCAAGGAATAGAGTAAGGACTGAACTACTCCTCTCCTCCTACCCTCTCATCTCCTTATCCTATCTGCTATGAGGTCAATCAATCCTATGCCCATTTGCTTTAACCTGAGGGCCTTTCAAAAGCTCAGTAATAGGAGGATTTCTATTTTCATAGGGATAAAGCTGTTGTTGGTGAGTAAATAACCGGTCTTGTCGTATCAGCTGTGATGTTATTAATTGAATCAGCTGCACATGAGCTAGTGGGATATCGATAATATGAATCTCACTTTTCAAATTTCTTTTTCATGTCCAGATTTCCGACTAGTATAATAGTAGCAGAGGAATAGGCCCAGAATCAACTGCTGGTATAGAATCAGTTCTTTGCGTAGACGCTCTTGGTCCAATTGAATCAGAATCAGTTGTTGCGCTAGAATAAGCTCTGGGACTAGGGCAAATCCTGGTGGAAGGTTTGGTGGAATTGAATCAAGAGTAAACCACCACTAGCAATTGAATCACTTTGATCGAAGATTTCTGAAATTGATTCTGAATGGACATCTGTCTGCTTTAAAAAGTAAGTTAGGCACGAATGGTATAAGACCTCTCCTTATATTCAAAACTTGCTTAATCTGAAACTAGCCTTCCTTCAAAGGCCAGATGGGTGCCTTCACCTCTGTAATAACCTTTATCTCGAAAGAGATTAGTAAGGCAAGGTTCTTTCTCGTTGACCATTAATTCTGTAACAAAGGAGCGTAGCGGCAGGCTCGCAGAGCTAAGCCTTCAAGTCCTATTGTCGGAGAGGGACTTTTCTTCCTATTCCATTATTTATCCTATTCCCGATCGGATTGAATAAGCTACTAATGTTTAAATCTCTCTCTTTGCTCTTAGTAATGCTAATTAAAAAAATTCCATAGCCTACTCTCTGCTGGGGGCAATGCAAGGTGCGTAGCGGTCTCCCACGGGACGGCCTCTAAAACGAGTGAAGAAAGAAGGGGGGAGAATTTCTTTTAACATCTTCATCCCAGAATTCATCATCTGCAAGCAATCCACTTCCGTAAGAGCTATGACTTCAGCTGCTTTTTGGCTACCTTTTATATTATATTTATATTATATGACTCTTACTATTGCTGCTAATAGATACCTGCTTGCTTCTTGCTTACTGGCAACCTTTATAAGATCTCCACCTTCAAGCTTTAAGCAGCTCTTTAAAAAAGGGGAATTCCCCCTATCCGAGATGTGCTCTTGAAAGATCTCCCTCGACAGCGCAGTTAGGTCTTAGAGAAGGAACTGATTTACCTAAGTAAGTAGCCAACTTCCTATAAAAATTCCTTGCTTTGCGCTAGATTCAGTATGGTGATACACATTTTTGAAATAACAAGGGAAAATAGCTCTTCTTAAGAGAATGGCTGCTTTGGGGAGTTCTCTTTCCCTCTAACCTGTAACTCGAAATTTACTAAGAGAAGAGAAAAGAAAGCTACGCATTCACTCGTAGCACTCGTAAGGCCTCATTCATATCTTACCCGGCAAAAGGCGATAAACAATAAACACCAGGCGATTCGAGACGGGAAAAGCAAGATGAACTGCTAGCTTCCTTTCTTCATTTGGATGATGCTGTGATTCCTATTGTATTGTCGACTCCGAGCTCTTGGGCAGCTGTTCAGCTCTTCTGACTATGCTTTCTGCGGTGAACTCTTTCGACTCTTCATGGTTTGCTGTGAAAAAGAATAGGTAGTTCTCAGGTGTAAAGGAAGAGCTGCTAGTAACAAGTGAGGGAAGGAACCCTCGGGTATAACATCAACATAAAGTAAAGAACTCTTAGCTGTGACCAGTAAGCGAGGAGGAGATTTAACGCTTTCTCGATCCGCCAAGCCCTTGTGGCCAGGCCAAGGCAAGACGAATCGACCGCACCCCTAGGCCTTCTTCTCCTAATTAGGTAAGTCTGGCTACTGATTAGCAAGATTCGCAGGGGAAGCGAAGTCACTAACTAGTCTTCATGAGCTTGTAAGGATCCCATGCGTTGATCAATGCTCAAGGAAAGGAATGAGGAGGAGAAGGGCAAAAGAAGAAGAAGAGCTATTCTTTTTAAGAGCAAACCATGCGTTCACAGTCGACTCAACAAGACGGGTCACTCCCTGCCATAAGCCATGCCCTTACTAAACGGCTACCACTCACGGCACACTTCAACTACTCCTGGATCTCCCCAGTGACAAGATCTGTCTTTGATGCTGCCTTGGCTGATTCCTTTGGTCTCGAGCATTGAAAACTTTTTTCCACTCGCTTAAGCCCGGCTAGAGAGCCATGCCTTCTAAATCTCGCTCTGCTACTGATTCAACAACAGCAATTCTTGGTCAAGCTAAGCATTCGTTCATAGCTCGCCAAGACTAGTTGCGCTTGCTTTCATTTTGAGTCTTTCCCGCATCCCTCTGGACTTCCCCTCCGCTTGACTTAATCCCTCCCCAACAACCCCTGACTTTTATTATTCCTTAGATGAGTTAGTTTAGTGTAGGTTCTTCGCATCCATCGGCCCATCCTCGACTACTAGTTTGACTGGATTTCCAATGTCTTGCGCGATCTTCACTCTCACGGGAAGGAATAATAAAAGGTGCGCGGACAAACAAAGAGTAGTTTCCTTCCTTCTTCATCGGTAGGCGCGCACGGATAAGAAACCTTTTTTTGAAATTGGCAGAAGTCAGTGCCGCACTTCTGCCTTCATCCTCTTTCTGAACCCACCATAGTTCGAGGATCTTGTTTTTTAGCTCCTCGCATTCAGCCCACATCTGGAGCTTCCGGGCTGTCTCAATTTCTATTGGTGTATGTTTTAAAGGAGCGGATAGGTGAGGTTCGTTTTGAGCTTCCGGGCGAGGTTCACTTTGGGCTGGAGACGGGGCGCCTGTGCTCGCCTCTGTCCTCTCTAAAGATGAGACCTCTTCAGAGTCCTGCGCCCAAAATGAATTTATAAGGTTTTTCACTGTATCCACAGAATCCCCATTCTCACTGGAAACCATACTTTTTATCAAATTATTAATTAGAGTAATAGCTTGCAAATCACTTATGTAATATGAAACAATACATAATAGAAATAGAAAATCTTACGACTGGTTTGAAGACAACAAAAATGAGAAAGTAGGCAATTCTATTAGAGAACTTATTGACAGCTTCCAGTAGACATCTCATGGGTTATTAGAATAAATGGACGTAGTACGACCAGCACGGTTGTTCTTGTGAAAGGTAGGGTTCCAAACCTTCAGCCCATTAGCAGAAATACTCGAACAACTAGATCAGAATGAATGGTGGTATCTGGTTCCCACGGGACTGCCGTAGCTTTACTTAGATAGGGCTTGACGTCGACTTTTTTCTTTTCGTTCTTGTCATTGTCCGTGGACTTCGATCGGATCCCTCTAGACATAAGGCCATCCGGAAAGTCAGCCTACTAATTAATGATTGACTAAAGGCTTTTTCCGTGTCGATTCTGACTGTGACTATGCCCCTATTAGTAAAGCATATCGCCCAGGTCATGTATGTTGCAGAACGCTCATTGCTCTGCCCCAGCCAAAAAAGCCTATTTCTGCTTGCCCGCCCAAGCATTCAAAATGAGGAAAGAAAGAATGAAAGCAAGCCACTCGTCTCCAACACCGGATCAGGGGTTCCGGATAGCCCCTACCCTACGGCAGATCCGCTAGCTCCACTCCTCAGTCCTATTTCGTTCCCTCCTTTTCGTAAGTAGGTAGGTACGATCGGATCAATACTATATCGATATCGAGTTTTTCTTCTTTGGAAAGTGTTAGTTAAGTCAAGGCAAGAAGCGAGTAGGTACTCTTTCTAGGGCAAGCGGATGGTGACTTTGAACTAAATCCTTCTTGTTTCAGTTACGGGGGTCGAAGAAAAACCACTTTTAGAGGAAACCAACAACGCCTATTAATACCTTTGCGTGCGGAAGGCGAGTCGGCGGTTAGCCGGGAACACAGAACGTTAGTGAAGTTACGGGCAAGCGAAGTAGAAAGAAGTACTTTCAAGTCAAGCCAAGCGATTTCATTCTGAGCTTATAGAATCTCACTAATAAATAACCTTTTTTCTCCTGTATTTTAGATCTGTAACAACCTTAAAGTGAAAGGCAGTAGATAGAGCATTGGGCTACGCAAGCAGTAGTCTAGTCCGGGCCCTATGTTGAGTAAGGGGTGGTGGATCAGAGATAGAAAAGTCCTGTTGCTGTTCTTTCGTTTAATTTATTATCATTCATCCAAAAAAAAAGGAAAAGCTCTGTTTTCAGAGAAGAGAAAGCTCTGATACCATGTTGAAAAAGAGAGCAAGAAAATAAAGAAAATGAAGAAAATCAAACTATACAAGGAATAGAACTATCCGTTGAGCCAAATAAGGTAAAACCATAGAAGACATGGCCGTTGCACATCCCCAAATCGGGGGGATGTGCTGGAGCTCGGTCAACACTGTTGGAGTTGGAGGGGACGAAGGAGTAAACATGACTCTTGCAGTAGCTCTTGCAGAAGGAAGAAATGCGGTAAATAAAGAGGAGTTCCAGGCGTAAGAGTTCATTCAACTATAATAGGAACTTCCGCATCTCTATTCGCATCTTCCTCATATGTAGTCTCTACGCTTGAAAAAAAGGCTTTTTTATCGCATCTGAAACGACAACAAGTGCGTGCATTTCCCTATCAAAGCCCTTGAACTAACCTTTTAGGCACGAAGGGCATTCTGAGGATGTATTTCATCAGCCAGGCACCCGTATATTGATTTGTTGAAAACAGCTCCTTCGTCTACCGCGCCTATTTGTATTGCTATAATCATGCTTACCGATATGCAACTGACTAAACAGGATATATGGCCGGGCAGGACGGCTTTGCTTAAGACCGGAATGCTACCCCCGCTCGAACTCACTTTCAACGCTCGAACTCCAGAACTAAACTCAAGTCATTGCTCATTCCCGCTCATGCTTGCTAGCCCATGCTTGCTATAACAATTCCCTTGCCTACTAGACTTGTCTAAAAGAAGAAAAGATGCACGAGCACCTGCCAACCTGAGTGGAGTAGTGGACTAAGCTTGGGCCTGTCCGCGGGGAAGCGTTTTGGAAACGTTGGAACTCTTTTGTCAAAAACAAGAAGCATTTTAGGTGACATTTCCTACATACTATAACGAAGAACACCACTATATATATATGAATGAGTATGACCAGAATACCCAGATTGTTCAATCCCGATTGGAATGCGGTCTCCTTGCCGGCAGGTAACAGACAATAATAGCTTAGCCTTTGGTTTTCTAATCTGCGCGCTTGTTTGTTCGGTTGAGGTGTCGATCTATACGATGTTTGGATCAATGATTCCGAGGTCCAATTTCTAGTTAGAAATCATGGAATCCCAAAAAGCTTTTCATTGACATGCGAGAAATTTCGATTCTTCGATGGCAGTAAGGGGTTCGCAAGCGTCTCCTCCTCCCGTTATACAACAAAGACGAAACGGTCTGCCAGCGGAACTACTTACTGAACAGCGATCGATTAGGCGGAACTGCTTAAGCTGGTTGTGCAAAGTTTGTTTGTTTGTTCACACAGGCAGCCTGATTGTGGGGGCGTGTTGCTTCGCAAGGTAGTTAGTTTGTTCATCAAAGAGGCATGATAGTACTCAACTGCGGAAAACTAGTAAGGATTTTGCCTGCCATCAAATTCGTGCCGCATGGCGGGATTACTCTACACTCTATAAATAGAGGCTCGATAAGCCTTCGTGCTCTAAAAAAAAATCAAAGAATTTTTTGATTAGCGCGGTTGATGAACTATGGCTATTGCAGAAAGGCTCGCTCAAGTTGGAGAGGAAATACAGCACGTAGAGAACGACCTGCACGAACGCCGGAGACTCTTAACAGCCTTTTGGAGACACCTGCGCCCGGCGAACCCTGCCGTCGTAGGAGACCGCATGCGCGCGACGGACCAGAGAATAAGGGGCCTCGAGAGGAGGCTACAAATGCTGCGAAATGAACAGCAATCGCTCATTGTGCGGGCGATCATCCTCGGTGACCGGAGAGACTAGAAGAAAGAAAAAAGTAGTTACAGTCTCTTCCGTCTACTGGTTTTTCCAATTTCAGGCCTACCCTTTGACTTATTCCAGTTTCGCAAATAATGTAGTTAGCATAATGCTTTTGAAGCTCTAGAAAGGCATATGTGGTAGTTTATGTAGTTACCAAAATCAAGTAGTTCTAAAATGTTGGGTTGGATAACCCTATTAGTTGTTGTGGGTCAATGATGCTCGAGCATGTACTTGTTTTGAGTTCCTATTCATTTTATATAAGTTTTTATGGATTGATCACAGGCGGTTAGAGCACTTTTGTGTCTTGAGCTTATACTAAATGCGGTTAATCTAAATCTCGTAACATTTTCTGATTTATTTGATGATAGGTGTTTCTTTTTATACTGTCTCTTTTTCCCCTGAAGCGACATTGCTTACAGCGCCTTGCGCGCGCTGACGTCGAACAGGTTATCGACCCGCAAAGCTCCGCAGAGCTGTCGTATGCGGGTACTACGGGGCCCACGGCTTTCTCGATCGCTGTTCAAGCGCGCATCGCTCATCAAGCTTGAGAGAGACGGATAGAGGGTTCCAAACCTCTTCCTGTGCCTGAGTGATGGCTTTCCAGAGGAGATTGCTTTCAAGACCAGAGGCGCAGATGATAGTTTCAAGGACAGGTTGGTTCGAGGACCCGTTGGTCAAAGGAAAGGGGAGGTCCTGATTCCGGGACGGAGCCGTATGACGCGAGAGTGTCACGTACGGTTCCTTTGAGAAGGGTGTGATACCACCACCTATCAGGCCCGACGAGCGGTCCACGGAGCTGCATCCCTACTCACCCGGTCCATGCACATCGCTCTCTCCAGGAGGTTGGCCGCCTATCCTAGATCTTCCCATTTTCAAGAAGATCCCGGGCTCGATCTGGTTTAGTATCAAGGTGATTCTGTTTCTGTTTTTATATATATGGGTCCGTGCAGCATTTCCACGATATCGTTATGATCAATTAATGGGACTTGGCCGGAAAGTGTTCTTGCCTCTATCATTAGCTCGGGTAGTCCCCGTTTCTGGTGTTTTAGTCACCTTTCAATGGCTCCCTTAATTATGTGCGAGGAATTTCCCTCTTGAGTAATGGGAAGCGGGCTAGTCCCCGAAAATGCCCGTTCCTTTGTCGTTGGGGTTAAAAATCTTCCTTGCTCGTTTCTAGGAACTCAGTAACGTGACCAGTAAGTCAGCGGGCATTGAGGCAGGCAGTCAGTACATAGAGTACAAGGAGGTCCTCTTTTTATATCCGTCCAAGCGGCTGGATGTTCCAGGAAAAGCTTTTGAGTAGTAGTTAGCAGCGTCATAGTTTGAACTGGCTCATCACCGTGCACAACGCGATTTCGTGAAAACCATACCGAGTCCATGGCTGGGACGGCAAACAGGAGGAAGTCTGGTGCCTGGTCGTATGGAATGGCCAGAGAGTCATGAGGTGAGAGGATGGCTCCAATCCAGGTCTGTATGGGTTTGTCAGCGAACACTGCTATATCCAAAGGCCATGGGGAGTTTCTCCATAATACTCGTGATAAATGGCAAGAGAGGAATAGGTGGTTTACCGTTTCCTTCTCAACATTACAGAGGGGGCATGTTAGATTATCCTCATTCGCCTGTGGATGGAAGCTTTCAAATTTTGCTCTCACTGGTAATGCGTCCCATGCAATTCGCCATAGGAATGTTTTTAAATTGGATATTTGAGGACCACAGCTTGTTCCATTGCCTTGTAGAGAGAGGACCGGTGTCTTGAAAGTTGACCGAATTGTTTGTGAGGTAGGCTGACTTGGTAGAGAATTGGCCCTTCCCGTCTGGTTGCCATATAATTTTGTCTTCAAGTGGTGTTTGGGATAGGTGGATATTGAGTATGGCTTGGCCTGTTTGATCATCAAAGATGGACCTGATAAGGGCTTCATCCCATTGGCGTGCCTCTGGATTAATAAGGTCCGAAACATGAAGGATGTGGCCTGAAGGCTCGGTACCTTCCCGAGCAACTGGTCGAAAGGAGTGAATGGAGGGGTGAAGATGGTCCTCCCAAATGCGGATAGAATGTCCTTTGTGCACCTGGTAACACATACCCTTGCGGATAGTTTCTCGGGTTTGTTTGCAGTAGACCCTTCCAAAACCAAGAGGAGTCGTTTTGGGCCTCAGCCTGCATGAAAGTATATCTGCGAAGGTATTTGGCTGCAATGGCACGAACCCAAAGCTTTTCAGAATTCAGACAGATGTCCCAGCTTAACTTTGACAGAAGGGCTTTATTGTACTCATGAAGCTTCCGGATTCCTAATCCACCTTTGGACTTTGGCCGGCAGATGGAGCTCCAGGACTTAGGGGTGTAGTTGTGTCTTTTGTCTTCTTTAAATCCCCACCAGAAGTCTTTTAGAGCTTTCTCTATGGAGGAGCAAAAACCTTTCGGAAGAAGAAAGGTTGACATACTGTAGGCCGGTAAGGAGGATGCCACTGCTTTGATGAGCGTGGTGCGACCAGCTTGAGATAGGATTTTAGCCTTCCAGCCAGATCTTTTTTTGAACACTTTTTCTTTTATCTCTCTGAATGTTGACGTTTTGGACTTGCGGAAAAGCATGGGGAGTCCTAGATGTTTGCTGTCCGAAGCCAGGTTAAGAATTGCTCTTATCTCACCTTTCTTATCCCGGGGTGCAGTGCATTCTTGCTAAAATAAATTGCTGACTTCCTTTCATTTAAGGCTTGGCCTGACCAGGAGCAGTATGTTTGTAAACACTCCTTAAGGGTTTCCGCTTCATCTTTGTTTGCCCTGCTAAAAAGAATGAAATCATCTGCAAAGAGTAAATGAGAGATAGGGGGAGCTGACCGACTTATTTGGATTCCATGAATAGAACGGTTTCTCTCTTGTCTTAGGATCAGCCTGGAGAGAACTTCAGCGCCCAGAATGAAGAGGAATGGGGATAGAGGATCTCCTTGTCGCAAGCCTCGAGTAGGTTTGAAGAATCCATATGGGGTGCCATTTAACATTATTGAGTAGGAGACAGTCGTTATGCACTGGGAAATCCATTGAATCCATACCGGACTGAAACCATAGCATTCTAGGACTTTTAGAAGGAAAGGTTATGAAATACGCTCGCCCGTTAGGGCGAGGACATGACATTTTGTCAAAAGCCTTTTCCATGTCCGCTTTAATAGCCATGAGTCCAACCTGGCCTTTTTTGCGCCTCATAGTTTGGATAATCTCGTGGGTCAGAATAAGATTCTCCTGAATGTGCCTGTGGGGTACGAAGGCTGTTTGGAAGGGCGAGATCCGTTTTGGCATGACCATCTTCAATCTCTTAGTCAGAATCTTTGAAATCATTTTGTACGTGACATTGCATAGGCTTATTGGCCTATAATGTCCTACCATGCACGCATTGTCTGACTTGGAAATCAGTGTGATATTGGTATGGTTGATTCTTTTCAAAATCAAACCCGAGATGAAGAAGGACCTTACTGAATCAATGAGTTCCGCGCTGATAATCTCCCAATAGTGTTTAAAGAAGAGAGCTGTTATCCTATCGGGCCCCGGGGCTTTTTTTGATCCTATAGCTTTGAGAGCTTCCCATATCTCCTGCTCATCTGGGATAGCACATAGAAGACTATTGTCCTCCTCCGTGATTACTGGTGTCATTTTTCCCTGGAGGTCCTGTGGAAATTGGGGGTTGGTAGAGGAGTATATCTGTTTAAAGTGCTCAACCATATATATTATTCCCAATATCCTCTCTTGAATTCAGCCAAACCCCGTCTGTGGTTTTTAGAAATTCAATGGAATTGCGCCGTCGACGGATGATGGTCGATAAGTAAAAAGATTTTGTATTAAGATCCTTCATTGTGAGCCAAGTAACTCTTGATTTGTGTTTCTATAGCATTTCTTCTCGCCTGAGCTCCTCATGCAAGGCCTTGCGGAGTGTAGACTCTTTTATTCTGTCATACTCAGTGTGGGCGGTCCGCTGAACATGGTCTAGTTCATCTGTTAAGGCTTGAATCTTCTGCTGTATAACCCCGAAGTGCTCCTTGTTCCATTTTTTCAAGGCTTCTTTTGTATGAGAGATTATCTGGCACAATTTAAAAAGAGGGGAGCCTCTACAGGTTGTCTGCCATGCATCTGATATTACCTGGTGACTGGAGCTATCACGAGTCCAGAATGCTTCAAAACGAAAAGGCTTAGGAAGTGAGGAATGAGTACCCGTGGTATCTGGGATGATGGGAGAATGATCCGAAGTTCACCTGGGCAGATTGATGATCGATGCTTTTGGGAAAAAAAGTCTCCATGCTGAGTTACAGATTCCTCTGTCGAGCCTTTCTTTGATTAGAGCATTGCCACTTCTGCCATTAACCCAGGTATAGGGATTTCCCTGGAATCCCAAGTCAATCAGACCTTGCTTTCGCATGAAATGGCCCAACCCCTTAGAGTAGGAGGGATCTATGGGTTTGCCTCCCAGCTTATCTGAAGCTTGAAGAAGGGAGTTGAAATCACCAAGACAAAGCCACGGGCCATTAAAACAATTTCCAATCGCACTGAGAGTATGCCAAAATTTTTGCTTAAGCTTCCAGAGAGTCGGGCCATACACAAAAGTGAGCATCCATGGATTATACAGAGGATCAGAGTACATAAGCATATTGACAACATTACTATCTACATAGGTCATCTCAAAATCTACCCCAGGACGCCATGCAAAAGCCATTCCACCTTTAAGGCCATGTGGTGGGCTGTCAACAAAATAGAAGAAGCCCAAACGGTTCAGTGTGGAACGGCTCAGAACTTGGGTTTATCACTTGGATGATATTGGGTAGGAAGCTATCAATTTTTTTCAGACATTACTTGATTCTCAAGGTTGGTTCGGTGCTTGAAGATGAGATCCTTGATATCATCCCCTCTCTGGTCACAGAGGAAGATAATAAGATGCTTACGAGCCCTCCTATCCTAATATGGAAGAAGTTCAAAAGGTGGTTTGTAGCATGTCGGCTGATAGTGCTCCAGGTCCTGATGGCTTTCCGGGTTCTTTTTTTCAGGGATATAATAAAAGAAGATCTCTTCCAGCTGGTCACTTATTTCTTCGCTGAAGGTACGATCCCCCGTTCCATCAATGCTACTTTCCTTTGACTTTGAAAGGCTATTTTAAGCCTTGTTTGTGTCCTATCTCTCCACATTTCAAATGGAAAAGAGACTTTCTCTAAGCCCTCATAAAGCACTTTCCAGGAGTATCTTTCTCCATTCAAATAAATTGACAGAAATTCTTTGATTTCCGAAGTGAAAGGCAAGCGAGAGTGACTTATTTTATTGACATAAGCTCGGGATGACCACTCGAAAAAGAGCTCTTTTCGGGCCTAACCTAAGAAAGCAGAGAGCTTCTTCTTCAACCGAGCGAGAGAATAGACCTCTCCCTGAGCTCGAAAACCGGTGGAGGACTCATATAAACCTATTCGTGGAGGTCTCCATGAAGAAAGGCCTTTTTGACATCGAGCTGATGCAGTGGCCAAGATCTGTTAGCTGCAACTGACAGAATGACTCGTATTGAATTGAGTTTAGTTTGGCCACAGGAGCAAACGTCTCGAGATAATCGATGCTATAGGTTTGTTTGAAACCTTTCGCCACAATACGAGCCCTCTCGATAGAGCCATCAGCTTTGTGTTTCAGGGCCCACCTGCAGCCAACCGTACGTTTGCCTCTTGGTAACGTGATCAGTTCCCAAGTGTCGTTCTTCTTTAGAGCCTCCATTTCTTCTATCATAGCTTTCTTCCACTGAGGATGATTGAGGGCTTCTTCCAAATTGGGAGGGTATCTTGGTGGAAGAAATCGCTGAAACGAAAGCTTTAAGGGAAGGAAGCTTGATAGGACACAAAGTGATTAATAGGGCGAGAAGTACAATATCTCTTTTCTTTCCTCAAGGCAATAGGTAAATACAGATCAGAAACAACAGAAGGAGGAAGTACCTGGATCCAAGGAGGAGTCTTGGTGATGGATTGTTGATTTGACAAATTGTACCTTCTTCCTCTTCTTCACATACGTCTTTCATTCCGTGGTTTGCTGACCAAGCTGCTCACTACTTTGAGACTCCCCCTCTTTCGAATCCATATAATTTTCCACTTTAGACATGGGAATCTTTTAACTGACGACAGGAAGAACACTACTCTCCTCCAGACCTCCATACTCCCCCTGAGGAGAGTAGGGATCCGAAAGAGTACTACAATTTTCAGAGAAAAGAAATAAGAAAGATTTTCAAAGAAAGTGATGACATCCATGGACACAAATCTTTTATTTGTTTTGGGGTGATCACACTTGTAGCCCTTCTGAGAGCTAGAATACCCAACAAAGACACATTTGAAAGACTGATAATCAAGTTTGTTTCTGAGAGGACTCAAGTCATGAACAAAGCAAACACAACCAAAAACACGAAGAGAAATAGGAAAGACAGGGGTGAGTCAGGTTTCAACACTTGAATAGGAGATTTACCACTTAGAACGGACATACGATTAATCAAATAACATGCAGTTAAGACAGCTTCTTACCAGTATTAGCTACCTTCATCTCGGTGAGAAGAGCACGGGTAACCTCCAAAGATGCCGATTTTTTCGCTCAGCTACTCCATTCGGGGGTATATGGGCAGGTAGTTTGAGAGTCAATCCCTTGTTTCTGCAGATAAGCTTGAAAGTTCTTGGAGAACTATTCTCCCCTATTGTAAGTCAGATCTAAAAATCTTAAAATTTATACCACACTTACTTTTTTATCATCTTATGAAATAACCGGAAAATCAAAGGAACTTCATTCTTAGATTTCATAAGATAGATTCAAGTCACTCTAGAATAGTCATCAATGAAGGAGACAAAATCTTTATAAAGAAAGGAATCGAAATTGACCGATAGCCAATGCTAACAAGCAATAGAAGAGATATTTACAAAAAGGTTAATATGGGAAGATTTTCCCGTATTCCAGATGCGAGAGTTGCGACAGAACAGAACAAATGAGCGATTGCAACAGATACTGATTCCCAAGCAGGAAGATAGGAAGTATTGAAAGACAGATCGATAAGATATCTTTTTTAACGAATTGCCTGATTGCGACAGCTTTTCGAGACTTGTTACTAGACCAAGCAAATTCCCTAGAAGAGAGCTTCAAGAGGGCTGAAGTTTAAGGAAAAGGGGCCATAGAGCCGATCTCTCCCATCATTCAGACAGATGCGATTGTTAGAGATTCAAGATTCCCGGTTGGACCGATTCAAGCGATTGAAAGAGGAAAGACCGATTGATAGAGGTTGGACGGATGACCGTGTTACCAGATGAGCTGCTTTGCTAGACTTGTCTAAAGTGGAATTCACTCCCTAGCCTAAAAAGAGAGCCCTTTTTCGATAGTGATTTCAGGTATAGTATACATAGAGTACGAGATTTGAGCTAGCAGGACGACAGAAGAAAGAAGACCTCTGGCCTGGAAGGGATTGCTTTCTGCCGTCTGTCTTTCCCTTCTATCTCTTCTATTAGCAAAGTAGGTTCCAGTCAAACTTTTGGCTTGCTACAAGCTGGGCTCAGGGACTTCAGTCAGCCGCTTCCCCTGTAGTCGTCAGCTCGTTCTTGACAGATCCGATCGGGTGTTAATAATCTGGAGTAAAAGGATTCGAACCTTTGCATGCCGGTACCAAAAACCGATGCCTTACCACTTGGCTATACTCCATACGGCCTTGTTTTGGACGTTAGAACGGGTGTTAATAATCTGGAGTAAAAGGATTCGAACCTTTGCATGCCGGTACCAAAAACCGATGCCTTACCACTTGGCTATACTCCATACGGCCTTGTTTTGGACGTTAGAACGGGGGGAGGGGGAAGGGAGAAGCAGGGCTCGAAGAACGAGCCGAGCCGTGCAAGAACGCGGGGATATAGCAAGTAAGCTGCAAGGTTCTCCCTTTAAGACCGACTACAACAAGCTCGCGACTCTAATAGAAAGAAAGGGTAAGCTCTCTGCTCTATTTGCTTGCAATCCTATACCTATCAAAGTTGGCGAACGCTTCTGTAACCTTAGACTCGTTACGCTGTTCGACTGAACTCGTTGGCTCCGCGTCCACCGAAAGTCGGTAACCTTCGTCACCGTCAGCATTTGGTACTCTCTCGATAGCTTCAATAGTTCACTGAAAGCCTTTGGTGTAATGAACCGCAAGCCCTTAAGAAAGAAAGACATAATCAAAAAAGGCTTGATTGCGGGAACCGACGGTGACGAAGGTTACCGGGCCGATGCGGCCGGTGACCGGGAACCGCAAGGTTGCAAGGTTCCCGGGAAACGACGTTCCCTTTGTAAAGTAGGCCTTTTGATAACTAATTAGAGTTGACATGAAATGGATCACGGAAGGAAGACGTATCTGATGAATGAATGATTGAATCCCCTCCCACCCACACGGGTTCTTCTATGGAAGGGGTTCCCCTTCTTCTATGTGAGGTGGGGCGTACGTAAGAGCGGAACCTAGATAGAACGCGGAGCGCCGGCCCCGGCCGCCTATACAGTTACCATGCTTACCAGCTCTTACCATTGCCGCCTATAGATATAGATGGGAGGTAGGCGAAGGTAGCTTGCTTCTCTTCTCCTAGGCTACCTGCACATGTTATTCGCGAAGAAAAGGCAGCGAGCGGTTCTTCGCTTAGTAGACGGCCGCCGGTGACTTTCTCAGGGCTCCGCAGGAGAAGAAAGAAGGTCCGGGTCAAATTTATAATGAAGCGAAGGTCCCCCTTACTCCCTATTCTCTCTTAAAGCTTTATAAAGCTCGGGGTTGGTTAAGAACTATTGACTGTAAACCATAGCAGTTACAGTCACTCAATGGAAATGTTCGCCTTTGGAATGAAGATGGATGAGCAGGCACTTGAGCCTGGAACTGATGAAATTCGGGGAAAACATGGAACCGGTCACTATACTGGGGGGGCGAGACATGACCGCGACTTAAGATTCAAGTACCGTTGAAAAGACTAAAGGAACTGGGGGAATGACTACCTGTAAAAAAGCGCAGGCTAATACGAGCCGACCAGAAGAAGCAAGGCTTAGATTACCAGATCCTGGACACAATCTTCCGTCAGATGGAGAGCCCCTTGCCTCGCCTTTTCTAGCCTCTCCTTCTTGCTTGCTTACCTAGCTCTTGTCTTAGTGACTCTTCCTCTTTTCTAGGTTTTTTTTCTGAGTGTTAAAACGGTAGATTTTTCATTTGCCAATGAATTGGATCCGCCCCGATTCGATCAATAATGGGATTCTTGGCTAGAAAGAAAGGTTCTGTGACATGGACGCCCAGCCCAACTCGGTCGGTCGGTTGGCCTACCTAACAGATGATGAGATTCTCGATCGATTTGATCGAATTT
>QGSO01000038.1:0-19986 GCA_011037825.1 Carya cathayensis | reverse complement strand
TTGAGAATAGGAGAAAACTATAATGAAAGAAAAGTAAGCTCGCATTCCTCTCATACCAGCTTGCCAATAGATTCTTTTGTTTCTTTCCAGGGATCTCCCCTGAGCCAAGGCGTAAGGTGCCCCTTCTTTCCAGGCAATCCCATGTCTTAAGCTTCAGTCTGAAAGTTCAAACCCCAGATTTTTCACACTCTTGGTTCTTCTCTTTCAATAGAAGAAGCAAAAATGTCTTTCCTCTGTGGTTTCAACGGTGGTG
The DNA here is from genome assembly GCA_011037825.1 of Carya cathayensis. Taxonomy (NCBI): domain Eukaryota; kingdom Viridiplantae; phylum Streptophyta; class Magnoliopsida; order Fagales; family Juglandaceae; genus Carya; species Carya cathayensis. The sequence continues at coordinate 19,733 of QGSO01000038.1, read as the reverse complement.
GGGCTATTTTGGTTCCAGCATCAAAATATTTCCTGATGATCTTCAGCAGGTCATCAAACATTTTTCCATAGTCAACAAGGTAAAAGGGCGAGATGCCAGATTACCTTCTCTTATCCACTTCTGCGCCAAATACAAACCACCATAGATTTGTAGATGGACGTATGAAAAGCATAGCGATTTATTGGTCAGACAATATTTCGTTAAATGGTGGGATAAATTTGATCATTTTGATGAAATTATCTCCAGAGTATCCTCAGATTTTCCACCCATTGTGCAAAATCTGAAATCTAAGGAGGAATTCCCTTCTCCTTCACCTATCCAAGTCATAGTACCCTATCCTACTTTGACAGGTGGCGAACAGGCTTCTGAATGTCCAAGTTCTTCATCTAAGCAGAAGAAGTCATCTTCAGCAAAGAAGAAGAATTCCACAGAATCAGTATCCTCGAAAGATAAGTCAACTACAGACCTTTCGAGCGCAGAAATACTCCAACTGCTGCAGACCAAGCTCAATGAAGAAGAGAAGGCCCGCAACAGTGAAGAATCAGCTGAAGGATCACAAGCGTCATCAGACTCAGACCCCTACAGCAATGTCTTTGGCCATGACTCAGAAGACTATCCCTCTCACTTGGGAGACGATTGAGTAATGACCAAACTGTCCAGCGCTGCCGACACTTCTCACAGCGGTCCCAGCGCACTATCCACCTGTCACTCTACCGGCTTCTTCTTTAGGGGCGGAAAGGTGATGGAATAATTATGCATTTGACCACTTTGCACTATTGAGGACAGGAATGCTCTCAGTGCAAAAAGAATGATTCCCTTTCGGCGAAAGAAGACAAATTACTTTCGACGATTGTCTGCCATCATGAGTAAATAGTCTGCATCAGTAAGTGAATCCTTAACCTTAATGTTAAGGATTTGATGGTTGATTTGCCATTAAGGTTAAGGATTCACTTACTGATGCCTCGGGTTTACTGAATTATAATGATTATACTTATGGTGATATCATTAGTCTAATGCCAGGTTTCATGTTAAAACCGGAAGTTAGAACATTTAAAGTTAAAACAGACAGAACATTTGCGTCATACAAATCAACCATCAAATCAGGATAGTAATCAAAATGAACTGGACCATCCATAAGAGAAGTCTGAACTACTCCTAAGGCACTGTCTTCAAAGTTCATAAATCTACCATCGCGTAAACATAAAAGTACAGAAGCATTGATACCTTTTCTTATTAAAGGTTTCACTGCTACTTGAACAGATGCAATATGCATGAATTTAAAACCTTTTTCTTTAAAAGATTTTATCAATTCTTTTTTAAATAATACGCATTGTTCTTGCGTATCTGATATTGGAAAAGTCTGTTCCACAGTTTTCACCTGGGACAGGTTTTTTGATTTGAAATTAAACCAAGATTGGTGATATAAGGAATTAACCTTGATCTTTGGCATATGCCATTGATCTATATCATCAATCCCAGTCTCATTTTCTGAGATTTCACAATCTTCTTCGTTAATTATATCAGGAGGCAAAGCCGACCTGGAACTAACTGATGAACTAGATCTAAACATCTTGTTCATCTTGGTCAAAAATGAAGCAAGACTCGGGGTCCTTATGTATAAAGATTTATATATAATTATATATAATTTATACTAATCATTTTCTATTTCCTTATGTAAACCCTACTTGTGTTGACCAGCTAAGCAGATGTGATTCTGTCTCTTCCTTTCCGATTATCACTGACATTAAGGTTGACTCTCTCTCCTTGCTCGTTTCACTCCTTTCCGTGAAGAGCACACTAGGCACCAAGTCGCAGTGACAACGCCTTCCAGCGGTAGTCCTCCGGTAATCAAGCAAGAACAAAAAATCATTCATCGGAGGTAAACGAAGTTTGATTCGTGCGTTAGATAGAGGGAGCGTGGATTGTTTTCAAGTCAGGCGGATAGGTGCTCCTTTAAGACCATTGATTGTCGCCCGGTAGAGACAAACACACAATTCCAACGGCAGCAGGAGGAAGAGAGACTTTCGAACCCGACACATCCACTGCACAATCCTTTGGAGCCGTAGTTCCGGGATTGGATTGCAAAGGTAGCGGGAATGCTTTGAAGCTCAATGAAGTCAAAGCCCGTTGACCTAGGAACGATCCATGGAGTTCTTTCTGTCCTCCCTTTGCTTGAACTGACCTTCCTTTCCACATTTCTAAAGAATATGGGAACAAATGTGACTGAACCTGGCCTCTTTATCCAAGCTGCCTACGTACCCTTTCTTATGTTAAGGGATCAAGTTGCACGTAGTTCTCTTCTCTATCATTTCATAAATTATCCTTTTATAATGACTCTAACCTGTCTGCACTCTGTCGTCATTTCATGTGCGGGTGAGATTATTTTATCTGTCTTTTTTTCCTTCATCGAAAGAAACCCACATACCCAACTCTTCTTTCCCCCCCAGCTCGCCAGGGGGCCTCGCCTCGGGAAAGGCTACATTCTCGTTTGGATCTTTTACAACGGAAAGATCATCAATCGATGAATATTTAGAGGGGGATAATGAGAATCACTATTCTATATCTGCTCTTGTGAATCTGGCCAGGCTTAACACGTTTTTAGATTAGCATTCCCGATATGATTAAGCATAACACCCAATATGGAAGCACCCAGTGAGATCGCTAAAGCATTGACTCTTGCCTTTGCTCTTGCTTCTTCTGTAAGCGCTGAGCTCCTTTGTTGGTAATCCTCTGCTATTTGGTAATTCACAGGATTTTCATTACGTATCTCCAATCAAGGACTTCCAGCGGCCCTTGATGCAGTACCACCTTTTTGAGTATTCCTACCATATCAGGTTGTAATAGGAGAGTTGGGTCTACTTCTAGTAGAGTATGCGGCACCATTTCCATAAAAAGAATGGAACCTAAGAGGAAAGCTGAAATGATTCGCGTGCCTTCGAAGGAGTTCAGGAGACCCCTTATTCGAGAGTACAGAACACCCACTAGCGCGAGCCTAGGGGCCCCGATTTCACTCATGTTATCCAATATATACCCAGGGGGGTAGATGATAGGACGATCGAGGAAACGCGCATAACGAATCCGTTCTAACACAGAGTGTACTCTCTCGTATAGCAGCATATCAAACGCTGCTGTATGGTGCCACTCGAATGCATGCCACTGCCTGTGGACGAAAGCCATCAACTTTTGCATGTATATTCTTCTATTCATGGTTCGTACTCTATTACGATACGGTAACAAATGAGGGGAATCTTGTCTCTGAGATATAAGTACTCCCTCATCCCTATTCAAATAAGCATTAGCATAATACCTAAAAGCCGATAATGTGTTCATATTAACTTCTTTTTTTGAGTATAATCCTGCCGTCTCTGCCGACAGAGACTAGTCCACTAAAACAATCCCCAGGTTTACCCCCCGGTATAAGAGATAATATTTCACCCGCAAAACACAGTCGGTCAAATAAGCGTTGTTGTAATTCTTGATCAAAATTGTGAAATAACTTGGCACCACAGCTACCAGTAAGAAAGACAAATGCTTCACGGGAATACCTAATATAGTCCACTCCAGGAAAATCACGCTGAAACTCATGATCAAACTCTATCAATGAGAAATTAAGTAGAACTGATGTTAAGCATTCAACAGAAGGTATATTATTGCGGGCAACAGCATTAGTGATGACTTTTCCATAAATATCAACAAGTGGCATATAGAGGAAATCGCTGATCATATCCAAAACATATTTATGAATAACAAAATGTGACAACTTCATCATAAGTTTCTCTCGATTCATGATCTCCAGGGAGTTAATAAGATCGATTCTATAAAGCCTTAACACCTTACCTCTATCGCATAATAAAGCATCATCCAAGATATTAGAATATTTGGTTCCCATAGGATCATAAACAGATTCTGAGTAAATCCCTAATCTAAGAAAGAAAGAATCTAACATACGACCAAGCCCTATTAGCACAAGTAGGTCCTCCTCAGAGGGGGTGACACCTACACTCAAACCAGTTGAACCCCCTTGGTGTATGCACAGAGGTGGCCTGATTTGAAAAGGGGACAGCTTGTATTTACCATCTATGATTCTGTCCTGAATCTCATAAACATCATCATCGTCAATACCTGAAAATAGAGAATTACGATACTCATTGTACGCATAACCTATATACTCAGCTAGCGTCCTCAACATAGTCCATTCATTAATATAATGTTCATTATCAGAATCTTTAATATTATTTTCATTAGCTGAATCTGTAATATAATGTTCATTAGCTGAATCTGTCTTTTTATCATCAATAAAACATATCATTTTTTTATTCTTAGTTTTAAAATACAAAGCTAATTTTTTATCATAAATAGATGAATAAGCTCGCGTAAAAATCCCAATATCTCGTATCTGACTAGAAAAAATATTAAACCCAATTCCCTCCAAAGATATATGTCTCATAGCATTTTCTTTTTTATGTTTGAAGTAAAAAATGGGATTTTCCTGAAAATTGTTAGGAATGTCGTTCTTTCTCATATGTTTTCTGTAATTTATCCAATGTGGAAACTTGTGCAATATAAGGAAATAGTTCAGGAATAGCGTACTCCCTTTCTATTTTTCGGATAATACTTTATTTCGAACAATTCTTTATTTCGAACAATTCTTTATTTCGGACAATTCTCATATGGCAAAATCTTCCAATGTGGAAATTCGCTTTCAATTCCTTTGCAATTTCTCTTTCAGTTGTCGCAACCCAATGGACCTTCAGTATTCTTTATACTATAACACCAGCTATGAGAGGCTCTGGACGGACAATCCCAGCACCAGAACATACAGACTGGAGAACGGCATTTAATAGAGGTTGTGGTGCTCTATTATATTGGGATTTCCTAAGGAAATAGCTTATTGAACACGTTATAAAATGGGATTGTGTTTATTTATTAAATTGGTATTTCCTAATGTGCCAACCCAGTATAAGTAACTTTAGTATCCCTCTAGCATACTAACTATAGAACGACATCGGTTTTACTCTAAAGGGGGACAAATGTGTATGAGTACTTTCAGGCTCACTTTACACTAAAAAAATGGGAACCCTAGTTTGAAATATGAAACAAGTTTGCAACAGGAGAGTCGGCAAGGGATCAACAGTCTTCCTTCAGAAAGGCCGTGTCTTCGCCCACCTTTACATATCGATTGTTCCTCGACCTGCTGCCAGTTACGAAATATATAGCTATCAAAAAAGTAGAAATAGAATTCAACTTAGTTGCTCAGTCTCTAGGAATTCCTAAGCGTTATCGAAGAAAGAAGCCTACTTGAAGAAGGCTGCCAAGAGGAGCAAGCCTACATCGAGCAAGTTGACTCACTTTATGTTATGTAAAGAGTTCGCTTCGCTACCATCACTGATTTTTTAAGGTGCTTAGTGCTTAACATATATAATTATATAAGATATATAATTATATAATTATAATTATATAATTATATTATATAATTATAATTATATATAAGTAGGGTTTACAAGTTAGCTGGTCAACACAAGTAGGGTTTACACAAGTAGGGTTTAATAAGATGCCTACTCAATCTTTTTTATAGAAATAGCACTCGATCAAAGAAAGGGGAGCATAAGCAAGTTCAGTGGTTGAAACCTCTGTAATCGATAATCGATGGGAACCTCGAAGCGGGCAGGAGCAAACTCATATTAGGCACTGCCGCAGTATCAACTGGTAGAAGGAAGAGGCACGATAGCGAGGATCAATCCATCTCAATCCCTCCCCGTTCAAGAAGGGTGTGGATATGGTCTATAGCCAAAAAGAAGAAGTAAAATCAGAAGCAACTGGGCAAGCAAATGCCGCTGCACAAAGGGCGTGCTTTTCGTCGTCCTTCCCTATCTAGAGCTGGAACTTGACCAGAAAAAGACTTTTTTTGATCCCATACTGATTGACTTGTCTTCCTGTTGGTGGTTGTGAAAGTTCAGATTTCGAGCTTAAACAGCGGATAACCTTCTCTTTATGGGGGAGTCTTTCAGGATCGATTCAAAGGGCCAGTGAAAGTACGCGGACGGAGAAATCCAACAAAACCACACCGTACCGGGCCAGTAGACCTTCTTTCTCTTAAAGGCTGTCTCCTGCCCCCAACTAGCGAGCGGCTATAACCGATGGGCGCATGGCGACCACTACTCTACCCGAAAACTCGGGTTAAGTGGGGAACCTTCTCATCGTGTTAAGCTTGCGAGCCTGTCTGTGATAGGCCCAAGCGTCTCTTGTGCTTAATCTCAAGTCTATTCCAGTGAGAAGCTTCGCAATACCCTAACACTCCATAGGCGAAAGAAATCAATAAGGATAGATATATAGATTACGCACATAGTGGTCTGGGCATTGATTTCATGTAGTGCGTACCACTGGCGGAAAGTGATTCGCTTAACACACTTGTTCGCTTGAATACAGTAGGTAGGGAAGGACAGGATATTACTCGTCGGTTCTATTCGGTGGTGGTGGCTTAGCTTTGAATTTCTTTCCACTCATTTTGGCTTTTTCCTTTTCTTATTCATGCTTGCTCCACTAGCCTCAAACTCCATTCCAATTTCGAATCGACCCGTTAGATAAGGCTTTTCTGCGTAGCAGAACCCGATTCTCCGCTCAAAACATCTGATCTTCCTACTTAAACAACCGGTTCCATTTCTATCCTTTTTTTTCTATGATCAATTCAATAAAGACTTCCTTCTCAACTGACAACCCCTGGGCCTGTTCATAAGCGATATTCTTTGTAGGGCTTTCGGCTGCCTTCCTTTATTTTTGGGCTAAGGCTAGCTTTCCTAAGTCAGTTCCAGAGTGCATGAGTGAATCTTGATCTGTATTCAAGGTATGCCCTTTCCAGTTCTGTTAGAATATTGACTTCGGTTAAGCTGAGGTTAGCGAAGTCAATCCTTTGCTTGGGTCCTTGGAGGTCGGAGATCAGAGCGCTGTGTTTAAGTCGTCTGGCCGTAAGAAAGACTTTATCTGCGCCAGTAAGAGTAAGAGCTTGAGAAGAAGGGAAAGAGGAAAAGGCATAACCAGAAGAATTGTGTGAAATAAGTGAATTTATCCAATTGAGGCATTCTTGATTGAGAAAAAAGGATTCCTCCAGTTAACTCCGTAAAGCCTGTACGAATAGTGAAGAACTATAGAGAGGTTGGTTGTTGACCAACGGAAAGCATGGGAGAAAGATGTACAAACAAAAGAGGAAACGAAACTGGAACATCATAACAACGAATTAATCAGAATCAATATCAACTACAACGACCAAGACCGACACCGACGAAGATACTGTACTGAATGACTTGATCGATCGTACTAGATAGTATAAGATAGACCATAAACCTTTCATACGCAATTCCTCGATCCATTCATTAATGCGCAAGAGAAAGCGATCCATCAGACTAGAGGGAAGTTGGTCTTTCTCAACGTGGTGTATAGCACGAAAACCCATTCACAAGGTTTCGCTATAATCAAGTGTCAATGGTGTGGCACGCGTACTTGATCGAGTGTTTGCCCGTGAGACTGAAAGAAGGATTTGATTACCAACGTCGGGAAAGATGGTTATGGAAAGCCTATCATGACATCGTTTATCGCGGTTCATGTGTGGCTGCTCGCTCTTGCCTTTCCTTGTCCAACTGCCAGCGATTGAGAGAAAGATTTATCCTAGTAAATGCAACCCTCTGTTTATGGTAGAAAACAAACGTCCTTCTCGTGAACCTACATGACTTGGAGCTTAATCTCGATCTCAATCTAGACATTAAGTGCCCGGTCTTCAGTCTTCAATCGATTGCACCGTCTTGATCAAGTAATTCAGAGATGAAACTAGAGTCTTCTTTCTTGCTAGGCGGATTAATGTTGTCAATAGTATGTTTCACAAATCATTAATCTTATTCTTACTTACTGAAACTCCTTCGCTTTTGGCTCTTCTCGGGAAGGGCTGGTCTGCTTGGGTAGCTCAATTCCAAAGCGTAGCTGAAGCACCTTTTTGGGGCTAGGCATAAAAGCTTTCGCGGAATAGGAATAGCGAATGCAGGCACAAGAGAAAGGGTAATTTACCTTCTGGGATGAATTCTGTCTTGCCGGGACGTTTTCTAACTTTAGGAGCACACATTGGCTAATTCCATCGAGTAGGTCTTTTGTCTAGATCTTCTCTTTATCTTTCTCACCCATACCACCCTATTTAGATTTAAGTGCACCGCTTGCTTTCTTTCAGAACCTCGCCTTTGAGAAGCGGGTTGTCTTTCGTCGGACTTATATATACCCGAAAGTTCGGTTAGAGCTAGCAGCTTACCCTATTGAACTTTTGAGGTTAACCTAACCGGCAACAGAAAGATGCCCTGCCCCTCTAATTGAAAGCGGGAAGCCGCGAGCGATGACTTATTCTCCTACGTAAATAGCTTTTGGAAATCTTACCCTTTTATTTTCAATTGGGTTGGCTCTATTTGCCATCCAATGGAACTTCAGGAGGCATCTTAGTGAGGTGGGATAAAAGGGTGGTGGAAAAGATAGAAGATTGTGTGGTGGATTTTATGGTGGCTTTTTTGTTCAAGAATGTTGTAGATGGATTAGTCTTGATTACGCCGATGCATTTCGATTTCGTTGTTTCAATGGGTCTTTGCAGGTGTTTATGGTCCTAATCTAGATTGTGCATAAAAATTATTATGGGATGATTTGGAAGGAATAAATAGCATAGACTCCAGCCCTCCAAGGAATTTTGCAGCCTCTCGACCACTTTGAGTCACCTTCAAGGATAATATCATGAAACCCTGCTCTTTGTAGAAAAGGACTGCCACCATCATAGCATATGCCTCAACAGTGCATGGAGAAAGTTTGAGGTTCCTTCTAGCTCTTAGTGTACCAAGAACCATTCCATTGCAGTCTCTGAGAATTGCTCTTATACCAATTAAGCTCACTGAGGAATTGAAGAGGCATCCCAATTCATTTTGTACGACCCTTTGGAGGTTTTTTCCAACATTGAGAGCTATGGGAACATATAGGGCTGTAGTAGCAAGGACAGTAGTTTTGGTGGCCTTAAAGCACTTCGTGTCTTCATAAGCTTTGTTAATAATCGCATTAGGGTGTCTGAACTCTTTCCTGTGCACATATTCATTCCTTCTAGATCAGATTAGTCTTAGTATCATCCCTGCTTCTTCCAGAGCTAGCTTTGGCAGTCTTTCAGATGTTTGATCCCAAATGGAATTAAAGTAGGTACCATCTAGGGATAATTTTTGTAGAGGTCTACTAGTTTGACACCACACATCTTGAGTTGCTCCACAACTCCACAATATGTGCCTTGCAGTTTCCTCCTCTAGATGACAGATAGGGCACAGATTATCATCTTTAAGTATCCTATTCTGCATATTTTTAAAGGTGGGTAGTGACTCATTACATGCCCTCCAAAGAAACATCCTTACTCCATTGGGCACCTGCACTTTCCACAAGTCTTTCCAAGAATCAGATTGTGCTTGAACATTTGAGGTTCCACCTTCTTTGTTGGCTTGTAGTTCCCTATGAAGGTGGTAGGCACTCTTCACTGAGAAGATGCCATTGCTAGTGCCTTCCCAAATCAATCGATCCCCTCTGTGACCCAAATTGATGGGGATTGATTTAATAATGTCCACCATAGTCTGAGGGAAAAACTTAGTTAGTTGAGTGTCGTCCCATCTTTGGAGGATAGGGTCAATTAATTCGGCCACCCATGTTACTGCACTTGTTTATTGCTGTTTGAGTGAGGGACAAGGAAATGCGGTCTTGGCAGCCATTTGTCTTCCCAAACCTTTACCTGAAGTCCATTGCCAATTCTCCATGATAGGCCTTCCTCTAGCAGTTTTAGGCCAGCTTGCATACTCCTTCAAGCTAGTGATGGTCTGCACCCCATTTTTGCATCGAGAATAGATTTATGTGGAAAGTACTTCTGTTTTAGTATGAGGGCAGGTAGAGACTCAGGGCTTGTAAGTACTTTCCACCCTTGCTTTGCTAGAAGGGCAAGATTGAAGCTATTAAAGTTCCATAAACCCCAGTCCCCCTTGGTCCTTTGACTTGTTTAGTGTGCTCCATTTGACCCAGTGAATTTTTGACCGATCTTCAAGGATCGAATATTCCCTTTTGCGAGAATTGACATGGGGGTCCTCTCTCTCTAGGAAATGTGGGGTGGTTTCTTTGTCTCTTGTAGAGCATAGAGGTTCGTCTCTCAATTTCATTTGCAGAGTCATTAGTGGTTTCAGTTTCTAGTTACAATGGATGACGAGATTTCCAACTTGTATGAGGGCCTATGGTTAATTGAAGAGGAGCAGCAATCTGTAAACCTCTTAGAAGAGGATGTTTTGGTTTCTAAGGAGATGAGTAAGAAGTGCCTGGAAGCACTGGTAGTATCAGAGAAGGACATCAACAAGGGTGCTTTCAAGGCCACAATGACCAAGGCGTGGAAAGTAGAGGGCCATTAATCTTCAAAGAGGTTGGGAAGAACAGCTTCCTGATCGAGTTCAAAGATACAGACGAGAAGCATAAGATGATGTAGGGTCAGCCTTGGTCCTTTGACAGGAACCTTGTATGTTTACAAGATTGTTTTGGTTGCCTAAATCTCCAAGACATAAACCTCACGTTGGAACCATTCTGGATCTAACTCCATAACCTGCCTTTTGCGGGTATGAATAAGAAAATGGGTGAAAAGCTGGGTGCTACCATTGGTCAAGTTCTGTTGGTTGATGTTTAAGGATGGCTGCTGCTTTGTAGAACCTGCAGTAAAATCAGACCATTCACCACTTGTTATATTTATAGGGAATAGAAGGATTCATGGCAACCCAAAGACAAAATGCTTAAGGTTTGAAGCTGCTTGGTTATTAAAGGAAGACTGTGTTCAAACTATAAAGGAGGCTTGGGGAAAATTAGTTGAATACTTAATAAGTAATACATAGTGCAGTAAAAATAATATGCACGGAGGGTTTTTTTTGAAAAATGTGCATACTTAATACTTATACTAACATAAACATGTTAATGTACTATGCATATCTCATTGAACTTGTCTTTCTATTTCTTTAATGGCTAGCACACCTTAACCCCCGAGTGTAGGTTGTGCACCGGTTTCACCACCTATGGCCACAAGGGAAACCTAACTTATCATAACATACTATGGTGGACCACGCTTAGGTCTATGGCTTACATATCCACCCATAACTGCATTGGTACCTTGCATCTCTCATTGCCATTCTTAAGGTTTCTTTCATAACTTGTCTTTTTTTTTTTCCTTAACCACGATGCATGTAGAACACATAATGACATAGCCTATCGTAATCATAAATGATAACATATCATGATGCATGTAAAACGTATAATAACATGGCATTGAAACTCACTTTCATCATATCATAACTTAGTATGTAAAAAGAGGCTTTCAATAAAGGGCCATACATTAATACTTTAAAAACATCGTTTACCATACAAGTAAGGGTATGATTATGCTACTTACATATCTTAGAAAATATGCATGACAATGAAGGGCATGATCAAATTACTTACCTCACAACTCTAGACATCATTTAGCGCATCGATAATCACCTATCCAATATATATGTAATCCCATCAATTTATAATCTCGCATACCATCACTTTAAAGACAAACTTCTCTTAGTTTGTACCTCGCCTTCTCGTAAGTCAGGAATGTCATGTACATTCGTACCATAATGCCCAATAAAGATGTACGACATCATAAAAATGCCTCATTTATTAAATCATAAAACTTATCTAGCATGATGTCTTTCATTATGTAAAAGCTGAAAACATAACAACATGACATAACTAGTTCTATTTGATAATAACACTAGTTCAAATGTCTAAATCATAAACTAAGTCCATATGGAAGTAACACTTTTTCAAGGTCTAAGTCTCTTGAAATTAATTCAACTCTTGGCATTCCAGCTTTGTATCCACGTAATCATCATCCGGGACATTAAAACATAAAAACAGGGAAGCAAATGAGTCAAAAACTTAGTAAGAGCACATCAAACTGTAAATTTAATTTAACTTGCACAAGACTTGATTTAGAAAAACTTTCATGCATAGACATAAATACATAGCATATAGATCATTCATTAGTAACATACGCAGAATTAACATAATCATGGCAATCCATGTAACATGATGCATGAATAATTGACGCCATGCATTTTCTATCATTCGTACATAGCTTATTCATCTTGTCTTTCTCTTACTTAGTAGTCATCATAACATATGTGCATCGGTCCAATTGTTGTTGACCGCATAAATCGTAGCATAACATATGATGAGCCACGCTTAGGTTTGTAGCACTTCATACATCATAGCATACATATGGTAAACCATGCTTAGGTTTGTGGCACCGCATAATCATAACATAGCATATGGTGAAGCACGCTTAGGTCCGTGTTACTGCATACATGATAGCATAGTATATGGTGAGGCATGCTTAGGTCTGTGTCACCAAATACATCATAGCACACTTATGGTGGACCATGTTAGGTCCATGGCTTGCACATCCACCCATAACATAAGGCCATTCTTAAAGCTTATTATTCACATCATTTCTTACTTATCATGATACATGTGACATGTTGACTTCGTGAACTTTCATGACGGTCATATTTAGATGCATGGCATAGCACTTCTTAACATGGCATACAGACGTGAGTATTTCATAACATAACTTACATGAGCATTACGTGACGTGGCTTAACATGAGCATTGCATGACGTGGCTTAACATAACAAAAATGTTATGTAGCATGACATGGCATCCATTTAATCAAACTGTCAATTAACATTTCATACATAATTTCATTCACAAGCATAGCGTTGTAATTCATCGAGGTTCATAAAAAGGGCTAACCTTGAATTGGCTGTACATAGCATAGGTAAACATCATTTTTTGTGCATAACAGAATAATTACAGCACACATAAAGATTATGATCATGCTACTTACCTCTTTGCCTTGCTTCCAAGACTTCACTTTGCAGTTTGTTACCTATACGAAGCACTAAACATTACTAAATTTCTAAGAAAGCGTGCCATAGCATTCTAATTAATTAAAATCATACCATGAAATTAATCTAATAAATATTTAGTTATACTAAGATTAATATAGATGTAATATTATTTAAACTCATAACATGTTCCTGATTTTCTATTTAAGTATTAACATAAAATTTATCAAAATCTGACAAAATAAACAATGGAAATATTAACTTCATAAAATAGACTCTACACTACTATAGGCTAATCATAAATTTAATACTTAGTAATATACTTTAAATCCCTTGAGGATTTTTTGCAAAGGCCTTGGGCTTGAGGGTATACTCCCTCTAGGTTTAAGGTTCAAATCCCCTTGGGTGCAAATAATTTCTAGGGGCCATCAGACTGGGGGATTTTCCTCTTGAATTACCCGAGGTACACTTGCTGAGGGCTTGTGCACTCCCAAGATTAGTCGGGACGTTGTTCTCGGACTTGGTGCCAATAAAAAAAAACCCAAGCACAACCCACATAAATGATCCAAGGTTAAAACATACAATCTGCCATGTACACTTAAGGGCACAAACGTAATTACTCAAAAGGATTCTTCAAGAGGTTTTTACAGAAATCTAAAGGCATTGGGTTGAAGGGTGTTTTTGTAATAACCAAAAGCATGCATGCACTTTTTGAAAAGGCTGAAAACAAAACAATAAAAGGGAAGACAAAGGCTTATCAGGACAGTGGAGGACTGAAGGAAAGTGGTTGACCGACAGTTTCTGTGAGTAAAACCGAGCACTCCCAGCTCCCTGTGGTGGTTGGCGGTGGCAGCCATGGAATATATTGAGGAATTTGTTACCCATGGCAGAGAGAGGGAAAAACGATGGAGGCGAGAGAATAGGACTTACCGTTGGCGTGTTCTGTGATGGTTTCTGGCGAGGTAAGTGCTTGGCTTGATGTGAGGGGCTATGGGCTTTACTGTGTAGAAGAAAAATTCGATTTTCACTTGCAGGAGGTACTGGCCGTGAGGGCTTGTTGACGTGAGGGAGGAAATTTTGTGGAGGAAGGAGAGAATTTATAGGTGAAGATTCCCGCATGTAAGTTGATTACCGCCTAGAAAACTTTCAGACTAAGAAATCACTATGGCGGTGTAAAAGGCTGGCACGGCATGAAGGGCGGCAGATCAGTCAATTAGTCTCACCCAAAAGAAAAATAAAATAATAATAATAGTAATAATCCTTATTATAAAATAAAAATTCTAATTCCTAATTTATAACCCGTATGTTACATAGTTGGACTACCCGAATGCCTATTGAGTTCCTAAACATTCAATTAGCCCTTAACTTTTGCTAGATCACTTTAATAATGTTAGTCTATTATCATCCATCGCAATTCTTACCTATGCACTCTAAGATCTTCAAACCTAATCTTGTCTAAGCAAACATGTGACTATGAATGCTGTTAATGCTTAGTCATTTGAGCTCACATGACCCTATCCTCAATGCATCCATCCATGTTCAAGCATAGACTAAATGTCACCAAAATTGCTCATGATCTATCTTTGCAGAATCTCTCCCAATGTTTAGACCATCAAAATTGTGGGTTCAAGTCCTCATATATGCATAATTTCATTCAAATAATCTTCCTATATGTATACTTGTCCAATCCTGTGTATAAACAGGCATTAGAATAAACATGCATTCTAATGCCAAAAACCTAATTCTAGCATATGTATTTCCTAGCCCCTTGTGAAATCCGAATTTCACTAATTTCATATGATCTCATGGCATTAGCCTAACATACGTATCATGAGAGAGAGAGAGAGAGAGAGAGAGTTGCCTAAACAAAGAGCTTGATCCAAAGGTTGGGTTGGAGTACACGGCTTGGCTAGGTGGTTTGGATCTTGATCTTGTTGCTTAGGGGGTCAATGATGTGGCAAGGGTTATGGGGCTTAGGGTTTTTGGTTTTACCAGAAAATTTAAGAGAATTTGGTGGCCTTGGGGCCATGCTAGTGCTCATGTCATGGGAGGTGGGCTCTCATATGGGGTGATATGAACCCGTAGGATTGAAATCCTTTGAACCCACGATCAATTTAAAAACTCACCCAAGAAAGCCAACGGAAAACCTAGACCCATTGAGGAATTCGTTTCAAGAACATAGATTATAGAGAATCTAGACCCGTTGAAGAACCTGTCTCAAGAACCTATATTACAAGGAGGAACGCCACAAAAGTTGTGATTTACTTTTGATAAGTTCAAAAGTTCATTCAAGAACAAGAGGAGATAGACTCAACTCATAATAAAAAATATTCATCAAATTTCATAAACTCTTTAAAATGTGGCTATAAGGAGTTTAAATAACCTTTCCCAAAACATAACCCTAGCAAAATTTAAGACTTTCCCAAAATACCCCTGTTTGGGCGCCCCCTTAGCTCTTCTAATAATAAACCAAGCTCTTAAAATAACTACCCACAGGAAACCCTAGGGCCACAATGAGGTCTTCCCCAAAAGCCCTTGTCGGCCCCCTTTATTACAGTAATAATAATTCCTAAAACCCTAATTCATCAAAAGAAAACATATATGTGGGCTGGACATCCCCAAGCCCAATTATTCTAGACTAATTCCATAAATAATAAAATAAGCCATTTAAATGAATTAAACAAGTCCAAGACCTTCAATCGCATAAATATTATAATAGGCCCAAATAATAAATCCCAAGTCATGTCTTCCATAACTTGTATCACGTAGATCAAAACTAGATCTCCTTCTCTCAAGCTCATCTTGAATGTTGGGCTCTTGCTAGACTCGTCCTAAGTGGATTACACAAATCCTTGCATTGCTTCCTTGCTCTTCTTAGCTCTCGACCTTGTAATTGGTCCATCTGGAACTTGTAAAAGATCTTTAATACTTGGTCCACTTTGGTGCCATCATGGGGCCTATAAATAGAGTTTGGGGGGTGTTGAGTCCAAGGGGTGTGGTAGTTGTGGTTGCCTTAGGAGGTGTGGTTGGAGTAGAACTAGCTTGTGCTTGCAACTAGAAGTGTAGTGCAAGTAGGTTTTGGGTATAACCTATGTGGGCTCACTTTCATGGGCTTGGCAAGGATAATACTCGGGCTTGCTCATCCTTACATGGGCCTAGTGGGCTTGTGGGTTTCTAAATCTTCATAAAACTAATCCTCCATAATCCTATGTTCTAATCGTAGGTGCCCAATGATTAACCTCAAGGATTGAGTGCAGATGTAACCGTAATTCATACGTCTTTTGCTTACTGGGCTATCAGTTCTTGACGTCTCATTAGCAGATAATGTAGTCCCTGAGTTCTGGATGATGGTGTAGTCAATGCTCGGTTATCTGGTTGGCTTATCAATATGTTTTGGCCTTCTTGGATCAAGTGTGCAAATAAACTCTGAAAGAAGGCCAGTTAACAGGAAAGCTATACCCTCTTATGCCAACTTAGTGTATATAGTTCAGTTGGGGAAATTTTTTAAGGTATGCCAGTTGAGTCACTCAGCTGGATGAACTCTTTCTGCCTGTGCTCTTTTTTGTCCTTGCCTTGTTTCCAGCAATGTTGCTGCTGGCTACCATTTATTATTTAGCTAAGAGGTTTTGGTTGAAGTTAGTGGTTCAAATATCGGGAGAAGGAATATTATATCTTGATTATATTGCTGCTTTTATCCATGGGGGCTCTTTGTGAAAATGATGTTTCTAGTTACTTTTTTTTTTTTTGAAAAAAAATAGAGTTTCTAGACTATTTAGAATTATGGTGATCTAAACGAAATGGTGTTTACAAAAGTTCAACACATCTCTCTAAATAGTCTGAAGACTTTTTTTTTTCTTTTTAATCTCCTACTCCTTTGTCGTTAATTTTTATTTTCGCTGTTTGTCTTGCCTTTTTTTGGCTTATTTTTGCAGAATTAGGCTGGTAGCTGTTGCTACGCAGAAGTTTGTAGCTGAGGTTGCAACTGATGCTCTTCAGTACGTTATTGAACACTTTGAACTCTTATGCCATTTCATTACTTATGCGCATATGTAGAGACATATGACATATGTGTATGGAAATGCACCTGCAAATTTTATATAATACAATACTTTTCCATGATGTGGAGATGTAATCTGGAATGCAACTACAAGGTTTTGAAGGAGAGGCATAAGGGTTGGAGCAGAAGCTGGTGATGTTTTATACTTGACATCAATATTTTACGCTTTTATGGAACTAAAAAACCAGTAATTGCTGAAGTATAATGGGAATGTGGGCTTACTATTGAGATGCTTCTGACTATACAAGTCGGTTTGTCCTATAGACTATCAACTCAAGTTGAAGCTACTAGGTAGTTGCTTTTCTTGTCTGTAATTAAGCTGTTTAACAAATTATATGCTAATACAGGCAGTGCAAGGCAAGACAGGCTGCAGTAGTTAAGGACAAAAGGGATAAGCAGCAAAAGGTGATGCAGCTGATCTCTATGTATACTGTGGCTTTATATCATGATCATTACTGGCCAGTATAATGTGTTTTCTTTTGTTTCTTTCCCTTCTTGGGAGCAGGATAAGCGCCTAATATTGACGATGGAGGACCTCTCAAGAGCACTGCGTGAGGTAAGCCATGAAGTGCTTTATATAATGTCTGCATTTATAGCCAATTTTAGTAGTCTTAGTGTAGTTATATTCTTTTGGTATGAAATTTAGATGTATATATGTGCTTTGAAGCAGTGTAGTTCAGTGGTCACTTTGGATGCAAATTTTTTAGAGCACATCATCACAAATGATCCACCGTTAATCTTTTTTTTGGTTGGTAAGATTTGAACCTAATAATTACTTCTTTGATGCAATAAACCAAACAGATCTCTTTTTGTAAAGAATTGCTGTTGATTATTGAAATTAATTCAATATCTTATTGAGAAATAAAGGAATCCTACGGTTTGTTTTCAATCCATAGAACGCTTCTTCTCTCTCTCTCTCTTCCCTGATAAAAATTACAGCTTCTTCTTAAAGAGTAATTATTAGGTACTCCTAGAGTTCTGACACGTGTGCTCCCATTCTGCAACATGCCATGTCAATTAAAAGTTAGCTTTTACATAATAATTTTAATTACATGGCATATTGTGATAGGAGGGAGTACCACGTCATCCATGCTTAGGGAGTACCTAATAATTTTCCTGTCTTAAGATGTATATATAGTAGCTAGAACACATAACTGGTGCTACCTAATCATTGAAAGGACTTTATTACCTCTGCTTAGGTGACTCATGACTGTCAAATGACACTTCTAAAAATACTGAGAGTGTGTTGAGAGATTTGCATAGTAGCAAAGAAGAGAGAGGACACTTACATTGCCAATCTCAAACTCTTATTGTTATATATATAGGTTTCAATATAGTCAGATTACCCTTGTAACAAATTCCCTTATTAATTTAACTCTTAACAAAACTCGTCTCTCTCCCCCAAGTTGAACCATACATACATATATATATATATCACATAAGCCTAGTTCAGAGCAATTCATCTCTAATAGATTATGAACTCAAAGAATTTGTAAACATGTAAGATGATTGGTCTCTATACTTTACAAACGGTGTAGATTGCATGTTTGGCGGGCCAAGAACCCAAAAATGGGTTCAAGATCCAGGTCTCCCACCGTGCACTGATGGTTGCTCCTCCTCCTGAGGTGTCACAGACTCATTTGTTGGCAGTAGGCGGTGCCCCATCAATGTCCCTTCAACGATTGCTAGGATGTCACATATATGCTTGCCGGTTGTCGACGATTACTCTGCCGCCACTCAGATGGAAGTATTGCTGGCAAGTGAGAAATTGGGTGTATATGAAGTTGGCTCTAAATCGGTTTCTATGTTTGGCACACTGACGACTAGACTGCCCCCAGGGTTCCAAAACTGAGATCTGAGCAACTGAATAGTCGCTGGTGGATGTATCCCTGTCAGAGAGCCTCTCAGAGACTTGCTTGCCGCTGTCGACCCAGTCTGTGACGTCGAGGTCTCAGTCAGAGCCACCGAGCCCTTGATCTGGGTACCACCTTTTCCTTCGAGCCCTTCCTCGTTGGAAAGCTCCCATTAGGAACGCTAACCTCCGTCGCACCCTCAGTGCTGACCAATGAGCCATTGGTGCCGACAATGGGTTGGACTGACTCTTCATTTCTCCTCTTGGGCCTGAAAGAGCCATGGTGCTTTCCTCAGCCCTCCAACAAATAGACCGCGTGATTGGACCTCTACCCAGCCCACTACCACAGCCTACCTCACTTGACCCACTCATCCCCTCCACCAGCCTCACTTTATTATCTTTGGCTTCCATCTTATGGTCCAAACCCATCAATAAACCCAGCCCTCCATCAACCTTATTCAATAAAAAGACAATTTTATCCTTCTATGCCATTAATTCAGAACATAAATGCCAAAGAGTCCATTCCACTTCTGCTATGTTTTCCAACACCTTCTAACTCCTACTATCACCATAATTAAGCTTGAGTTCTGTCGTGCCACACCACCCCCCCCGGTTCATAACCTCCTTCCTACTCTTGGCACCTCCTAATCTCTCTGAAAATTGCACAGGTTTCATCAATGCTGCCACATAAGAACCTCCTCCAGCCTTATCATCACAAGCATGTAATGAAGTAGCAGCCATCAAATTACTACTTGAGTGATTTACAACCTGCCCAACCTTGGACGTACCTCTATCAGCATGATAAGTCGCAATGGAAGAGGACCCAACCAATTCTCGTAAGAATCTCACAAAACCAGCCCATCCACATCCACTC
>QGSO01000034.1:12500-20480 GCA_011037825.1 Carya cathayensis | reverse complement strand
GGATACCTCATAAGATAAGGGTTTGGCATGAGTTAGGGGGAGACTCTGTGCCGGCTCACTGGTGGGTAAGAACGCTGGATGAAAACGAAGTTGCTAGAATGCTGTTTCGGAAGGGCCCCTCCAAGGGGAGGCGAACCTCTGGTTTACTTGACAGGGTCAATCTAGGTGCCGTTTTATCTGTTATGTTAAGGTTAGTTATGAACCCAGAGGGCTGTGCGGAATGTTTGTGGCATGTCGAAATGTGGGCTAATACTAAGATAATGGTTGGGCCGGCGAATTGGCACTACTACTTAGTTTTGTTTAGTGAGAAGTTATGGCTTTTGGCCGAAACGGTTGGTATGGCTGAGCCGAAGCGAAGGTAGTAGATAGACTGAGGTGATCACTACTCGATGTCGGAAGGTTTGGCACATTGGTGGATATTGGACCGGAATTGTGATTGGCATACTAATGGAAGCAGTCATCACTTTTATAAACAATACGGGAAAAACTTCAGTCAATGTGATGGTCCGGGCACAGTACTGTCATCACATCGGGCTGAAGGAAAAGTTGAAAAGATCAAGTTTGTTCCCCGTGAACAATATGTTAAGTTGAGGAAGAGCGAAGCCTGACTGCACTGAGCGCTAAGTTCTTATAGGAGAGAATGATGCATGTGGTGTAGATTGGCGACAGAGACCTCAGCTGGCTTAATACTTGACCAATTGGCAAGTGAGTAAAGAGAGCGTCACAAGCAACACACTCCAATTTCGTTGGCTTGGCGGAGTAAGCCTTGGCCATCTCAAGCAATTAGACGTTACCTTGGTGGAGACATAGAAGTGAGCTTGGTTAAAGCGGATGGGTAGTTATGTTAGATTGAGACATGTTGGTGTGAGCAACATGGGATGGTAGGAGACCCCGACTCAGGACGGCATGGCTAATCTGATTTTTGACTTGTCTACTCAAAAGAAGAGTGGAATGACCGATGATAGGCAGTCCGAAAGTCGGTGGCGCTCTTGAGTCAGTGACGAAGCGATGTTGAAGAACCCACACGAGGACGTTGTTGGGGGAAGCCTTGTTGAGTCACCTTGGACTCTAGACAATGACTGTTTGAATGTGAGTGCCGCAGATCGAAGGTTGGTACACTCTACAAAAGAGTGGATAAGGCCGGTTATGGTAATCAATTGTCGGTATGAGACTAGAACTGTTTAAAGTTTCTTTCTAAAGTGAAAGACAGTATCGAAGGATTGTACATGGAGAAAGACACTATGTGTGTGTTGAAGGTTGTTGGATAAGTTGGTCTTTGAACTGTGGTGTTCTCGGGCGTGAACATTTGGCGCTGGAATGAGCTTCAGTGCCACTTTCATAATGTGACGGAAGTCCATTTGGTTGGAGGGACAATTGAGAACCAATATGGTGCTGTTGATATGGCACTTGGTGAATTGTTGTACTGTCGGTACAGTACTTGGTGGGGGTGATTGCCGGGTAGCGGACTACTGGGTCATCCTGATGAGGAGTCAAGGAAGTGACTCTCATCAAAGCTGGGAGGTGGAGTCTGAGCCTCCATCCCCTTTTATATCAATAGGGAGCTCATCCATCCTTCCTGCCATAAGCTGATGATCTCCTAGCGCGAAAGCCATTGATCGATAGTTATACAAGGCGATCGGAGATCCCTACAGAAGATAGCTTTCAGAAGCCCGATGCTTAAACTCAAATTGCGCGATGAACTCATCAGATGAACTACTACAGGAAAGAAGACCAATTCGACCGAAGACCCTAGAGACCGTTACAAGACAGCTCGACCGGGAAGTAGCATATCTTTCAAGAAAAGAATTTGGTTACAAGGTATTCGCCCTAATTGAATAAAAGCCATCTTGAATAAAAGGAGGGAAGCGTATTCGTGGACAGATGAGCGTTTGCAACCGTTTACAAGAGTGAATACCGAAACAGACAATTCCAGATGCCCTCAGACAGATGCCACTAAACAAGCCGATTATCGCATGTTTTTAGAGGCCGTACTTGACCCCTTAAACTCGCGATTTAGCAAATAAAATAGACCATTCCGGACCTTTTCCTCATGTCGCTACCAGCTACAGATCAGATATGACCGGTTGAAGAAAGAAGAAAAGATCGATGAACGATTAAGCGAGACTTTGCCTTAGAGACCAATGAAATGCGACCGAGAAGCCTTATTACACAAAAGTTCTTTGAAAAGACCTCTTGCTTCTGCTTCCCTGCTTACTTTTGCTATCACCTCAACTGCTTTTTTCTACCCTTAGAATGAAGATCAATAATGGGCGGAAAGGCTTTACACAAGACCACAGAGCGAGAGAGAGAGCCTTCACTTACCTGCTTAACCGTGCCCTCCTATCGTACCTATATCCCCTTTCCTTCAGTTACATCCAGTCTCAGTTCTGCTTCCAACTACCGATGGGAGAAGGCTTGGACGTATAGCAAGATGAAATCAGAGGTATGGCATACGGGAATGGTATATGAAATGAAAGGCTGGAAACAGAGCTGGAGATGAGCGCTAGCCAATGAAAGGACTACCTTTCTTGGACTGTGAGCGACGACACCAGATCAGAGCGAGAGACGAGAAATGCGATGAAACTGCTTCCTAACTGCTCGATTTAAATTTCAAAATAAAGAAAAATAAATGGAAATATATTTCCAATTGCCTTGCCGTCAGGTTGGCAAAAGGAGAGGAAATAGCACTAGGTCTATCAGTTTTAGGGGCCCTGTATAGAGACCTTAGTTTTATCAAGAACGAGATGAGGGCGGTCATTTTAAAATCTAAAGTTTTGCAAATGAATTTGCCTTTTCTTCAATTGTGGGCTTGGGAGAGATGGCCATCTTTGGCTCCTACTGCTCATAGGCTACATACATCTGATGTACGGGCGGCTCTTTGGTCCCGTCGTCAGGCCAAACATTTATCTGAGGTTGACGTCGTTGCTGTCCTAAATGACGAAAGTCAATTCGTCTTTCGTCCGTATTGTGATCCCATGCCAGGATGAATAAATCCAAGGATTTATAGTCATGCTCATGGAAGTATTGACTGGTTTAACGCTCATACCAATATGGCAGAGCATTCTCTAATTTTCTTAACTATTGAAACTTTCTTTTTTTCGGGGAAGGCCTTGCCTTCTTAGAGAGATATAGCCACCATAGACTTGCTCGTCAGCTGGGCTATGATCAGGCCAGGATTTGCCATGCGGTCTAGAGATCTAGTTGACGCTTGGAAGGAGTACACTGATATCCTTGAGAGAGAACGTGGCCATCCCGACCTATAGCAGGGAAGGAGTTGTGTTATACTTCCTGCCACAGTGGAGTGGGCCGGAAGCCAGAAAGACAGATCAGTTCGTTTGCAACAGATCTTGGAATAAAAGCAACAGAAAGCCGGGATTTCAATAACACGAGGAGAACGGTTGGTTGTTTTCAGATGACGAAGTATTCGTCAGCGATAGGGTGAAAAAGCCTTTGAACAAAAGGAAGAGAGAAAGGCAGACAGAGGATCCGAAGGAGAAAAGGAAGAAGACCCTACTGACGGAGGGGCTCTTCCTCAGAATGACGATGTGTGAGTTTTCATTGGAGGGATGAAGAAAGTTGGCCAAGGTCATAAGGTAAGGTAAGCTTGTTGACTCAAGAACTCATTCTCTTTTGGCCTTCGCAAACAAAGAGTTTGGTTGAAACTATTGTTTATAAATATAACGAGAAAGCTTTTTTCTTCTCTAAAAGCTACACGGGCCTGCATTAGGTGCACAAGTGGACGCATTCAAAAAAGTTTCCAACGGCATCTCAGTAACAGCGGTAGTAGACGGAGACGGCTGTTCAGGCATGGTAGATGGCAAAGATGATGGTGCAGGCGACGGGTGTGTCGGAGATACTGTAGGGGCTGTCGACACTATAAGAGTCTGTCCGGAAACAACCACTGAAGCACAGTTGGACGATCCGATGAGGGGGGAGGTGTATGATGAACACCTGCAAAAGGAAATAAGAGCTCATCAAAGACCACATGACGGGACAAAAAGATTCTGCCCGTTTGTGGATCAAATCAAGGCATTTGTAGCCTTTATGTTGAACCCCGTAGCCAAGGGGAATATGCATTGACGAGTTCTGGCTTCCAATTTGTGTTTATTGTAAGGAACTAAATATGGATAGCAGGCGCATCCAAAAAGCCTTAAGTGACTGTAATCCGGTGGCTTTCCAAATAGCATTTCATATGGGGACTTGCCACCAAGCACCGGAGTAGGGAGGCGGTTGATCAAATATACGCTCGTTTGAAAGGCTTCTACCCAATAGGATTTGGGAAGCCGAGCTTGATCTAAGAAAGACAGGCCCATCTCAACAACATGACAATGTTTTCTCTCTGCAACCCCATTTTGTTGGGGTGTATGTAGACAAGAGAGAGGGTGAAAGATACCATTCGATTCTAAGAGATAAGCAAATGGTTTGCTAGTGAATTCGCCACCACCATCTGTTTTCAAGCATTTTATACGAGAATTTAATGCACTTTCAACCATACTCTTAAAATGTTTAAAACAAGATAACACTTCACTTTTCCGATACAGTGGATATAACCATGTGAATCTAGAGTAGTCATCCACAAGAAGTAAATAAAAGCGATATCCATTATTTGAAATAACAGGGGCTGGTCACCAAAGATCCGAGTGAACAAGAGCAAAAGCATGAGAAGAACTAGTGTCTGATAAACCAAACGGTTGTTTAGTAAGCTTCCCGGCAAGACAACTTGCACAGACATTTTTTTGAATGAAATAGAACCACTAAGAAGGAAACAATTATTCTTGACTAGACTACTAAGTATCTTAGGATGCGGGTGTCCTAACCGCATGTGCCATACGTCGCCGCTCGCCTTTGTGTTGAACAAGCCCTGAGAATAGCCCGTAGGAGTATTAGCACGACCCGCAGCGATCGGGTACAACCCTCCCTCACTCGGTCCGGCGTGTAGAATTCTCCCCGACAGACGGTCCTTAATGACAAAACCAGAGGAGTGAAAGACAAATACACAATCAAGGTCTCTAGTCAATTGAGCAACAGAGAGCAAGTTTTTCTTAATGTCCGGAACGCACAACACGTTTCGCAATGGAATAGATGAGAAGGGAGTGTGAATAGTAGTCGTACCAGTGTGAGTGATGGGCAGTTGAGAGCCATTACCAACGACTATGTGATCATTACCAAGGTATTCAGTTCGGCTGCCAAGACTTTGAGCATCTGCTGTCATGTGGTTCGTGGCTCCCGTGTCGGGAAAGCATTGCTGATCGGAAGAGCCAATGGACATTGCCGCAAAGGCCCGGCACATAAACAGAGGTCGTCTGCTTGAATATTTTGGTTGAACCTTTGAGAACACCGTAAAGCACTATGACCTCGCAGGTTGCAGATCTGACAAAGCTGATTGGAACGACTTGAGTCGGACGGATCAGAACCTAGAATGCTAGATGCGTGATTGTTCGAGCGTCCAGCATTTCGAACTCGACCCTGATTATGGGTTCTAGAGTTAGAGACGCGTCCACGCCCTCGGAAGCGATTGTTTTGAGCAAGGAAGGCAGTGGAATGAACCTGCGTCTGTGATTGCTGGTTCGCTTGCTCGAGGCGTGATTCAAACTGAAGCAAGAGAAAGTACAACTCAGAGAATGTGGCCGGTTCAAGACGTACGGTGAGGGCGGTTGTCACTTCGAAACCTGAAAAGAAAGAAAGGCTCTTTTTATTTACTTTGCTTTAATTAGATAAGTACTTCGAAGTACTAATGCTGATATGAACAGTTAGGTTGTGAGGAAATAAAGAGGTCATTGCTTCTTAAGCGAGATCCTGGTCAATGTTAAAGTGACGGGGTCGGCTATGCATAGAGTGGTTCGGCTCGTTCCGTATTAGGAAGGTAAGCGAGCCGGGGAATTGAGTGGTTCCCACCTGAACTACCGCAAAGCGAGGGGGAGGGAGGACTCAACATTAGCCCTAGTAGCTCCTATTACCTTACCACTTCTATTCCCAGTTCTTCTGCTACGACGACCTCCTTGACAGCACCGGTGACATCGACTCATCACATGGTGACTCGGTCGAAAAGTGGCATTCGGAAACCAAAGGTGCTATATGCTACTCGTCATCCTATCCAAAAGATATGGACGTCAGACCGGACTCATCGTCTCGGTTCGTCTGGTCCGCCGCGTTCTTAACCGGTCTCTTGACATATAGTTAGTTGTTTTGTATGTCGAAGTTTCGGTTTCGACCCGCGGATGACTGCTTGCTACCACTGCATCCTCAGATCCAACCTGCTATTCTCAGGCCAAGCGAGAGCCTCATTGGCGTCTTGCTATGCAAGAAGAATTTAATGCTTTGCTACGCAACAACACATGGACTCTTGTTCCTCCACGACCTGGCTTCAATATCGTTGGCTGCAAATGGGTCTATAAGACCAAACGCAAGGCAGATGGCTCCATTGAGCGCTATAAGGCTCGTCTTGTTGCCAAGGGGTTCCATCAACAGCAAGGCATTGACTTTGATGAGACCTTTAGTCAGGTTATTAAAGCACCGACTTTCCGGGTTGTTCTTTCTCTCGCTTGCGCGTATGGGTGGCCGCTTCGTCAACTTGATGTCCGCAATGCATTCTTACATGGTGATCTCATTGAGGAGGTATATATGACTCAACCACTTGGTTTCATTGATCCAGTACGACCACACTATGTCTGTCGACTCCACAAGGCCATCTATGGCCTTAACTTAAGCAGGCCCCGCAAGCATGGTTCTTCCGGTTCAGCTCAGCTCTTCGTGAGCGTGGTTTTGTTGGTAGCCGTGCTGACTCATCCCTGTTCATTCACAGTAGTGCAGCTGGGTGCATCTTTCTTTCTCCAAACCGCTATATCCATATATATATATATATATATATATATATATTTGATTTATGGAAGATAGTCGGCCCACTTCTAGCCGTTCCAGCGATTATGCCTGTTCTAGCCCACCCCTATCATCATAATATAAAGGGGTACTTTCGAGCTGATCTGTAACGGATCAAAGCGACCGTTAGTCGGGCTGATCTGTGATTGGTCAAGGCGACCGAGAGGACACATACCTCCTCCATATTCCTTAAATGGGCAAGACTCGGATACTGCATGCGATAAGTATAATAGTTTACTGAACAACTACTTAGATCTTGATTGATTTGGATGCAATGGAATTTTTTCAAATTACTCAAAAAAAAGCCATCCCATGAGTATAAATGACCCCACTACCTGTATAAAGCGTACATCTCTGCTCAGGGAGTAGGTCAAAGCTTTTTATAAGAAAAGTAAAAAGCTGGAATCCGAGAAGACAAGACCCCCTAAGAGCGTCTTGTAAACCAATTATTCGATCTGGAGATCCCAGCAAGGCTGCCGGAGACATCACTAAAGCCAGGGATGTCTCTTGCAAAGAAGAATTCGTAGAGATTTTCCCAGAATCCCAGTCCAGCCTACCCGACTGATATAATCTAGAATCCACTCTCCGCCCTTATTAGTAGTAGGCGAATAGTGACCCTATTTGTATGCGCATTCACACGACGGGCACGTTCCAAGATCTCCTGCAACGAGAACCTAACACATGGTTTATTGATAGTAAGCTGAAAAAATAAATGGATCATAGGTTGGTTGAATATTGAGTTCCGCTTAGGCTACCTGTTCTGTTCACGCGCTACTAAGCCGCACACAGGATCTTAGACGGGTTTCGTCCCCTTTCGGGAACACCTTCTTACTAGTAGGGGCTAAGCCTGATGCAAATATACCAAAAAAGAAGATATCTATGGTCGATTCTACGAAGAGTAGATTCGCCCCTTATGTTATGGCTCGTCTCCCGCTTAGTCACTCGCGGGATTCGGATAGGGGAGCAGCAAGTCTTTTCTGAAAAAACTCGCAGTTCTCCCCCTTATCTAAAATATATCTAATATATATATATTTTTTAGATACTAACTCTTTGGTTGGATCGGACAGGGACTTCTATAAAGATCTTTCCACTCATTCATCATAC
>QGSO01000034.1:0-5000 GCA_011037825.1 Carya cathayensis | reverse complement strand
AGCGTTTTTCAGCTGGCTGTTATGTTAGTTGTAGCGCGCCTTCCCTCCTTCTCTCACTTCGGAAAGATTTAGCAGTATTTTCTTATGATGACCTGGTCGAGAGAGTACGATACATCGGTGTAAAAGATTGAGTGGGATCTGTGAGGTTGGTTATAGTAAGGCCTGGCCGGAAAGTGTTCTTGCTAAAAAGTGAAGTCTTCGAGCTACCTAAAATAGCTTTAAGCAGAGCAACAGTAAATAAAGAAAAGCCATGATTCCAGACCTCACCTAGCTTACTCGAAACAGAGAGAAAACCTACCCACTCGCTTGTATGTATGTGTGTCTGTTAGAATAAAGAAGCCCCGCTCCCTAAGGGGCCCCTCTCTGATAAGGAAGAAACCGAAATCATCTCAAATGACAATCAAAGTCAAATGTACGAAAGCGTCCGAAAACAACGCTATCCATGAGAGAATGCAATGTAACGTTCAATTCAGGAAAGGATGGGGGGAGTACACCGGAGAACCGAAACTACGGCAAAAGCTCTGGCCGATAGTATTTTGACTCATATGTTTTTTTTTTATTTTTGAAATGGAAATCGCCTTTTCAGCGGGGGAAGAAGATGGGTGTTCCAATCTATCTCAATCCATATCTTCCCCTTCCAAAGAAAAAAATATGGGATCTGATCTTATGGCTGCTATAGAGCCCTCCCTCCTGGATAATGCAGACGCCCAATTCCAGGAATTTCTCAAAAATGGATCTCCGGTAATGGATCCTTTTTCTGCCTTTTCTCCTATTACTGGAAGAGATGAAGATCCAATCCTGTCTCCGGAGGTTGCGCCGCCCGCCCAAGGCCTCAACCCCTGGCCGAAAGATAGAATCAATGAAAGGGAAAGGGGCCCTTCTATTCTCGATGAGCCTCAAGCTCATCACCCGGCTACCGCTGCTCCGGAAGCATCCGCTGCTCGAAGGGAGGTCTCCGTCTCCAGAAATATAAGTTTGGAGACCTCCCTAAGGAACCGAATTAGGGCTCTCGAAAACAAGGGTTCCCGCTTTATTGAGTGGAACGACGGGAAGGGGGACTTTTTCTATGGGGACGCCGTTAAACGTAACTTGGCTTCCGAAAGCAATCAACACTTGTATAACTGAAAGCTTCACTTTGAATGGCGCGACCTTCATATAAGGGAACTTAGAGATCAGGCGGCTTCCCTAATAAAACAAGAATTGATTCAGGATCCCGAATTTATGAATCGAGAGATCGATTTCGATCTCGATGAAGCACTTTTTTCTTATTTTTCGGAAATAAATGACGAAATATCTAAGAAGGATATAAGCATAAAAACTAAAGACTTAATTGAGATTGAACGATTGAGGGCCATGATCCTAGATCTTCAAAAAAAGGGATTCGCTTCCTCGACCACTGAAACTGAGATTCAAGGATTTTTGCCGACTCCAGCGGGTAATCCTTATTAGTCAAGCTTTGGCTCCCGAATGGGAACTGGATCCGTCCAAAGGGAAACTTATTCTCAATCTCAATCTGTATTTTTTTAAAGTGGTTTTGTATTCGTATATAGGCGAGATAGTGCTTTTACCTTTTACTGGGTCATTAATGCATCAATGGAGTCCACTTAAGATTCAGTTTTTTTATAAGTTGGTCGGCCTTGACGTATATATACTATACTTCAGTTCCCACCTCCGTGTGTATTGCGTGTTTGCTCCAATCCGGTCAACGAAGTCAACTGCCTTTCCTGCCGCCGAAGGAACCTGTGCCTTTGCCGCTGGTGCTACTTCAATGGATTATGGGTAAATGTTCACTATTGTCTCTCAAATAGGAAGGGATTCCGGGATTATTAAGTTCTAACAGGATCTGCCTTTGCTTGTGTCTCCACCTGTGCCCATGCCTATGCCTCAAGTAAATAAATAAGCTTTCGAAATGATGGGTCGGTTGTGGATAGAGAGGTAAGGATCCGTATCAGGTCGGGATGCCGTTGTTAGTGTGGTACCTCTAGGGCTGGCTGCTCTCGACCCCTAAGGAGAGGTAAACGAATGCTCTTCTAATTGGTACCTAAACCCTAGTTAGCTCCTGCTACCTATGCTGCTTTCCCTGCTGATAGGTGATCAACGGAGACTAGTGCTTTTGCTGTTGTCTCTGCCACAGCAGCCTCTGCTGGTTTGTTTGGATGCTCCAACGCGTGCTTCAACCGGCGTATACAAGAGAAATTTCAATGAAAAAAGACTGAAAATTGAATGGAAATTGCCGAAACCCCATGCCAACATTTCATTCAATGTTTGGCCGTCCAGCGAATGCTCGTTCTGTTGTCATACAGAATCGGAAGCCCTTCTCTAATAGGGCCGATCCGTCGGAAAGAAGACAGAACGAACTGGATCGGAGAAAGAAAATCTAAATCGTATAATTAATTATGCACTAACTTGATGGAATGCATATATGAGGAACCATGACATTTCTGGGTTGTCACGGAAGAAGTTTAAAACTATAATTCGCAAGGAATTCTATCCCACTGGGTTTGAGGAGGACTAGTAGATTCGATGGCAGTGCGCCAGGGAAAGGGCCAAGCTGTACAAGAATACCCCCATTAAAGTACCAAACAAAGGGTTCCACAAGCAAGCTATTATTCTGGGGATCTCCATTGAGGAGCATCAAACCCTAATGAAAGATCTCTCCTCATTAGCAACAGGTAATCGTTTTCAAGCCACAAGAAGGGATCTCCTACTGAACGATAGGAAAGTGAGTTCTTCCAGTTGGCATTCATTAGTCCGGTTGGGTAGGAGCATCTGGTTGATCGCCCAACAAAATAGTTGTTTAGCGAATGACTCAACCTATGCATCCGGTATTTACACACTCTACTTCGAGGTGTAAATCACTTAAACTCTTTATTCCCCCTACCCCAACAAGCAAGGATCTTTCTATAGGAGTATGTGGGTGCAGTTGCTGAGGATTTCTCGATCGTAGTAGATCTGTATGTGCAGAGAGAATAGTGAGTGCAATGAATCTTGCTCCCACTTTTGACGATAGAAAGGCGTAATGATTAGAGAGGGATTGGTGTTATTGGAACCCTGCAATACTCCCCCTATGGGATGAATGGGGGTGTCGCAGAGAAGGAGGTGGATGTTCCCCCTGGAACTGAGGGAGCAAGGCCCAGGACTGTCTGAGAAACCTAGTACTTCACCCTACAAGTCCGGTAATAGATAGTTCCGATAGCGCTAGGGCTTAAAAGCGCCTCCAATTCGTTACTAATCTAATGCGGAAACTCAGGAAGAACCCGATCTAACTAAGACAATATTCATTGCCTTCTGTTCCGATTGGTCTTCCGTACGCAATAGACAGATTTGCCTCCGCTCCGCTACGGTAGTTTCAACGGGTGGCGTTGAAGCGCCCAGAACGAGGAATGCCGCCTGTTCTTTAAAAGAGTCTTTATTACATCGGTTCAGAATTGATTACCGGACGGAGCTTTTATTCTGTTGGAGCACAAACTGACACCCGGGCACGGGTCGGGGGACAGATCGAAACAAGTACATGCTCCGAGACACAGGTCCAGGCTAGACCCGGTCTGAGGCTGAGGTGGGAATCCGTGTAGGGTGGAATATCTCGAGGTGATATCAAGTACAAACTGACTGGCCCTACAAGTACTTATGAAACCTTCTCAATCCTAAGTCTCACTCAGATCCCTACTCCGGCCTGGTATGGGAGAATAGGACAAGAGAAGAACACTGAACCAACGTCAACGGGTATGCACGCATATCAGATCCGATGAAAATGAATGCAGTAGAGCAAGGTTGGCCAGGAGGGAGAGGAGGCCCTACAGACAACAGGCCGCGCTGAATGCAATGAGGAATAGAGATCACTTTCGCACCTACTTAGGTTGAATTCCGTACCGTCAGGGATTGGAAACTATCTAAAATTGACTGAGCGTCGGACGGACGGGGCCGAGCCAGGAATGCGTAGTGCCTGCAGGTCGGGAGCCGTGACAAGGCGAGTTTTAGATGCTTGGACTTTACCTATTGATCTCCATAAAGCATCTTCGGCCGGTAAGTGCTCATTCCTTCTCAGTCGCGGGAAGAAGAAATTGCATGCATAGGTGGGATCGAATCCAACCAAGAAAAATCTTTTTCTTTCTTATTTCCAACCTAACCCTCGGGGGATCGAGAGAGTTCTTTCTATGTCGTCAAGCACCTCGACCGGAACCCTACCAAGTCCAATCTTGGACGGCGCCCTTTCGCTCCCTCCCCCTGAGGATCAAATCCAGGTGGCAAGTGCATGTAGACCTCTTCATGTAAGTCCCCATGAAGAAAAGCGTTCTTAACATCTAACTGATGGAGAGGCCAATGGCGAATAGCAGCAATCGAGAGGAGGACTCGTAAGGAGTTGGTCTTGGCAACTGGGGCAAATGTCTCAGAATAATCAACACCTGCAACTTGAGTAAAGCCTTTGGCAACAAGACGGGCTTTATGTCTCACCATATGTATCTCTCAATTCTTCGATTGAGAGGGGAGGGAGGCCGGCTGACAAGCAATCATCCCCGCACCCATCCCAAAACGGCCGGGTAATCGCAGCTACTCTTGGGTGAGGCGAGGAAGAGGAAGCGATAGCTAGCTCGACCGTAGGGAGAGGGGACTGAAGTAGAGCTCGACTGAAAGGAGAGGTTCACTCTGTTTCTTTGATTACGGAATGCGGAATGCCTTTCTCGGTTTAAAGATTTGTCTGGTCTTACCCCGAACCCAGACAAGAGCAGTATTTTGACTTGTGGAGTGAATGATTCTGTTAAGGATCAAATTTTTGGTATCCTAAGCTTCAATGCAGGTTCTCTTCCGATCAGGTACCTTGGTGTCCCATTGATCTCCTCTAGGCTTAAAAAGTCTGATTGCAAGATTTTAGTGGAGAAGATTGTTGCCAGGGCAAGGAGCTGGGCTAGCAGAGCTTTGTCTTATGCAGGCAGATTGCAATTAGTGAATTCTATTTTGTTTGCCATCCAAACAAGCAAGGGATTGAGCTTTAGAAAGCCGTT
>QGSO01000029.1:0-10000 GCA_011037825.1 Carya cathayensis | reverse complement strand
TGAGATATTTGTTTTTTCAGAATTGAGTCCAAAGACTCTTTGAATTGAGCAGTTTCCAGCCCATCTTCATCTTTAAAGCTTTAGATACATCTTGAAAGTTCTAACGTCAAGACCCCCTTCTGTTTTTAGAGAAGATATTTGTTTCCATGAAATCCAATGCTTCCTGTGGTCATCGGTTTTATCAGCCCAGAGAAAGTTGGACATCAAAGAGTTTCTAGTCTTCATGACTCCCTTTGGAAGAGAACAAGCTGCCAGTATGTGAACAGGAATAGAAGATAAGACATGTTTAACAAGTATCAATCTTCCTGCAGGTGTGAGTAATCTTCCAACCCAGCCTTCTATTTTCTTTCGGGGTTCGAAATAGTTTATTTTTCACTTTCCAGAATACAAAGGAGCACCCAGGTAAGTGATTGGGAATCCTTTTGCAGAGATACCCGAAGTGTTTTGCATCACAATCTTCCTAGCTGCAGTTGTTTTCCTTGAGAGAAAGAGAGCACTCTTAGACTTGTTAATGCGCTGACCTGATGAAGCATCATATTTGTGAAGAAAGCCAAATTCGAGATAGATCTCTTTGAACCATTGCAGAAAACAAGAGTATCGTCCGCATATAACAAATGAGTTCTGAAGAGAGATGATCTTCCACATTTGTAAAATCCCACAAGTCCTTCTTTTTGGAAGAGATAAGATAAACCCCTGCTAAGTGCTTCCTCCGCTATAATGAAGAGGTTAGGGTTCCAAACCTTGACGAAGTTCTCTTGAGCTTTTAAAGAAAGCATAAGATGATCCATTGACCAATACAGAAAAGTTTTTTTTTATTACGAGATCAATGAAAGTGTTTGAGAAACCAAACTAACCCATGACTGCAAACAGTAAATCCCATTCAAGACGATCGTATGCCTTCATCATATAAAGTTTGAAGATGATATTGCCTCCATACGTGTGCCTATCAATTTCTCTCACAAGTTCATGAGCTATGGTTATGTTATCAGATATTAAACGATCTTTAACAAACGCACCTTGCTCTTTAGAGATTATGAGAGGAAGAAGTCGACTCAGCCTGTTGGATAGGATCTTCGTGATCACCTTGTAACTAAAGTTACAAAGACTGATTGGCCTGAAATCTGAAAAAGGTGGCTGGAGATTCCTTTTTCGGAATAAGGGCAATTGCTGTTGCATTGATCGATCTAGGGATGATACCACCATGAAAGAAATACAGAACAGCCGCAATCAAATCATTTTTGATGATGCCCCATGCAATCTGGTAGAAGGTGCCAGAAAATCCATCAGGTCCTGGAGAGCTATGAGGATCTGCAAGAGAACAGCATCTTTGATTTCTTCTTCCGTTGGAGGTGAACTTAGCATCTCATTATCCTAAATAGTAACAAGGCTTGGGATGTCTTGTAAGATGCTATTATCAATGGAGTGGGTTTCAGAATAGAAAACTGACTCAAAAAACTTCC
Organism: Carya cathayensis; assembly: GCA_011037825.1. Lineage (NCBI taxonomy): Eukaryota > Viridiplantae > Streptophyta > Magnoliopsida > Fagales > Juglandaceae > Carya > Carya cathayensis. The sequence continues at coordinate 8,540 of QGSO01000029.1, read as the reverse complement.
AACCAGCATCTCCAATTGCATCTTGGTCTTCGACCCATGTTCCATCTTCTAGCTGGATTTTCCTGATCATGTGTCTTCTATGATTATCTTTAGCAACAGCGTGAAAGAACTTAGTGTTCTTATCACCTTCCTGGAGCCACTGAACTCTTGATTTCTGTTTCCAGAAAGTTTCCTCCATGCAAAGCAATCTGTCCAAATCTTCTCGAGCAGCAGTTAAAGAATTGAAGGTAGACTGGTCGATCATATATATTCTTGAGTCGTCTCTCACCCAGAGAAAGCTTACTTAAGTTTTCGTATAGAAAGAACTTCTCTCTGTTCTGCGCCATTCGTTCTTCCGGTTGTCACTTTGAAACCTACCAGCAATCTCAAGTTCATTGCTTCTTACTTGGTCTTCCCGGTCTATTTCGACCAGCTTATACCGAATCGGTCCTTTACGCTTTAATTAATCGGTCGCTGAATCCGTAGTTTTAGTATCGCTTCGAAAGTCCCCCCTCCCGCGAATCGCTTTGCTTCTTCAATGAATGTGCTTGCTCTTCTGTCTGATGGAATTCCGTTTTTATGCTCATGTTGTCTAAAGCTAAAACAAAAATTTCCCAGGCATGGGAGGCCCTCGTACAAAGCCTTTTCTTTCCCGCATGGAAAAGGAAATCTCAATAAAAATAAGTAGAGGAGTAGCTCGCACAATGGGTAGGGGTGAAGTACGCGATTGATTTCGTTCTTTATAAGAAATGTATTCCCTTCTAAGGGAGGTGCGGTGCCTGTCGGCCCGGTCATAATGATCGGTCTCTCTCCTTTCCCCGGAGTGAAGGAATTCTTTTATTCCAATAGTGAAGGAGTTCGTCTCTATGCCTATAATTTCCTTTTGTAAGAAAATGTGTTCAATGGCTGTCATATTTGGAAGTGAAGTACTATAGTATAGGTGTCTTCCAATCTGATTTTAGACTTCATTTTTTAGTTTGATCTCCTTCTTCCCTTTCTCGCCACAAGGAGCTCTTATATAAATAACAAATAGGGAGGCAGAAGCTGATGCGTAAGGTCGGGGCTTCGGGAGGGACTCATGTAATAGATAAGCTTCAATACTGTGTGTCTTAGACTTCCCCCCGCTCCGCTAGTTAACATAGAGGACTAGCCTGTCGTATAGAAGAGATAGAGTCTATCCCTAATTGATTGAGTATGACACTCTTAGCAAGCGCTAATCTTTCTTTAATGAATGAATTGGCGCAATCACTATCTGAGATTTGAATTGAATGAAGGTACAAAAGAAAGAGGTGCTTGAGCTGGAACTCTCGCATCAGCTGGATCAGCTTACGCTATTGGAAAGGCTAAATGCTTCCGAGTTGAAAAGGAAAGCTAGCGAAGCTAAAACAAAGATGACAAGCAAATCCCCAGAAAGCCTTTTGAAAGGCCTTCTTGATTAGTCCAAAAGGCTTGTTTGGGGGCTCTGATGCTACTGGCCGCCAAAAGTCTCTCAAATAGGCCCCTCTTTTTGAAGGCTCATTCAACTTGCTTATCAAAGGATGCTAGCAAAGCAAAGAGGAGGGAGACGGCAGGCGGAAGATAAGGAGGAGTGGTGCAATTAGGCCTTCCCTTCGGTATGCGATATCAGTATGTAAAGTTCATTTCTCTCGTAGGCCAGAACCGCGTTTCGGACCTTATTGGTAATCAGAGGTGGGTTCTTCCTACAGCCAGAAATTCTTTTCTGGAGGACATATGGCAGGAGATTAGGGCATTGGATCTTTCCCCAGTACCTTTGCCTGACAGGGTGGTATGGACGTTATCTACGGAAGGGGATTTCTCGTTCAAATCAGCTTGGCAATTGGTCAGGAAAAAATATCCCAAGGTAGAATACAAGAATATTCTGTGGCACACCGATTTGATCCCGAGGCATTCAGTGATTGCTTGGATGGCTGTAAATAATGGCCTTTATACGCTGGATAAGGTAAGCATATTTCGCCTACTTGCGTACTCTCTTGCTCTCATAATGAGTCCATTGAGCATTTTTTTTTTTGTTGTGAATTCGTGGAATGGATTGTGACTGCTCTTTTCGCTAGACTGGGTCTTAATAAGCATCCCTCCTCTTTGCCTATTGTTATTGGTTGGATAAAAAAGAGTTTTGCCTCGATCCTTCGGTTAGCCTGCCAAAGCAATCACATTCTATTTAATATCCAACTCTGGCTTCCCGCTTCCTCTCCCTGCCGGTCGAGCTAGCTATCGCTTCCTCTTCTCTATGTAACGGAACCCTATAGTACCTGGTCTGCCTCTCGCCCACGGTCCCCAGAACGCTCCAAGTCGAGAAAGGGTGGATCGCTCCGTCCTTGCTTGCGTCTCTGTCTCGTACTCTCTCGTTTTGCTCCTTTCCGGTGACTAAACCCCGTAGGTTAGGCTACTATTGAGATTATTCCATTATTAAGCCATAGTCATACCCCAAAGGAAGAACTAGTGTTTAGATCGTCTGTTTCACTCTTCTCTTTGTAGCCCGTTGAATTCGTGCTTAAGAATCCCTTCGCCTCGACATGATTGATCTCTTCGCCCCTGTCAGCTAAAGGACACTGGAAAGGAGATAGGTTAGAATTGCCTCTCAAGCCAAGCCTGCATTCGGAATCGGTAGAAAAGCCGTCAATCAAAGGTAGGTTGCTGCCTTCTTATGGCTTGCGCTAAGGAAGTGAAGGATATGAAATAGAGCCCGATTTTCTTAATGTTGAAGCTGCACCTGGATAAGGCACCATCAGAAACCACAACAAATGGGTCCAGTCCCTACACAAAAGAAGAATACCCGGAAGCGGACACGGGAGGAGAGGCAAAGCTAGCAGCTGGATAAAAAAAGCCATTCCCTTCTCCTTGAACCGTGAATTCCCGAGCTTCCCGATAAAGGAATGAGCTAGCCTATCTTAATCCTGTCCTGCGCTGGTAGACGCATCTTCAGCCTGGTCCAAGGGATTCTTCTGCCTCCTATAGTGGACTTCCTTGATTTCCCTTTGCTTGCCGAGAAGATATAGACCCAAGTCACTCTCGAATGGTACCTCTATATCCTTTAGCAGCGTTTACGGCCCCTACTCCGAAAGCAATTCAATTCCATTTTCTTTTTCCTCTCTATCTATGAACGAAAAAGGTAGCAATCTCCTCCTTGTGGTTAGTTCATATAATAAAGCAAGAAGCTCATCCCCTCTCCCCCCCTGACTCCCTCTCCATACATACAGAACCGTAGTTTATGGTCTCTTGTGTTTACAGCCCATTCTTCACCTTTCCTATAGCCAGCAAATCAAGGAGATACGGCTTAAAAGCCTACGCGCGTCAGGTTGTTCGGCTTCGGCCCTTCCTACACGTGACTACACGGAATTCACTTTACTTTACGGTACGGAACTAGATATGAATTTCATCCTCTGTTGGCGAGATCAGAGGCAACGGTGGCAGCAGCTGTGGATTCTGTTGATTCTTCATCTCCTCGCTTGACGCTCTCTTCAATTGCAGATCCTGAACCTTCGGTCAAGTTGCTTTTCTATCCGGAACTTTCGGCTAAAGTGGCTTCGCTCCTTCTCTTCTATCTATCGCTAAAGTAGCTTCCTGATCCTCTCTTCTCTTGAACTTTCGTTAAAGTGGCTTCCTGTAGGGGCCTTTGAACGGGCCTTGGTGGGGATATCTCAAATGGGGGCTTACAGCTCGTTTAGCTCATAACAGCAAGACATATTTTAAGACAGTTTTTATCGCCTAGCTGGGGCCGTAGCCATTACTCGTGTGGGGCCGTCCCTTGCTCGGCTATTCGAACTCGCCTTAGGGCATACTTATTAGATCTCTTGAGGTACTATTGGCAGAGGGGAAGCGCCACTTAGAGACTTTGAATCTGAAGGAAGGCAGTCGCCCTAAAGGTAAGAAGGTCTTTGTTCAAGTCAAGTGACTTAGCTTAGAGAAAGAAAACCGTTAGTGAAGTGTCGGGAGATGCGTACAGTTTCGGCACTCGAAGAAAAGCTACTTCTTTGATTGTTCCGGGAAGTACTACTTGAAAGTCAAGCTCTTTGTTGCAAGCCAAGCAGAACAGAAGATAGAGGAAACCGGAACTTTAGCTAGTAGACAAACTACTTTCGTTAGCAAGCGGTACTCTCATCGAGTAGGGCAAATATCATACCCAATCGAAAAAAAGGTCTTGGAATCGACTTATAGAAAACAACTGCTTTTCCGTTAGCGAGTACAGTTCAAGCGGAACTGAGACTTGAACCTGAGACTCAAGGTCAAGTGCCTACGTAACTATCCGGTCCGGTAAGTGAAAGTAAGAAGGCGTGTGGAAGGCAACTCTGTTTAGCCAGCAAGCATAGGAAAGAAATCCCCCCGGGGAACTGACTATTAATGCTAATCCATTAGTTCTAGCTCTTTGCCCTTAGTTGTCTCGAAGTTAGCTGCTTGGCATGAGTAGCTTGGGCAGTCTTAGTGAGTAGCTTGGCTTGCTCATGCGGGGCTTTGGAAAGAAAGTAACCAGGGAATTCATATACTAATCTTCTAATCCAGCTCGAGAAGTTTTTTGTTTAAAAGTAGATCGGGAGTTCAAGCAGATGTTAAATTAGGGTGAGGTTTACTATTCTAGTCTACAGGCCACTTAGCTAAACGAAATCCTGAGTATCGACTGTCGTGTGAGTCTCGACCAATGTGTAGCTGCCGTTAAAAGGCTATAAGTAACGGCATTCTCAGTTAAGATAACAGGATTCAAGCTTGCTTGTGTGTACGTGCTTGTTATAAGTAGATGTAGATGTGAAGGTGCCTAAGGAACCGCCCTAACCCCCTTAAATACGTTGTTAGAGGCGTTGGCTATTCGTAGATCTGTTATACAGGCGATTTAGCTACTTTCAACCCTGAGTAGCGGGTATTAGGTGAGGGGATGGGGATACCTGCAGAACCGTTTAATTGTGGAACAAGCTACGCACGTTACATGTCCTTTAAAGCTACCGTTAAGGAAGTATCAAAGATAGGATCCGGGCACTAGCGTTTTAAAGGAAACAGGGGTACTTATTAATGTGGGAAAAAGACGTATTAAAATCGTATGAATCGATTAGACCGATTCTCCTCCTGCTGCTCAACCAGCTCGGTCTGACCTGACTTTGACTTCTGATCGCTGGTCAATGAAAACCCCAGATCCTTAGCTCTATACCTTTGCTGGCTGGTTGTCCCACAGGGACTACTCCTTGCTCTTTTCTTTATTGTTGGATGGGGAAGAATAAGGTTAGACTGTCTCTGGGCAGCGAAACTTACGATTGAAGGTCTTTCAGTTTTGAAGCATACAAGATGAAAAGAGAGTCGTTTGGTAATCTTATCAAATCGGTGTTAAAACAGTTGCTTTTTCAGACCAAAAATAAGTGCTTTAATGCGTGGACCGTAAGCCCCTACTCCTAATAAGTTGCGGAGTTCAGTCCCTTCCAATATGAGTGTCAGACTTGCATCACATTACCTCCTGTACTAAAAAAAAAGCAGCTAACTGAGAATGCTAGCTGATCTACGACCACCCTTGCTTGTTTGGCGTAATCCCTTAATCGATTTTTTTGTAAAAGAGATCCCCCTTCCCTTTCCAAAGATTGGCTTTGAAGTTAAAGAGTGGATTTCCGGAAAGGAAGTGGAAGCAAGGTTTTTTATTCCTAAGAGTGAATGAGTGATATTAGCTCTTCTAGTAGCTCCTCTGATAATAGCAGTAGCTCTTTTGAGATAGCCTCTCTATGGCAATTTGTCTTTAGTAAAAAGCCTGAAAATCCATTTTGTTAAAAAGAGCGGATAGGCGGAAAATACAATAGGTCAATTAACATGCTCAAATAAGCGCTTTCTTTTATCTTTTTAGCCTACGCTCTCTTTTCAATCCTATTTTCGATCCCCGGATAATAGGATAACGAAAGAGATCTGTAAATGCTAAAGTATACTGCTGGATCTTGGTATGGGTCTAATAGTCATAGGTTGATATGCTGTTAACTCTACCAGAGATAGGTATGGAAGCCACTATGGGTATATATCCAGGTATGCTTCTAGATAAGGAACTGAACCTCACGCCATAAACTGAATCCCTATCATGAGCGCGAGCATAATCCACTGGATCTACTGGGCTTATTGTACAGGGAAAGCCATCACTTGTCTCTAGCTCTTGATATGGAAGGTATACTACTACCACTTCTACCGCTTTTGGATCCACAACTGACTCAACCGTATCTACTAGTTCAGTACCAGTCCTTTCTTATTTGTAAAAAAAAGGCTATGCCGGTACTGATGCTACCACTGGTGCTTTGCCTCCTCCACTACTGGAGGTACCCTGGATAAGCTACTGAAGCCGCTACTCGTTCTAGTTAATCCATAATGAAGGTACGAGTGCTAAAGAATCTGCCGCTAGCTCTACTAATGATGCTATAGGTTACGGATCTAGTACAATATGCCGCTACCCCTATGACGTAAGGGCTTTGCAGCCAGCTCCGAAAACGGGTTCCAAACCTGCGCACCTTTACTTTGACTAATAATCTTAATAGTTGGCGCTTATTTCTCAAAGTAAAGAAACCTTTCAAGCCAAGCCTCCATTTGAGCGGCCTTACCCTCTTCCTAGGGGGCTGTAACTTGCTGTACCTTTTGGGGGTCTTCGTTTGCAGCTTCGCTTGCTCTTTGGCTTGGCGCGCTACTATGCCGGAAATTTCCGGGTCTCGTCTTTAGCCTTACCAGAAAAGACACTTCCATCTTGTCGTTCAGCCCCCCTTTGTTCATTAGCTTAAATCCGGCGTTCATGTTGCCGCTGATTTCTTTCATTTAAGGAAAATTCCAATTCTCCTTCTTCGGTTTGTGCCTGGCTTTGCCCTGAGGACATTAAAGAATTCAAAGAAAGCTAACTAACTTCGCTTGCCCAGTTCCGGCAATATATATTAAGGATTGGACTTCTGCTTCTTCCGCTTCTGTCTTTGAATCTGCTTATGTTACTTCCATGTTACCGTACTTCGGATTCAGGATTGGCAGAAAGAGTAGCAGTGGCTGATGAAAAACGTGATCTTGCAGGGGGTGCGAACTCGTAGCTAACGTCGTTGGTTGTCTAAATCTCTCCCCAAAAAAAAACTGCATGAAATTTTTTTAGCCCTTATACGTCTTTTCATTCTTCAGAGCCTACTCTTGCTGGAGTTGTGGCTGGGTCAGATTCCATAACCTCTGCTAATCTCCGAGCTGCCTTTCCTTCGGCTTGTAACAAACGCTCTCAGAAGCCATTATTTGATCGTTTACGGCCTGTTTCGGCTATTTGATGGACGAATGCCCTATTGGAGCCGTTTCCGGGCCTGACTTCTTAGTCAGATTAAAAGGTGGGGTTTTCCCTGAGTCGCCTATAGTAAGGAGCTATGAAGCCCTTCCCTTCTCGTAACTCTCTCCATTCATTGAGCTACCTTCGGTTTCCTTAAGGTGCTCTTCCTTACTGGATAATGATTGGCTACCTAAGGGGCCTTTACAGCTTGAGTCGGTCGGTCCGGCTACTCGGAAGGCGGGGCCATTAGTTGGAGGCCATATCGATGGGAAAAAGGCAACTCGTTTCGTCAACTGTGAAGGCGAGGCGGTCAAGCTGGAGGGAGACAGGAGGGAGGCAGGGCTGTCTTAGCATGAGCTCCCAGTTGGGGATATGATATTCGAGGTTGTCTACGAAGGAGGCAAGGCGGAAGGAAGACAGGAAGCCAACCAAGCCCGGAAGACTGCTTAAAAACGTGAGTGCGAGGGACAAAAGGGGGTGGGGGCGAGCTTTAATTGAAGTAGGGAGTCAATTAACAACGAGGCTGTAGTTTACTAATAAGGACTATTGCGACTAATCTAGCTACCCCGAAGAGCAGGAAGGCCACAAACAAGAGCATATTTTTTAGATATCCCACAATTAGAGCTATTAGCTTAGCTGGAGTTTTGCTTGGCCGGCTGAGTACGGAACGCTAGCTCTCTCTACTTTAACACTTCGTTCACTGCTGGCCCGGAGTAAGACATGCCACCTTAATGCACTAGCCAGTTAGAAGGATTTGAACTATTACTGAACCGGCCTTCGAGACGAAAGGAACGAAAGCAGGCAACATGAGTATGCTACTTCCTGCGAGAATGCATTCTAATGGTTTGTCATGTTCCTACTCCAACTCCTGCGAGAATGGCCCTCCCTACTACAGACTACGCTCGGAAAGTCGGTGATAAGCAAGAAAAGAAGAGAAGAATTTGAAAGAAGAAAAGAGAAGTCCCGAGAAGTACTTCACTTAGCCTTTCTCTAGTAGTTCTTCTCCTCCTTCCTCACTATGCTTCGCTTGACTTGAGTTGGGAAGAGTCAGATTCATATTCCGAAATGAAAACTCCCCGTAATGCTTGTATTCCCTTACTGAACGGAAGGAACGGTTCCCCTACTCGCTTGCTAATGGACTATAGCCGGAACGAAGGCACGGATTATATACCAAGTCTTTCCTATTCTCCTAGTCTCGCAGTTGTCAGCTTCTTAGCTTTGGTTTTACCCCCTTTCCCCTTTATCTAATAATAAGGTAAGCTTGTTTGTCTTCGGGCTTTCGAGTTGGATATCACCATATACTAGT
>QGSO01000028.1:5000-15236 GCA_011037825.1 Carya cathayensis | reverse complement strand
TGACTAAGCGCTAGGGGACATCAAAGATGAAGGAAGATTCCAATATTCACTTTAGGAAAGCAATGGACCTCAGACCTATATAATATCGAGAGCTAATAGAGAGCATGGACAGCTTAGGAATCATAACAGAAGAGACCGCCAGGAAATAAAGGATGAAAGCTAGCAGGGGAATTCCCCTCTAAAGGGCTTTCGGGGACAGTTTCACGATCTATGACATCAACTTAGGAAGCAATATCAGACTTCAACCGCTGGTTCGCTTGCACCAATCGACTAAGCCACTGGGGGTGATTCACCTGCATCCCCATTTCCTCGATGCGAACCATACATAGAAGGAAAGCGAATCCAAAGCTTGAACAGATAATAAATAGGCTTAACCGCTAAGGAAATCCTGACACAAGCACAAAAGCATTCACCCTTAGCCGAATAAGAAACTCCGAAATGGCGATAGACCTCTAAGCTCATACACTCGCTCTCCTAGAATTCGGATTACGTGCTAGACGGATTAGGGATTAAATAACATAGGTAATAGCCTACATGGAAGGCTTGGAACCGCATTCATATAGAGATAAAAAGACTGATTACATAAAGAATTACTAAACTGAATGAAAAGAATCCAAAGGTAGGAACCAATGACTAGGGGAATGAAAGGAATTGAGCCATAAAGCAGTTGGACTCACTCCCTAAAAAGGAATTGGCCCTTTGCCGACTTCGAATCCTTAGACTAAGGACGTACGGTAGTACCCTACGAAAGAAGGAAGAGAATTGACAGCCCTCGGAAACCAAGAACGAAAGGAACTGAAATCGCTAAAACCGAAATGCCAGGACTTCAGGAGAAGAAAGACCACAATCACCGGTCCCTCGCTTCAAATACTGGAAGGCTTCCAACGAATCCAAGATTTCCAACAACGTCAGGCCCTCAACCAAGACAGAAAAATCCGGAAAAGGGGCAGGAGAAGGGAAAAACAAAACCTCGAGCGGAAGTCTGAGTACCTTTCTCCGATTCTCATCTCAAACAAAGGGGATTGGCCCTGATTACGGCTAAGCCATAGGGGACATCGTAACCAAGCAGACTGGACGTACCGGCTTGCAACGAATCCAAAGCAACTGCAACTTCTACGACCGGAATGGAAGACTTCGAAGACGATCCGGAATGGGCTTAACTTAAAAAGGGCAACCACATTCAATCGCGTAGACTACCAGACTAGATAGCCCACTTTTCGTCATATTCAAAATATTCCAACATAAGAGATTCCAACAAATCAAGTAAAAGCAGATTCACCCTTAGGCCGAGAAAGAAAAAGTCAGGACTTTGGGGGACGCTTACACATTCCCTGAGACACTACTTACAAGGCTTAAAAGACTGTAAATATAAACTGAAGGAAAAGCAATTCGCCCCTCTACCATTTATCCCACTAACCGATAGGGCAATGGACCAGGAGATTGGACCAACTCAAGGCTCAAGTAAATTTCCCATGATGCAGAAGGCTAGCAGACTTTGAGGGCAGGAACGAATCGAAGACTCATCACGGACGTAATACAATAGGCGATTTCACCTTACCTTACCAAAATTTATAATAAGATACGAAAGGAACTCCACTCGCTGAGGGAAGAAATCCATTCCTTCCCGCGGGTGACGAGGGACACTTAGCCGACTAAAGACTAGGGGAATTTCTAAAAGTACGACTCTACGACCCTTGGGCTACTTTCCTATTGATTTAGGAACTATTGACATATTAGATCGGCATTGTCAAATGATTTAGCGCTTAGCTACTTTCTCCTTCAGCACCACTAGCGCTACTACTCCTAGTTCTCTAGCTGCCTTTATCGCTTCGCTTCGCCTGCTCTACTTCTCACCGTATTCCGTATAGCTGTACTTTCCTGACTTCTTTTCTTATCTTATCTGAGTACACCCATACGGTAGCAGGACGTTAGAGCGAACCCGCGAACCCCGTATCCCTTTCGCCTCGTACGGCACGCTCTCATCTGTTTTCAGTCCCGGAAAAGGAGATTTTCAATAATGAGAATCTCTCATTGCTGGGCTGGGGGGAGGCGAATAGAGCGGGGAGGTAAAGTAGTAAATTTCGGCCTATGCAATGGTACACGAGTACCGATGGTTCGAAAGAAAGAACTCATCTATAAAATCGAAAAGCAGCCTCCCTCTTATATACGAAACCACTGCTGCCACTTCCTTTGCTATCGGGGATAAACTCCTAACAAAAAAATCCTTTTGGATAGCACGTGGGATCAACTTGTTTAAGATTTATGATACCAGCAAACTCAACTGCTTCCACTTGAGCCATTCTCCTTTGAACAATAGCTGAAACCATTCGTTCAGAGTCGAGAAGGAATACCAAAACCTAGTTCACTCGCTGATCCTAAGCTGTCCCCGTTTTCGCATTTTGATCTAGCTATATCCGTTTTTTCGAGAAAAGGTCCCAAAATAAAGCCCCACCGCCCATCTGGACTAGCCGCGCTGTCAAAAGCAGAGCCATAGCGGGATAGGGAAAGTTTTTTCAGCATCCTATGGAAAATGTCACTACTTTGTTTGTCCGATTTTTTTTTCATTCTCAAAAGTTGGTCTTCTCTTCTATTTTTTTGTTATATAATTTGTCTAAACGTAGGGGCTGTCTTTTGGTTTGATCAATTTTAAAGAAAGGTATTCTCACTTTCTCTTATTGCAATTTCGATGAAGATCCTTCATTCTGCTTTTCCATTTCGTCAAATGGCATATCTACATCTTGCAGTCTCTTTTGTTATTAGGATCGTCTTCGAGACCTACGGTATGCCGGTCCCTCGGGCGTAGAAGATTCCTCCTCATCTGGCGCTGAAAAACCCCACTCTGGTGTCGATAAAGCCTCCGGCTCCGGAGAAAAATCTGCTTCTGACGCACTTGAACTAGCCAAGGGGAAACGTCCATTAGAGGTTAGCCAAGATGCAGTTTGGGAGGATGTCGATCGGGAGAAGCGGCAGAAAAAGATTCTTTTAGATTCTGACTGGACCAGTGATTGGATTACTACCCGTGAAAACCAATTGGGCGATCTTATTAATGAATTAAGAAAGGAGGAGAACATGCGACCTCTCGCTCCTTACCGGCTCCAAGAAGTGGTGGAGAGTTTGGAGAGCAACTATTCCATAGAACAATTGGACGAGATAGTAAGGGATATCTCTGAGAAGAGACTCCAGAGTTCCTTCTATTCTGAGAAGAGACTCCAGAGTTCCTTCTATCAGGAATCAAAAAATGAAATAGCAGCTCCTAGCCCGATTCCAAGACCTGGACCTGGTTCAGGTTTGAAAGCAGCCCTTATTCCATTCATTCCATCAACAGTTAAGTCATTAGTACCAGAGCCTATTCTTTCAATTGTGCAATCAGTTCTTCCACTTGGCTCAATAGCCGGAGATGAAATAGCGAAGGTTACGTTCACATTTCTAAGCGCGGTTCTTCCTCCATCAGATCAGGCATAATCAACAGGAGAGAGCCAAGCAAGGTTTACGAGAGCAGCGGATGATTTCACAATTACCCAAACTCGAGCAAGGGTAGCAACGGTTACTGATTACCTGACTGAACCACCAGGAGCTTCTTCTATGGCATCAATGCCATTCTCTGTCCATCAATCCGATTTCATTAATCAATCGAAATCTTTCATTTTCTCGGGAATTTTGGTTGTTCTTCGCCTTACCGAGTTGATAACATCTACACCGGAAACAAGAACTCTACCAACGGTTATTGCCAACAGTTCCTACGTTCACAGCTCTTATTTTTCCAACAGCTAGGCCATCCAAGGGGAGGGATGACAGCCCTAGCCCTGCTAACTTCACTCTTATGATGATTCAATTGCTTACACCGGCTACTGGTTGAGCTGCTACGAAAGCAGTTACCTTTCTTACAGCAGGGCAGATGATTTCACAGTTAGCAAATCTTTCTTCTGAACTCTCACAAAAGAGCTTACTCTCTTTCGAAAGACCGGATACGGTTAGATCTAATTCTAGCACAACCGATTCCTCTTCTGCCTTTTGACTCTCTCCTGCTCGAAAATGAACTCAATCTTATATGTAGTATTCCCCTCGTTTCATGGTTTATATATCCTCCAAGAGCGCTTATTCTCCATCAATTGCGATAATGCCGCATCTAAGAGCCTATTCATGTGCAGCCTACTCGGATTAAGGAAAATCCGGTGCAGTGCTTGATAAACTTTCGATGCCCGCCTAATGTGCTTCTAGCTGGAAGCAGCCAATCCAATCCCATTAAAGGATATTTAACCCTTAGGGCGGATCCTCCTCTCTCTACTGGGATTGACTCGCTTAGAAGGAGTCCCATTCCTTTGGCAAAGGCCCTAACTACAGCTCTGAGTAACTCCTTGTCTCATTGATCCAAGTCATCAAGGAAAGACAGTGACGATCGGTACGAAAGGGAGGCATACTAGCAGGGGATTCGTACTAAGAGCGGTTATGTAGCAGGGGATGCGTTAAAGAGCCGTTATGTAGCATCTGAGAACAAGAAAGCAGACATGCACACGAAAAGACTTGCAAGAGTAAGGTAAGGCTTGACTTTACTAGTCCTCTCGCTACGACCCTTACTCTTATAAAGGGTTACACATGCCACCCGCTTGCTTCGCTTCAAGTTTGAATGCCCAAGGTTTAGAATCCATGTACAGTCCCAGTCACGAAGAAGCAGTCCCGTCCTCTCTTATAGAGATATCTCCATCTGTCTCGCCTTATCCTGCAAACAGCCTATTGGACAAGGCAAGGAAAGCCTAAACATACCCCTTACTCAAAACTATTTCATTGCCTTAATGGCGAGCGCATTCCTTGTCCGATTATTTACTATTGATTCATGTGTCAAATCCTTCTCGGCATCAAGACAAGACTAGTTTTTTTGAAAGGCAAGCGCAACTAGTCTTGGCGAGAGGTTGCTTGCAATACTTGCTAACGGGCCCTCAGGGATTGGACAACAACGAGGCTGTTAGCAAGAATGGGTTGTGCAAGTGAATCATAAAAAGTCAGTTGCAGTATCAAATAGCATTAGCAGGAGCAAGAGCAGTATGATAATAAGATGCCATAGCTGCATCGAATGCCATGTTTTCAGGAAATGAATCAATAACGGTGTCAAATGCCACATCCGGACGAGAGATTTGCGATTCGTAATTAGATGAAGACGAAGAGCTGGTGCTCTAACCTGATGTCGGAATAGCAGCTTGCGGGACAAGGGTTCTTCCTTTTACAGATGTTTAAGAAGCTGCACATGAACTGGTCGAGTGAATGGCTACTGCAAGAGAATCCGCAGCTATCGAATCTGAGTAGGCTGCCGAAGCTATTGACTCCGCTGTGGATGGCATGGGATTCATACCCAGGCTAAGGCTAAGCTAAGGATTCGGCAGGCGAGACAGATATTGAATTTTAAAATCCTATATTGCAAGCAACCTTGAAGCTGGGATAGCCTTTCAGCCAGTTGATTGACTCATAACCCTTTCTAGCCCCGCAGGGAAATTCCCCCACGAGCTATATGGAACTATCTTTCGAATCCGTCCTTAACAACCCAGTCCCGTATGGAGCCGCTTCGCCGTATGACCAGCTTGCTAACCCCCTCTTCCACCGGAGCCGCAGGAAAAGAGCCTGACCACAATGTTGTAGGGGAACCGCTTGCGCTGAGTTAGCGAAGGGAGCAATATCGGTATCCGATTGACTCCTCAACAATGCAATGCCCGCCTTCTCATACTGATGTTGACGTTCCCTTCTAGGCGCTTTCCAAAACCCCGCTTAGATCTTAGGTATTCTTTTGGAAATGGCACCTATTTCCCGGAAAGGATGAAGGATGTCCGGTTCCTACCTTTCAAGGTTGTTTCCCCTAAGAATGGTTACTGGTAAAGGCCGTGCTGGCTAGTGCGTCGGATCTATAGTCGTAACTAGCAGATCTGGGGTATAACCGACCTATACTCCGGAGAGACTGCATCAGTGCTTTCGTGCATTAATTATGTAATTAGTTGATCGACTTGATTTGATGGCTATTTCTCGATCTGCTGGAATAGGATTCATCTTCCTCTCTTCCTTTACTGCCTATATTCTAGCAGAGGTAGTTCGGAACGTGTTCAGTGCTTTAAGCTCTAAATCTTATCTGTAGCAACATTGATCGCATCTCTAGGGATTTCCTTTGGGGTCATGGCTCTGATAGAAAAGGTCTGCATCCTATTTTTTATTAAGTGGGAAGAGGTTTGTAAACCCGGGAGGACTGGGTATTCGTAAAACTTAACAAAACAACTTGGTCTCTTTAGCTAAGCTCAACTGGTCTGTTGCTTAAAATAGTAAGAAACTCTTCTCTAGAGTCATTAAAGCTAAATACCTGAATAGGAATGGGGTTGCAACCTCTTTTAAAAATGGTTCTCACATCTGGAAAAGCATGGGCAGAGGATGGGAGCTCTATGCTAGCAGTGTCCAATGGAACATAGGTAGTGGTAGTTCCATATCCCTCTGGTTTGATAATTGGCTTGGTTTGGGGACTCTTAGATCCCTTATCTTTGGTCCTCTGAACAGAGGTGAAGAGAATCTCCTTATTTCATCCTTTCCTCCACTCCTTATAACAGAGTGAATCGTATCGTTTATTTCTGTGTTGTTTTTTTCTTTTTGGAAGAGGAAGAAATTTCTTCTCCTCCGCTTTCATCCTTTGAACTCCTCTATCAGAAGTAGTTCGGATGGACTCGTTGAGAAGCACCATTACCATAGAGCCATTAACGGATCTAACGTTGATTTCTGTTTGATGGAGGATAGCTTTCTAGAGATAGATAATCTTCCTTGCCCGTTACTCTTGCCATAGGCTCTTATTCTTTAGTCCGTTTTGCCTCACTTGCAATCCTATCCATTCCATCCTATGCTGGAAAAGCTTTTCTTCCTCCCCCCATCGCTTGCTCTGCCTTCTGCTCTGAGGAAGATTGACTTTCTCCCCCGCCAATTCTCTAGTCCCATGGGATCAAGATTTATCATAGTACAACCCTTCTTTTAAGGCCTCTTTCTTTAGTTGGAATCTTTAGTTTCCTATGTCTGTAGTGGGTAGCTCAGTAGCTCCACAAATGCCTTTATTTTTGAGTAAAGCCCATAAAGCTAGCAAAGACAGCTCTACCGCGAGCGAGTAGCCTTTGCCAAAGAAGCGCTAAGAGCTTACTTCTTTCTTGCCTTGTCAAAGTTAGGGGATGTCAGGAGTGAGGGAGTGAAATGGAAGTTTCACAGTGAGAAGTCTAAGGGTAAAAGATCCCTAGTCTGATAGCTTCAGTTAGTAGTTTAAAAGCTATGTTTTGAGTATGAGTTCCTCTTTTGACACAATAATAAGCAGTTAAGTTACCGTGTCCAGTATCGACAATGCAGTCTACAGATGCGGGCACAGAGTCGGCTTAGTAACAGATTCATTCAAAGAGGTTAGTTACCCGTCTTCGATTTACAGATTCGGTTTAGTGAGAATAGCTCTAGTCTGAGAGCTTAAGCTATGAGTTGAAAAGTTAAGTATGGGCGCCTCTTTTCTTTAACCACAATAGGGTTCAAGCCTAGCGCGCAGAAAACAGAGAAGAAGCAGGAGCCGAGCAGTCCACCGATTCGGCTTAGGGCTAATAGCCCTAAAAGAAGCAGTCAACGGTAGCCGACACCGGTTTAGTTACCATAGCCCTAGTCTTTTTGCGGACTCAAGGTGACTTCTAACCAGGAGTTCCTCAGAGCACACAATAAAGAGTGCCGTTGGCGACTCTGGTTTCGGGTTAATCTCAATAGTATGATAGCGTATGTCAGGTAGTTACAAGTGAGATAGATGTGTAACTAACCTCTAAAACTAAGCCAAGGCCCGCCGATTGAAGGGAGGTAACCGGTTTGCGAGGTTGCTTGCAAGGTTCCCAAAGGGAAGGGTGCCTTTGTCGGCTCCTCGATAAGCGCTGGTTAAAGGGCTAAGCTCAATTCCCGAGAAAAGCAAGCGCTATAGAAAGAATAGCTTTGAAGCCACGTTTAGAATGGGATTCCAACTCAGCACCTTTTGAGAAGAATTGCTCTTTGGAGAGCACTGTACGATGAAAGTTGTAAGCTGTAGGAACGAGATTCTTAATGTTCATAGACACTATGATAAAAATTGTGGAAATTCACTCTTTTATTCTGAGTGCGCAGAATGGTGCTTTGCGGCTACTATGGGTCTTCAAAAGGAACCAGGAACGGTGCAAAGACATCCTAAGAAGTCTGCCTATGGACTCTACCTCGAGCGACCTTCCCTTATTTAGAACAATAGAAAGACAAGGCTTTTACGACGAATGGCAAGAATGTTCACCTATGGCATTAAGATCTCAATACGAGAAAAAGACCAAAACCTCACTGCAGTGGCTTGTAGACTTGCTGCCGAAAGCTCTTTCTTGCACTCAAGGGCGGTTGGGTTAAGATTAAGAGTTATTCCAAATATCCTTGGATTTGGAAATGAGAAACTACAGCCCTTGCTCCAAGATCTTAGTTTGCTTTCGCCAGATACCTCTTTATCTTAACGAAAAAGAGCTTTTTTTGTCGGGTCAGGTCCCCGAAAACGACCCATACCTATACCCCTTGTTGATGAATCTTTTGTATCGAACGAAAGCCTCATATCCCCTAGCGGAAGCCTTATCCCGTGGAGTCGGCTCTTCCATAAAAAGCAGAGTAGACAGTACACGTAATGGTCCGCCAGGAGCAAAGAATAGCTCAGCGACCGGATAAACCTTGATGAGAATACCAACCCTCTCCCTTTGTCATTTACTGAAGCAGGAATAGAAAGGAATAGCCCTGCCCACCTTATGAAAGAAGCCTCACCGTCAGTCTTTGCTCTCTCTGGATCAGTAAGTCAGTCTCTCCCATGGGGTAGTCCCACCCAGTAATAGCATAGTTCCAGTAGTGGGTCATCCATCGTAGTAAAGGAAAGGTGCGCAAATGCTTTTCAGCAGAAATAGAAGACCGTGAAAGCACTTGCTCGGTCCGGGTAAGCCCCTTTCCCCGATCGCTTCGATACGACAGCAAGGTAAGGGTTCTTTGCTCGATATGATTCATCCGGTACCTGGTATTGGTAGTAGCATCAGTCTCTTTCCCTTCCCTCTGTATGAGTTGAGAGGCAGAGGAGAAGTCTACTAACTATAGGGCTACTCTACCTGACGATTGTTGTCTTCATTCAATAATTTGTTGGTCACCGCTGTGAGAAAAAGCTTAGCACACTAAGAGTAGACAGCATATGAGACGGAATGGTTCAAGCTCATCGAACTACCACACCAGGGTTCCAAACCTCCCCTGGTCCCTCAACTTCATCATTTGAATCCCCGGGATCAAGAACAACTCTTGAACATCCGAAGGTGGAACCAGGGCGAAGGGGAGAGATGAAGTCTATCGTAGCAATCTTAAAGGCGGTAAGTTCAGAATACGTGGTTTCCATCTGCCCACAGGAGTTGGGCGGAGACCAAATGGTGGGGATTGCTATCTTGCCCTTTCACTTTCTATTATTTTACGAATAGGTAGGCGTACGAACGGGACAGTCCGATCAATATCTTCTTAGCCTAGTTCGGTTTAGTGCCCCCTGTCGGTTTGAATTTGATGTATAAAATGATTGAAGCCCCTCTCTTGTTGGCCGAAAGACTGCTCAAATACCTGTTTCATTGGCATCAAGGGCCTCCGCCTAAGCCTCGTAACCAAGAGCACTCGCTTCATCAGCGGAGGGCCTACTAATAAAGGAAAAAGCATGGAGTTTCGCACAAGGTTCAGACCTCCCAGCCCCCAGCTTTTCGAAGAGGGCTTTTGGTAGAGTAAAGAACGGATACAATCTCTGAACCGGACGATCCACTTGTCCTTCTTTTTTGTCTATCGACAGAAGAAATTGTTTATCGTGCCAGCTATAGTAACTTCTTTCTTCTTTCGTTCTCACTTGGATATCGATCTAGTAGAGTAAGCAGGAGTTTTCTAGGGTTCATGTGATCGTTGCCACGGGGGAAGCTTACCCCGCTCGAAACACTACAAGGACGTCTCCTTCTGTCAAAATTTCTAAAAAGATGCTGGCAGCTGCTATGTTCCTTCGAAAAGTGCAGCTGGTGGCTCTTGGATTAATTTAAACAAATCTAAAAATATGGCTGTCCCAACTCTCACATTGGAACCTAGACCATCACTATAGAATACCACGTCCCTAGACTACAACTTGGAATGGATGGCTACATAAGTCTATGCTCCAGCATCAGTTTCTCACAAGCAAGACCTATAGAATGAGCTCAGATTCAT
>QGSO01000027.1:0-21620 GCA_011037825.1 Carya cathayensis | reverse complement strand
ACAATTCGAGATTGGGGATTGGGTGTACCTTAAACTTCAACCTTAAAAGCAACATTTCGTGGTGCAAAGAAGGAACTTGAAGTTTTCGCCACAATTTTTTGGACCGTACCAAGTGGTTGGACGAGTGGGAACGGTTGCTTATCGACTAGAACTTCCACCAACAGCAACAGTTCACCCAGTGTTCCATGTATCGCGCCTCAAGAAAAAATTGCGGGTCTTAAAAATAGACCTCCCAGCCCTTCATCCCTAGGACGTCGGACTGGTCAAGCGGTACTATGCACCCCCACTTTGGTATACCCTCCTAAGAGGAGTACTTGGCAGCAGGTGGTGGGTTTTTGGGGATGGTATGACTCGGCTCTCTGGACTGTACCAACCAATACTTCCCACCGGGTTTTCCTATTTGTTTGGGGACAATCCATGATATGCAAGATGCAAATGCATGCAATGCTTAGGTGTAGTGAGGTGGTGTGTGCCTATTGAAAATAGGTAAACCCTACTTACATATTAACATTATCAAAAAGTACTCATACATATATGTATGAGTACTTTTTACTGAGTAAACCTTATTTTTTCTATTCGGGAACTGAAGGTGGCTAAGTCAAGGCGCCTTATCTTTCTGTAGGTTTGAGCAAAGGCCATAGCTATTATAATCATTGCTAGCAGCACAGCCGTTGAAAAATCCGCCTTAGCCTCAGGTAGTTGATACTTTCAGGGGGAGCAGGATCATCATTTCCACTAAAGTCGTGTAACCCTTAGTAATGGCTTCCTTCTCAAAAAAAGATTCTTAATTTAATCGGATCGGGTAGGTAAATTAATTAATAAGGGGGTGGCCCCTCAGGGCCTGGCGATGAAAGCTTTTCAAATAAACCTAATAGTGTTAAGAGGGGGGTTGCCCGATTCCTTATGTGATGCCTTTATTTGATCTCGAAGTGCCTTTGGCATGATCGTTTCGAAGTTCTTTCTTTCATAAGATAGTCTTTTTCGGAAATCAGAATAGCTGTTGAGCGGAAGGGTTTTGTATTACCACCACCTTGGTTGGGATAAGGGTGCATCAGCAGTGGTAAGAGCAGTAGAACCGACCGCAATGGAAACAGCTTGAGCAAATCCCTTTCTCATTATTCAACTACTTTCATCCGTCACGGGAAGAAGCCCAAGCAAAGGAACTACATCGAAAGACAAAGCATTTCCCTTCCTCACTACCATCTCGAGAGCAGCACGAAGAAGAAAAAGACAGACGGAAAAAGAAAAGCAGCTTATCTTTCTTTGGTTTCGCTTCCAACTAAGGCTAAGGGACTTGGATAGTAAACCTGGTAAAAAGAAAAAGCCGCCCTAGTGAGGTGAAATGCTGAAACTGTTACCGGTAAACCCTACAGAAGTCGGAATGGGATCGGGTAGAGAACTAGTCCCTTGCCCGGCCGGGATTGGAGGGGGTCTATTAGCACAGGGACAGACCTGTTAGAAGAATCCCTAGGGCATCCTTAAGAGGCTCAAAGATCTTGAAAAAAGAACGAGTGAGGACGTGTCCAATCTCTCTTGCGAGGAACCAAGCTCAAAGCTCAAAAAGAATAAGGCAGCACACTCTTTGTCGGAACGAAGGCGAACTGGCTTTGATGACAAGATGCTTCTGAATAGTCCTAGAAGGCTGATAGACAGCAAGACTAAAGAAAATAGGGGATATGTAAGAACCTATTAGTATGGATCCTAGGGAATCACGAACCAAGGAAGGAATCTCACAAGCCAATTGTCTTGAACATTGTCTTTGCGGAAACTATCGCCCGGGGGAATATTGAACACAAACATCTCGCCGGTCGGAGGGGACATCCTATATTATACAAGAAGGTGAAGAAAGAATCAATTCCCACGGAAAGGCTAGTTGCAAAGCTCAAAGCGCTTGATCCTTCGCCCCTTGGCCCAACCCACCTGCTTATCTCAAAAAGGGCACCTTCTTTCAAGGAAATAGGGTAGCAGATCGTCTTGCAGCGGCTGCCCATTCTCACCGTGGTTGCTCCACGTTTACGGGACCAGTGTCAAAGGAAAAAAAAGGGCATTCGTCTATATCCAATTGAAAGTTATCCTTTTTCAATTCAACATTGCCTGGATTTTTCCTAACCCACCCTAAGGAACAGCCCCTCTTTGTCTATGTTTGGTTGAGGGTGGAGCCTCTTGCGTAAACCCTGATACCGACACCGACTCAACTGGATTCCATCTTTCTCGCTATGATCCGATTGTCTCAAATTCTTGTATCTAAATATAGAAAGAAATTGAATTGATGCTTGCTGGTTAGCGCGCTACTTCTTTATTTAAGTGTGAACTTGACTCTGCCCCGCTTGCAGCTTGCGGACCGTTAAATAGCGCCGTTTAGTGGCCTTAGTCGGGAAAGTGCTTCTTCCTCGAAAGAAGAGTCAGGGACGAGCCCTTTTGGTATGTAGTTTTCGCTGTCACTTAGTTTTCGGGATTGGATAAATGATTGTGGTCTCATAGATCTTTGGTGCACTGGTTCTCAGTTTACATGGTGGAATTGTCGGCATGGACTGGGGGCTAAGCGAGTTAGCTTGAACTTCCTCTTCCGGTTATGTTATGAGAGGACTGTCTCCTTCCTTTTGGAGTGGGAAATCGATGAAATGACCAAGTTGCGAGATCGAGAACTACTTTAAAGGAATTAAGGGAGGGGTCACCAGAAGTTCATCTTCGACGTCCTAATCCGGTACACAGGAATCGCTAGAAAACAAGTAGAGTCAAGGTCGCTTCCTCTCGCTTCGGAAAGCAAGCAGAGCAGTAGTGGGGTCAAGGGCGATCCCTTCCGCCTTTGAGCCTCTTCCTTCGAGGAGGAGATGGAATGAATGGGGATCCCAGCCTGATAGACATGCCTAAAATGGACCGATCCAGCCTGTCTTGTGAATCCAGTTCAAAGGAAGGAGTCATCCTCATCGAAGAGTTCGGGAGCTTCCACGACAAACTCCAAACCCCTACGTTGCTTCCTCTGTGGTGGACCTCACAGGGTTGCCAATTGCCCCCAGAAGCAAGCCCTCAATGCTTTACAAGCAGCAGTTCAAGGGCAAGCAGAGTACCCCATTCGAGTAGGGCAAAAGAGGACACGCAGAAAGGGCATTCGAAGAAAGGTGGAGTACCTTCTTACTTGGCTCTGGATTGTTCTGCTCCAAGGCATATAGCTCCATCTTGATTTAACCTTCCTATAGAGAAGATCTCTTTTTTTATATGTGGGTGACATTAGATTGACAGGAAGTCTTTCCACTTTACTCTCCTCCAGTCTTTCGGAAAAAATAAATGCCATGAAGGACTTAGGAAAGATTTTCTTGGTATTCACGCCCATCGGACTGAAGTTGGTCTTCACTTATCTCAGCAGAAGTCTTTCATGATCTTTTTATAAAGTTGAATCTAGCCAATGCAAACTCAACTCAGTTATTAATCCTATATCAATCGTTGTCGCTGCCTTTATCAAGAACAGAACTTCATACCCAGTCCGACTCGCCAGGTCAAAGCCAAGCTTGAGTTAAGCGAGTATAAAAGGAGAAATAGAAAGAGCTGCAATCAGTACAGCCGTACTGAGATACCGTAGCTACTGTTATACCGTTGAAAAAGGTAACCGACCTCTAAGATCTCTCCTCTCATGTCTGGAAGCGTAAGAACTGCTATGAAACGGCATGAAATACCCACAAGGACAAGGCAAAGAGAAAGAGACCGTCCAAAGGCACATTCAAGGAAGAAAGCCAGTTCAGAAAGCCCATCTTCCTTCTTCTAGGAGAATGCTGCGAAAGGGGACGAAGCATGGCACGAGGACCTTAGCAATACCAGTTAGGAAAGTAATCTCTCATCAAAAGTCTTTTTTATTATGTATGTCTTTCGTCTGCGCCTTTGCTTCTGAAGCTTGCTTTCCTGCGTCTCTTACGATGGCTTGCTTGCTAACGAGCAGAGGGAGGGCGTGCTACGAGCTTCCGGTGGACCAAGTTCTGATAAAACAGCGTATTTTCTGATCTACGTGTAGTGCAAGATGCTGGGTGGCATGGAACCACTGGTAATTAATCCATCTGCTGATGGTATGAGCGGCACATACCCGACCCTTTCTTCACTGTAAGTGACATAAAAAAGAGAGCTGAATCAAAAAGAAAGATGTCAGGTGTCGATGAATACTTATTTTATCCCCTATGCGCACGGAAAGGGAAAGCTATAGTCTGATAGGCCCGGAGATTCTTATTATTGCTTCCCTGCCCCCTATCGATGTGAATGGATTTTTAGACTAAACCCAAGACGACTATGCTGCTGCACATGAAAAGAATCTGCTCTTAGGTGCCTAGTCCGAAGAAGGGAAGACGAGGCATAGCAAAGGCTAAGGCGATGGAAGCAAGACTGAGTCCCTGTGGAGAAGGAGAAGGCCAATTTTGCTTTGATACGAAGGAGTTCATTAGCTGGTTGGTAGGCTGCTTCTTGTTCAGTATTTGTATTGGATTTGTTTTCTGCTTTGCTTTTTTTTGTCCTCTCCCACTAACCGAGAAAAAGGCTGAAATTTGATATCCACTTCTAGCTGGGGAAGACCTACACCAGACTTTACTAGCTTATAAACGTCCAGTCCAGGGACTGCTCTTGATTTGATAGGCCACTTTCTTGAACTAGCGGAACTGGAAGAAGAACGTTTTCTATAAACCGAGATGAAAGATAAGCGGGATGAGCTAAGCTAAACAGAAAATCGATTCGCTAAACAGAGGATCCCTACTTGATACGAAAGAGAACAGGAACTTCACTCATACTTAAATACTTCAATCGATGAACTCCTTGCTGCATCGATGCTCGAGGAAGCAAGAGCAGCGGGATGAGTGCCAACTACAACTACTAATGCTAATGTAAGCCCCTTTCTTGCTCTGCAACTCTCGAACTAGAGGAAGGAAAGCACTATACCCACCCACGGAAGAAGCGAGGACGGGAATCTTGTACTGATTAAGCGGGAAGACCGATCTATTTCATTAAAGGAAGAAGTGGATTCGCAGGCAGGAAAAGATCAATAAACAGAAGGCCAAAGAGCAAAAGCCCCTCAGCCAGAGGGCAAACAACACAACCAAGGAGGAAACCAACTACAACACAGCCATGCAGGCTAACAACACAAAGAAAGATAGGAAAAACAAAAGGGCACCACAGACAGAAAATACAATCAACACAAAGGAAGAACCCGGAGACGGAAGACACCAAGCTCAACAACACAGCTAACCATTGTGTAAAAGATTTTCCGAGAAACCCCACGAACAGACTAACCATCTGTTAACACAGGAAGGCGGGAACCCAGTCAAGGAATTCATCCTGAACCTGACATGCAACACAATATCCAAGAAAACGCTGGTAACATCTCTGCTCTTCCTCCTGAACAATCTGGAATTCCTTTCTTTCCAAACAATATACACCCCAGCAGCCATCATAAGTTTAATGATGAGGTCGCGAAGGGACTGACCTTTAAACCTGTTAGCGACATCCTGAAAAAAATCCTCCCAACAAGAAAAAGTACAAGGCAAGTTGCATTTGTTAAAGAGAGAATGCCATATTAGAGAATTGGCAAGAGAAGAGAACGTGATTCAGACTCTCGTTTTCCCCGTTGCACAAAGGACAAGTGAGGGATTGGGAAATACCAAAGGAGGCCAATCTGTCCAAAGTATTCAATCTACCTCTAGCAGCCGGATCATGGCATGACGAGGAACAGACCCAGAAAACCAGAGAATCTTATGCCAGGGGACAGGGGACCCTTTCTCTCTGAAGAAATCCCATGCACTTTTAGTAGTGAAGACTCCATTTTTGCTCCTAATCCAGGTAACTCTACCACCACTCAACATGAAATTCTCACGGCCTTAATTTGAGAATTTTGCGCCAAGTCCATGAACAGTCACCAGGGGGTTTGAGGGAAAAAAAATTCCTATCCCTCACAAGGTAGGATCTAACCCAACTCGACCAAACAGACTGATCCAAATCTGAGCAAAGGTGCCAAATGTGTGTGTTTCGTCATGGCGGCCTGATTCCAAGCTCCAATTCTTTTAATCCCAAGTCCTCCCTCTTTCCGAGGAAGACACAATGTTTCCCAGGCCACCTTGCCACCCCCCTTACTAACATCATCATCCTTCCAAAGAAAAGATATTCAAATTTGCTCAATGCTTTTAATCACTCCCTGCAGAAGGATGAAGAGAGAAGACCAGTAAACCTGAATAGCAAACAAGATAGTCTTGACCAGCTGGGCCCTACCCGCATAAGAGAGAAATCTGCATGTCCAACTCTTAACTCTTGAAGTCATTTTCTCAACAAGGGCAAGACAATCAACCTTCCTCAACTTAGAGGAAATAAGCGGAACACCAAGGTATCTGAACGGGAGAGAAAGAGTAGGTCGGTAAAGGTTGAGTCCAGTTATAAAGGGAATGAATGGGCTATATTGATGAAAGATGGGGCAAGCAAATTTCCCGGGAAAACGTAAAAAGTTCGATTCTCCATGCCCCGGAATTTCGTTGACAAGCAAAAATCCCGAGAAAACGCACTTGGATCACATTTCGATGTCCTGTTAGAAGGGAAATTGGATCACAAGCAAAAAAGACGGGAAAACGCATTGATACGACGGTGCGGAACGGTCTCTCTCTTCTATAAAGCGAAGCAAAGCGCATGGCGCTGAAGTGAAGAAAGCTCAATAAACACACACGAACTGAACTAGCAAGATTTAGGGGTTTGGTATTTCAGACGGCGCAGACTCAAGGAAGAAGGAAGCTTCAGAGCTGGAAAGGCTTAATAAGCACATCTCCAGTAGTACACTTAGCTTACACCTTATTTCAACTTTCACATGAATTTTCAGCACATTTATACGAAAAAGTCTTTATATATTAACATAAGCATTGAACACTTTAGACTAGGTTTTGGCCCATACATGCAAACACAACAAAGAAAACCAAACAAAGACACTTAACTTAGCATAGGAGTCTATCTCCAGTAAGCATAGGAGTAGATCTCCATCAAACAAAGACAAAGAAAAGCCATGCATTAAAACACACTACTTTGCGTCGACGGACTACTTATTGAAATCTTCTAGAAAGAGTGGACTCTTTTATTCTAGTCTCCCCGGGTGACACAAGGAGCTCTTGCTGTTGTGACAGCCCGCACAAGGAGCTCTTGCTGTTCTTCGAGCAGCGCCCTCTTCCTGTTTTCGAGAGAGCGTATTTCGTTCTGGAGAAAAAGCATACGATCTCGTATGAGAATTGGATCGATAGCAGGCAGCAGTTCCTCCACAGCACTGAATCCGAAGAATTGGTTGAATCCGACCGGTGGGAAGAAGATGACTCGTACCCGCCAGTGTTCCTCCGTGGTGAAGAAAGAGGACCATCTTCGAATCCTATCATTGCCATCAACCCAACCCCACTTGAAAGACTGAGCGAAGGCACTACACTCTAAAAAGGAATACCACTCTGTCGAAGGGGCAGTCCGTCAGGTTAGCTTCGCTTTCCACGCGGGCTAGCAGAAAGGAACTAGAAGTAACCTTTTCTCTAAGCTAAGCCGCAAAGAAACTGGAACAAAGAAAGAACAAGGATTTCATCCAAGGTGCCAGCACAAGAAGAGATTTATTTCTCTTAGCAGCTAAAAGCTGATTGATCTGTTCTCCACTTGCCACTGTAACCGTAAAGACTCTATCTCAAAAGCTGCCTTCTTTTTTATCAGAGAATTCTGCCTAGATTAAAAAAAAAGTAATGTAATAAAGTAAGCGGGGGTTTCAATCGCAAACAGAAGACGGATCTCAGACACGCAAGCTACAAGCATGAACAACCGGTTTCGTTTCACCTTATGTAAAAAAAAAAAGAAGCCCCTTTCTTTATTATTATTAGTAAGATAGGGAAAAGCCCTAACTATTTTATTAGTAAAGCGCTAACGAGCAATAAAAGGGAAAGCCCTAAAGGGGGCTCCTCCGCTTACATGCAATGGGGAGCTTCCCCTCTAGTAAGATTCTATCTCTTACTTGGGTTCCAAACCTGGGTCCGCTGTGCCTTATAGTTTTTCTATAATCAAACTTCTTAATTCTTGTAAAGAAAGGGAATGGCTGCACTTGCGCCTGATAATGAGCAGGCTTTAGTGAATGAGCTGGAGTTTATTTAACAACAACAAGCAAGATGAAGGCATCAGATTAACGGCATCATTTTTTTAATTTCATCCGTAAGGAAATGGATGAAGTAAGTGGAGAAGTAAGTAGGCCAATGCCAATTGAAAGCTAACTAGTTGTCCCTCTTCGATTTCGATGACAGGAAAGATCAGATGCACAGAAGGAGCTGCACATGAAGAATGGCAAGACATAGAAAGAAGGGGTTCTGCACGAATGCCCTGTTGAGGATGCATCAAATAGTTACAAGTGGTTCGGAGAATGAGCAGCAAGGTCAGAGGATGGGACATGGATAGTTGTCAGATATTCATATCTGTATCACGTCCCCCTCTTTCCTCTTTCAGCTGCGGGGGCGGCAATCAAGTCAAGAAAGAAGCCTAATTCTTTTCCGGGGTCCTTCTCGGTTATATCAAATTTGAGTTAAGGGAAATTCCTGTCCTTGACCTTTCGCGCGGCTATTTGATTAGCGGATTAGAAACGTGCGGATATTTTGCCAAATCTCGAAGGCTCATTATAAGACCTTGTTGGCATGCCTTCCAGAGGGCTATAGGCTAGTCGCAGGCTAAGCTTATGAATGAGGTTCGATTTCCGAATCCATACCCTTTTTTGGCTTGTGAGCTCCTTTCCACATCTAGGTCGTCTGACTTTGCCCAAATGAACGATCTTGATCCTCGGTCCAAGTTTGATGTTTTGGCTTCCGATCTGGTTGGTGTATAATTAATTATAATCATCATGGGAGGGCTCTTTGTCTTGGTAGCCTGTAGGTAGAAAGAATTCCAGGGAACCCTTTCCTTCGATATCCGTAGGAGAAGCAAAATCAATAGAAGAGGAACGGGCTAAGGGGAAGAATCATATGATCTCGATCTCGGAGATGGGTATCTTATTAGAGAGAGAGACCTGCTTATCTTTAGTGATCCCCTTTAGCAAGTCACCAAGTGTCTCTCGGTAGCTGGAATCGAGAGTCAATCGTCGATCGAGATGGCAGCCAGGATTGTGAAGCCACCACTTCACAGTCCTGGATAGATAATATGGGACGAGCTTGACATCCATTGAAGGCTTCGCAGCTATCCAGAAGAGTACGCAGCTTTCCGTTTTCTTGCTGCTTTCGAGCCGGAGCTTGCTGGGCGGTAAGACATCTCCAGCATCCATGTATCAGTGACAAATAGTGGGATGGTTCGGCTGGCTGGCACCAGTCCCTTATCCACGAGGTTTTGGACCACTCGAAGTTGGCCTCCTCTTTAATGCTGGAGAAGACTCCACTGCTAATGTTTGAGGGCGTGGTGACTATCTATTACAGGTTGGTCAGGAGACAGAAGGGAAGGAATTAGACATCTCGATTATTGATCCGACGAACCACTACACCTGATTATTCACCAATAGGGTGGTGGACACTATTGGGATACAACAGCAGATATTTTGATCTTCTGTACAAATTGAAAAGGTTATCTTTCTTATGGATTACCAGGTCTCCAACAATATATTTATTGGCTGCTCCGTCTCTCTCATAGGCCCAGGTACGTAGCAATTATTTATTACCAAGCAAGAGGCAAGGATAACCTATTGACTTTCGATCCGCACTCTCAATATACCATACAGCTGAACGTAGATTAGATATGTCGGATCGGACCAAGGTTTGGAAGATACGGAGATTTTCATACGAATACAAAACTTTCCGGCCTTTTATTCGACTTTCCTCACCTTAATTCCCAAGGGCCGAGAGATTTTTTCCGATAGCTTTCTTCAACACGCTATAAAAAAAGGATACCGCTTGCAAACAGGATTGAGAAGGTCCCCCCTAAGGATTTCCCGAGGCTCTGCCCCCCCGACTTGACCTGGCCTGCTCCCGCTTGACTCTGTACTTCTCTTATCCCCCTTCTCCCTTGCCCACACTCATACGATCAAGTGAAACCACTTGACCAAAACAATCTGGCCCCTGGGGAATAAATGCCTTCTCCTTGGCTCATACTTCAAGAGATAGATATAGAATCTTTAGCTTGGGACGGGTTAGTGAATATCTTACTCGACGGTGCGGTGGCAGGGGAGATAGTGATTTGCTCTTTAGGGCTAGCCCTTGCTCTGGTACCGTAGGAATATTCAAAAGAGTTAGTACTCCGGGAGGGTTGACTCTTTAGCTGGAGCCCTTGCTTTGATACGACTAGCTAGTCCAGTATTCCTCCTATTCATACTAGTAGAGTAGTTATCGAAACCAACGAGCGGAGTCAAACGAAGCGAGTCTAACGCAAAGGAGCTCATCATTCATAGGTCTTCTCCTTCTCTTTCTCGGAAGATTAGCAACATGGATGACTCCGGAACCACTCACCAGTAGGAGGAACCAACAACTGTTCCTGGTAGCTGCAGTTTGTAGTTCCCCACTTGAGGAAAGAAGCTACCAGACCAACTTTGCTCTACTGACCAGAGACTCTACTAGTACTAAAGGAATCATCCACGTATTAAAGAAGCGACCAGTCTTTTTCACTTATACCATACCTCGTTATGCTTGGCCTGGGCTCATGATTTGCTTTTGCTCGAGTTCATCAACTACAAGACAAGGAACTCACGATTGACTAGCGGCGGGAGTGTACCAAGAGTTGATGGATACCCCTCTCCTCATTCGTTTAGGGCGAGGCCCGGCCTCGTTTTTTTTGCTCTCTCTTGCTTGCTCCCGTGCTGCTTACTTGGCTTACTTCTTCTCCTCTTTGTCCCATGCGGACTACTGCTTTCATGTACATCTTCTTCTCTCCCCGGCCCTCCTAACGTCAGGAATAGCGATCCGGGAATGCAATTACCTAGCGACTAAAGCAAGCTACTAAAGAAAAGGGCTGCCCTTACTCTATTCCAGTTATGTAAGGAATAGCGGGCAGGATGATAGCAACAAGCAGATTCGACTTCTTGTTACAGGTCTGATGTCCTCTTTTACTAGCTACTAAAATAGCCTGACTCCACTTCTAATATAGTCAGTGAGCGCTTACAGTCCGAGAAATGTGGTTATTCCGAGAGCAAGTTATTGGTGGGATCTGAGTGTGCTGATTACAGACAATTTCTCGTCTATGGCAGTCTGAAAAGTAAGGTTCTTACGGGAACACCGTCGAGGTTTAATAGCCAAAGTCGCTAGTTGAGTTGAAGGCTTTATTTAAACTGCTGCTCTGAAAAAAAGAGCAAATTGAGACAGCCTAGCGACTGCCTCCAGATAAAAGATCTTTCTCCAGGAAACCAACTGGTGATGGGATAGGTTTCATTTTGAGTCAAAATTAGGGATGAAGTGGTTTTCTTGCCTGTTCCTTCAAACTATACTTACACCTCAGCAGCCGTTAATAGCAAACCCAACCTGGTGGATTGGGATACCATGAGGACCCCTTTAGCTTAAAAAAGCTAGAGGGCCTATCGAAGTGGGTCCCTGCGCACCAAAGACAATGATGGATGGTACCAGGTTTCGCTACACTTTACTTTTACGAATCCAGGCGCGTCCGGTAGAATTGGGAAGATCCACTTAAAGGAACAAGGTCGAAATGACCCCTAGCCAGGATGGTAGCCGACTGTAAGCACAAGACGGGATTGATTGGAGATATCCCAAGTTCCCAGCTATACTTGTGGATCTTCGGTTTACAGAGAAAAAAACGAGGAGAGAGAGGGTCCCCAGACAATTGTCGTCAGGTTGGAACCCACACCTATAAAGTTTCCGTTTCCTATAGCTGGTTGACAGGCTTAAAACGTTCTTCACTATTCTTCCTGACGCCGAGGAAGATATGAAACACAAGGACGGATCACTGTAATGACTGCCTCTGTCCCGAAGAATGCTCGTTGAAAAGTATGCTCGGTTGCAGGCTTCAGTGACGATAAAGGATCCGGCATATGCAATCTTCAGAGGATAGACGTGTCGGACATTAGGATTCCAACCGCCGGGAGGGATCCAATGAACGGAAACTTATCCCGGCTTAAGAGTATACTTAGGAAAGCTGCATCTAACCTCTTCCGGTGGGCCTGCCAACACGCCGCAAGCTTCGTCAAGAACTACAGGGTATCTTTTATATGCAGACGGTTAGAATAGGGGGTGTAAGGAGTGCCTGATGACCGAGAAGCGTCCGGCCAAAAAGCAGAGCAGACATAACAAACAGTAAAGAGAAGAGCAAATTTAGACTTTCAGGAAGGACCTCCCTTGATTCTTGGGTTTAGTCACCGCCCTAAGTATAAGTTAATTTGAGGTAAAGATCGGCGGGGCTAAGGATGCTTACGGGTTGCGTGGTTGGGCCTACGAAGTCAAAAAAAAATCAGTTAGTGGGCGCCATTGTCTTGAAAAGAATAGATTTATAATTTATATATTAAAGTGGCCTGGTTCGGGTGGCTTCGGTCAGGGGGGAAAGGGGTGAGTAGAGGCAACTAACCTGAGATGCCGCTGCTAGCAACCTCTTTATTCATTGGGTAAGAGCGATCCAAGCCATATGCTGTTTCGCTTGAAAGGACAAGCAAGCCTGATGCGACACTGGTCTTAGAAGTTGAACATGCCCTAGCAAGCAACCTATTGAAAGCAACCTTCTTGCTATGCACTGCCTTTTTCAGTTGCTCGACGAGAGATTGATTCCGCTCTCGCTCCTTCCGTCGCATTCCTGCTCTCTACAGCCGCGATCGGGACTCGAACCCGAACCCCGAGATGTACTTGACACTCGATGAAAGACCTTTTTTCCCTACCCTCCATAGCGGATTCTCCTATTGAAAGCAACCCCGCAAGCAACCTATTGCAAGCAACCTGCACAACAACCTATAATTATCCCTTCACCTCCCGTCTACAATCTTGATTGAGTCCCTTGGAATTAAAAAGATACGGAGAAGAAAGGGAGTCGCCACCTAATAAAATAACTCTCTCATAATTGCGTAGATAATCACAGTGGCTATCTAAAGTCAGAGAGAGGATCGAGAAACCATCGCCCAAAGGTGCTCATTGAGCCGGTCACCGGTGGCTAAGAACCTTTCTTGTGATGTGAAGCCGCATTTTGCTTTTTTAATTAGTGTTCCGTGAGTATATCGAGATTTTCTAAGGTAGCCCTTTGTCACGAGCTGGACTCGAACCAGCCCAAAGACTCCCTTCCCTATCCCTTCTTTGTTTAGTTTGTGGGGCCCTATAGAGTCAGGTCCTTGGGCGCTTTGATTGCTTTTTATTCGCCCTTTCTCGTTTGTGCTTCTTCCTTCAGCTTGAAAGAAGCATCACGATCAAATAAATAAGAAGGGAAAACGCAAAAGCCTAACCGGTTAAAGTCTGTGTATTGGATATAGTTCATATAAAGCTCGCAGGTTGTCTTGCCCTAATCACTCTACCTTGACACCCGAGGGGAGACAACTCCACTCAATAGGTAGAGTAAGTGCCCTATTGGCTATGGGTCAGGAACGGTAATAAGGTTCTAGTTCGACTAGCAGCTTTCACGTGGCGAGAGGGAGAAAGAAATAGCAAGTACTACTCTTTCTCTTTGCACGAATCCGAAGTTCGAAGGGGAGATTTATTTGAACCTAAATCCTTGGATCGCTTATGTGTCTATGAAGAGGTTAAGCTAAGCCACTTCTTTCGCCTTTAGCTTGACAGTAGGAATATGATCTTTGCCTTTAAGCTTTGAGCTTGGCACCTTGGCAGTATAATCTATAGAACCGGATAGGCCAGGCCAATTAGTTAGTGTGGTTCGATAGCTTTTTATCTTCTTTCATCAGTTGCCATTGGTCCTGTCGTATTAAAGGCATGGCCTTGTGTGAAGGAAGAGGCGCTATCGAATCCGTTCTTCGCGAATCCGCATTAGCGCAAATCCGATCTTTTCGGGGTTGAAGGAGTAAGCTAAGCGCAGCTATGAAATCCGCATCTGGCTTGACTTGGCTTGGCTAGAATAGAAGGGACGAGCGACAGAAAGTCTTCTTTTTCTTAGTCTTCTCTATCTAAAGGGAGTTTCGATTCCGCAGAACCTATAGGAGCAATAGACGGAGTTAGTGTGGTATAGCTGTTAGTAAGGCGTAGAGCAGTAGCGGTCTGAACTTTTCCTGTAACTGAATAGACTCTGAACGCTGTTCATGGCACGGTTAGCGGTGAAAAAGAATAGCGATTGTTGAATCAGTTTGCTCTTTCGACTGTGATTGCTCTTGTGAAGCTCTGAGGTGAGGTGGTTCGTTCAGACTACACGAATTATTCTGCCAGTTCTTCTACAAATAGTGACAAAGCGAGGAAAAGGTCTGCATAAAGAAGAGAATACGCCTAGTTTGATTGTAGTGCAGGCTTGGCCGGATTGAAAATACCAGTGAGCATAGCTAACCGGGGACGAGACGACCCGCAGATAGAGCTCGGAATCAGTAGAGCATGATGAAGAAGACCAACCCGCCAATGTCACCTGCTGAACCAACATGTGATAGGGAGATCATAGAGGTGAGTTAACGTGCTGGTTATAGCCTCGCCCTTTATTAAATGATTGGACTAGCTCGCAAAAGAGTTGAAAAGTGGATGAAACAAAAAGAAAATGGTTGGCAGTTATATGTTTGTTGGTTGGCCTCTTAATCATGTGCCCCTTTCCATTTCCGTATTCTCCAATGATTATGAAAAGACCGCTAGCTATAGAGCCAGGTAGTAGCTCTATATAGTCGTTGGCGAAAGGACGAAAAAAGAAAGGTTAATTGCTTTCAATCCGGGAAATACTCAAAATGGCTCCACCCCCCAGGAATTCAACCAGCAGCAGCTTATCCACTGTCGGGAATGCCAACTATGCCTGATCGGATCCCAAGAGTCACCGTATATAATGTCGATGCCCTTACCTCCTCATCATCAGATTCACCCACCCGTAAAAGGCTTTGTCATTTTCAGGCTGGCTTCGGTCAGTTGACTTTGTGTTAAGTGTACCGAATCTCTCTGATTGCAGTCTTGGATCGATAAAGCTCCGCCCATAGTGCCTTAGGCCGGTCCCCGGAGGCTAAGATCGACTGCTTCAGAGAACCAGACCCGGTACGCCAAGTCGGTAGCCTTTTCTTCCACTCTTGGGATAAGGGGCAGATTGCATTTTTAGTCTTTCCGGAGTCCAGACGGACTTGATTTCTTCTTTAAGTCAGGATAGCCTGTCCCCGCAAATGCCTGGCCTGTTCCTTTGCGGTACCCCTTTCTATCCCATTCTTACCATCTTTCTTGGGTTGGGAAAGCGGCTTTTAGCTCATTCCATTTGTTTGTTCACATCGGATTCTCTGCCATCTGATCTTTCTTCTTTAATTGAATTGCCCGCTACGCCCCTTCTGCGACTTTCTTTCCTTGCTAGGTGCGGCTTTTTGTCGGTCGCCGAGAGCTGGAGTTCATCCAATGCAGCCCTTCTTTTAAATATAAACGAAAGCACCAACGTCCGATTCTGTGCTTTAGATTGCTCGGGCTTCCTGCTTGCTTAGATTGAGAAAAAGGGGAAACTACCTAATCCAATAAGAAAGATCAGTAAGTCAAGGAATCCAGAGAGTGCAGAGAGTGAGGTTTAAGCCACTAGTGGCTGAGATTAAGTAAATTAAGTGAAGTCCGCTGGGATTCTT
This sequence comes from Carya cathayensis, assembly GCA_011037825.1. NCBI lineage: Eukaryota > Viridiplantae > Streptophyta > Magnoliopsida > Fagales > Juglandaceae > Carya > Carya cathayensis. The sequence goes on along the minus strand of QGSO01000027.1, from coordinate 5,977 downwards.
TCTTATTTAATAATATATATATTATTATTATAAAAAATATATATATATATAAATATATATTGTTGGGACTTTCATCCACGACTGTCCGCCCTATTTGATTTGATTAGTATTGTCGCTTTTAGGCCTTTTCTTGCATGCAAAGGATTAGATTCTGGTCCCTCGGTCAACCTTCTGTCCCGCCCCCTCAAAGGGAGCCAATGTTTATTATTTTAGAAACATGTGTTAAGCATATTGCTTTTTGCTTTTCGCTGACAGTGCGGTTGTCTTTTTCTCGCAATAATATTAAAGCTCCCCGCCATCTCACGAATTGGATTTGAACCCATATCTGCCCTATCGGGCGACTTCCCTGTTAGTCGATCGTGGTCTGATCATGGTCTGTCGTCCTCCTCATTATAGTCCTCCTCAACTCAAATCCATCGCAAATCCTGTCTTTGTCAACTCAAACAATAACAAGTGCGCATACGCTTGTGATTCTCTGAGAATCAGGATTCAATAATAGGGCTATAAGGAGGCTTGCTATTGCTTGCTATACGAGCTGTTTGCCCTTATACGGCTTGCTTGTCTTTGTCCTTAGAGGTCTTCCCGTCCGGCGGCGGTACCTCGAGCCGTTTTCAAAGTAGGGCAGCACCCCGGTTGATGAGTGCTACCGTCACGGTAAATAACTGCGGGCGGTCTATCCGCTTTCCTTTCGGTCAGCCTAGCAAGCAACCTCAACCGCTTCAGGGGACTGAATACTCGAATCAATTTAACAAATTTCCACCGGGCTTTTACCAAAGACCAAGTTTTTCTATAGACAATCTCCGCTATTTGAACATCATAACCACGAATAGGAATGAGACGGCTATAGCTCCTATATGAACGACTGGGAAGATCATAGCGGAAAAGTATTAGGGCAAGCCGTTAGGCTGAGCAACTGGAGACCAAAGCCTGCGTACAGTCGGGAACAATACCTACAGCTAGGAAAAAAGCTATCATTATACCCAAGCCTACTGCTCTTACTCGCACGCGTACAGCTTCCTATTCCTCTTTGTTACTGGAGATAGAAAGTACAATAGCTAGATTCTTATTAGACTACAGCTTAAGGGGCTAACGCACTTCACTCAAGACTTTAGTTGAAATCACTTTTTGAAAGCCGGTCACCGATAGGCTAAGAACCTTTCTTACTTATGAAGAAAGTGACAACTCTAGTGAAATTGTAAGGGGAGAGACTCACTTTAACACAGATGCCTTATCTACGACCATCCTCACTCATAGAACAAGTCATTAAGTGAAGCGAAGGTAAGCCCGCGTCCCACCTTACCTTCGCCTACCGTGAAAGAAAGTATCCTAACGGTAGGCCCTCCCAGCTCCCGACCGTCTGTCTTTCTATCAATCGGGATAGGTACACCTAAAATCTTTTTTATCTAAAATGGGGATCACACTGGTGGGAATATAGAACTTCTAATTCAAATTATCCGCGTCCATCCGTCTTTTAAATTCCCGAAACCAATAGCCAGATTTCCTCTTTTCTTGGATATTCCGGAGAATGGATTCTAGTTGATCTAAGTGGAATTCGCTATTCCACATAGATCGTAAATAGCGCGTTCGCACTTGGGGAGAGTGCGTCCATGGATTCTGGGGGTCCAAGGATTTCAAAAGATTGATTCTTTCTCTAAGAGAGTCAAAGTGAGCCATGGCTCGAGCATCTAAGGCCCTACGTTGCTCCGCGGAGAAAGAATCCTCCGGAAAGCGATTCAAAATATCTGCTGCCTGGTCGGGGAAAATATGTCCCATATAGCGATCGATCGGATCGGAATAGGGGCCCACAACTTGCTGGACCTCCTCCGAAGTCAGTCCGTTTATAATTGCGTTGACCTCTTCCACTTCCGGAAATAGATCAGCAACTACAGGCCCTTGCTGGGGTTCCTCTCCTACTGGTGGCGCTGCCTGGTCATCCACCATCGGTGGCGCCAGGGTAAGATCTAAATTAAGGTCACCATCATCTGGAAGGGCCATAAATAGCAGCGACGTGGCATCGGTGACGCCCCCAACATCCCCTATCGACCAGGTCAGATCCGCGCCTAGCAGAAGTTGAAATAAAAATAGGACTAGTCTTAGTCTAATTAAAAAAGATACGCCGATGGGCCGCAAAAACCAATAAGATAGAGTGAGAAAGGTAAACAGGATTAGGAACGAGTGGATAAATTTACGGACTAGATCCTTTACATAAAAATAAGGGTAAATGGGAGGTCGCATTACTGCCAATGCTATCACTTCATAGTCTGCACATCGCAGGTAAGGCTCTTACATAAAAATAAGGGTAAATGGGAGGTCGCATTACTGCCAATGCTATCACTTCATAGTCTGCACATCGCAGGTAAGGCTCTTTAAATCCTACTTCAGCTATTCTCAATCCTAAATATGGATCCTTGCATTTTTCCCGATCGATTAACTGCTTTAAACGGTTCAAATAACCATTGAACATTGATTTCGAATATCCAACTGAACTATAAGAAGCGGTGGAATTCTTTTTGTCCATCCACCATAAAGAATGTTTCATGGCTATCATATTCCTTTAGTAGTGCACGCTGTAGTTAAACCCGAGAGACTCCCAGCTCTTGAGAAGTGAATGAAATTCATTCCACTTCTCAGCATGACGCATCCCACCATCCGGAGGCAGAGCTTCACCGCACACTGTATTTACATATTCCTCGTAACAACTCACTGTATCATCTATCTTTTTATCCCATTTTCACTTATCTTTTAAACTCAAATCCTTAGGCTCCAGAGATATTCAAAGAGTTCTAAGAGACTCACCTGGAATAGGATCTGGAATAGGATTATTCACCCTGTCAGAGTACCAAGGGTATGGTTCATTCGACAACTTTCCTATTGTTGGTCGGATCAGATTCTCTTTAATAAATTCATTTATTATTCGAAGTGGAGGACCCATGTCCATAAACACTTTTGTATGAATTTTGGGAACCCCTGCTGCGTAAACAGATGTTGTTATGAAATTCTCGTGTACCGTGTATACTGGCGCTTTCATTTTGAAAGTAAATTGCTCCACCACTTTCATAGCTATAAAGGCATCCTTCTGATGAATAAAGTTGACGCAGGTAGACACTTGAGTCTTGCGCTTATCCCTATCCAACGTAGGCACTCGGAGAGTAACCCGACGTCTCTTCTTGCACACCCTATCATAAACCCATATATCAGCTTTATTGCTACGCCTATAATCCTGCACAGTTGTGAAGTACGGTATACTATAGAGCACTGGTTTCTCCAAGACTGAACAAAACCAACCGATTAGGTTAATCAACTTCATGAAATTGGCTATGTCAGGATATTTCTTTCTCCAAAATTCATGGCAAAGTTGAGCGATGTGATAGTAATCCTTAATACTTAGCAATGAACCATAAACCTCACGAATATCACTAGCCATGGTTATTACCGTCTTACCATATATCAATGGCATAAAGAGTCGTTTGACGAGCATTCTCGTTAACCGAGATTCTATGATAGCATACTTATTCTTATCCAATCTTGAATGCAAGAACTCCTGAAGTTCATCTTTCAAACACAAATACAAATCTTGGATTTCCTTTTCAGGAGACGGAAGAAGATTCGTTCGCATACCCATTTCAGCGTTAAGCAAAAGGTAACTCATGATTTGATAAGCACTCGCAGATGCATCTTGAGATACTGGAACCCTATTCAAACCACGAATTCTTTCGAGATCACTAACTCTTTCGTTAGACAGAACCTTTGCTAGGAACTGAAATGGATCACTAGCTTGCAGTGCTAAGTGAATTAAACTTTCGTCCGATTCAATCATTTCTTTACTGTTATGTATATACCAGCTATAATATTTATTTAACGATGAAAATTTCTTATACTTAAAGGCTGCTGCACATGCTAATTGAAGTCTTAGAGAAATCTCCTCACGCTTGCTTAGTTCTGGTGCTTTAGCATCAGAGGCAAATAAAATCAAACTTTTAGCCAAATCACGCTCGTGAAAATGCAATACACCTGCGCGGTAGATTCTACCACGGAAGTCCATGAACGCAGGCAGATCAAATTGATAACCAACGTATGCACTCGCAAGAATTAATACGAATTCTTCATACCTAGCTCGCTGCACCCGCTTAACTAATTCCGTTAACAAAACGTTACAGCTACACACATCCTTCACACCTTCGTCATTGACGTAACAGAACCTCAATAGGTCAGATGCATCTTGTAGATTCACATTCGCTAGACTTCTATTCATAAGAATACCCACCTCTTCTAAGGTATCACGATTTTCCAAAATGAACAACAATAAAGTAAAGTTTATCTCAAAGGCTTGAGACTGAAGTGTATTCAATACATCGCACATACGCTTTGGAGAATTCAACTTGATATAGAAATGGCTATAGTCACGAGAAGTTAATAGACGAAACCTATTATAGATTTATCCCGTCAGTCCGCTTAAGTAACCCCCTTCAATATCAGCTAACGTTGAAGGTACATCTACCTTAGATTTCCAAGGTAACGGCTCGAAAACCATGGGAAGATTGAGTTTAATCGGAAGGAGACTTAAGTAAAAATTGCACATAGCGTAACAATTTAAGGGTATATAACCCTTCTTCTTAGAAACTGGTAATACCCCCGTATAGCTTTCTTCAGTTTTCAAAGTAATCAATTCTCTTTCTACCAAGAACTCTACCAAGCTGACCCCGATAGCATAATGACTCCTAGTCACTTTGCTTTTTGGATCTTGGTTGAAAGATAACTTAACATCGTCCTTACCCGCTGCATTCTTCATTCCCATATTAACAGCTTGAACTCGTACAGTAGAATCAATCTGATCGATCAAAGCCCTAACGACGGATAAATCCTGTACACAGTGGAACACTGACCCTAGTACATAAATCATTATAGCCTCCAGTGTATATGGACCAAACACATTAATATAAGTGAAATCCTTTTCGGATAGGCCACACTTCTTCTGCTTTAGATATTCCTTAGCTGTAATCATATCTTTACCAATTAATAGTTTGATCAAGCTCGGATAACTTTTAAACACACTATTCTCATCAAAATGCATAGTAAGATCTTCTATTTTTATCTGTAAATATAACAACTCTTCCTGGCTAAAAGATTCACCTTTTTCTTTCATTAATTTCGACTCCCTCAACAACTTTATAACATCATTGTGATACATAGTAACATTAGACAACTTATTTTCACTAGAGATAGAATCATAAATCTTTTTGTAGAAATTATTCCAGAACAAATCAAGAGTTCGTTCCTTACTTGAATCATCTCCACTTTCACCATAATCATCTCTACTGCTACCATTATCATAATATTGTCCACGTCCTACCTGTAAGTAAAGGGCGGTATGAATCCACTCTACAACTATTGGATTCCAAAATCTGAATTCGTCTTATCGTAGATAGCGTTGATTCGGAATGTGTTCAGTTTCGGGGGGACAACAACCTCCCTTTCATTCCTTCGATCCGGAATGCTTAAATCCGGGGAGGGAAAACCTATTTTTGATTAATAGCAGAAGATACAGGGGAGTTGTAACATAAGAACAGATTTGCTATGAGTGCACTGAAGAATTTCTTAGATTGGGACATGAAAATGAGGAGATTCAAACGGATAGAAGAGCAAAGGCTAGAAAAGACAAGGCCCATAAGGCTTTGGAGGCCCTTCAACGTTTTCTATACCATTTTTGAGCTTGAGATGCGGGAAAGGATAAAAAGGAGAGCGAAATTCCTACCGGATCCACAAGAAAGAATGACTGGGCTAGCGGATGTCACGAAAAGGTCAATTCCAAGATTCAAAGAGGTAAGCCCTAACCCTAAGAAAGTTGGCCTTCAAAAGAAAGATCACCTTAGGATTGTCTATGTGCTTCAGTCTTGCATTTCTTGACTGGTGGGCATACATGTCCGAGCAACTACTCACACAACCATTAGCTTACTTAAAGCCAGAGTACTTACATTTG
>QGSO01000024.1:10000-17009 GCA_011037825.1 Carya cathayensis | reverse complement strand
TAGAATAATATAATTAAGCAAGCGGCCCTTTCACGACTCAAACTGCCGGTACGCTTTCCGGCTCGCAACGACTCAAACGGGCGGGGGCTCTCTATTTGCTTGCAATGCCGGCTGTTCGCCTTTAGTTAGAAGTAGAAGTAGAGGGCGCCCTTTGCTTTGCCCCACACTTCAGAAAAAGTAAAAAAGTATGGATTAAGTAAGAAAAAGTACATAAGTAGTGAGAAAGAAAAACTTGGTTACGGGAACCGAAGGTTAGGCCGACTACTTACTTTAGTATAGCTGCACCTAAAAAAGTTTATTCCTACCTCCCCTCTTTCTGTCAATGTTGCCAATTCCCAGAATACTAATAATGTACCCTCGTGCATACAGTTGCCCAACTACTTTATTCGTCCGACTTCTTTAGCCACTTCCGCATCTGTCGTATTCGGGAGAGCTTGCTTCGTGGCGGAGCATTTAGCAATGCCAGCAGCCTGGTGAGGGCTGGCTGTCTGGGGACAGGTTAAGGCAGGGCCTGCTGGGCTTGCTTCTCATGAGATTGGGTGAGGGAATCGGAAAGGGGCTCATAAACCGGGCGGACGGGGACCATCGAAGAAGTGCCTCGACGCGCCGCAGCCACTACTTTGACTCCTTTTATGCAATTATGAACTCCACGGAACTTTCTCAATTCCAACGCAACTTATCCTTTTGGAGCTGACGTAACAAACTACGCGAGCCTCCCGACGAAGCCAACATAAATCCTATCCGAAAAATAAAAAGAAAAGGCAGTTTAATTATGGTGGTATACCAGCCGCCTGTTATGGAACTTCCAGTTCCAATTGAAGCATATAGATCCGTAAATGGATTTGTATGTATAGCCACTTCAGTCGTGCTCGTAGTTTCTCGAAAGTATCTTTTTTCTGGGAACATGGTCAACCAGAAATTATTATGTTCGCGATTCTTCATCCACCGATGCAGAAAATGCTCCAGTTTTCCATTCTCATATGAGGCCGGAAAGTTTATTGGCAACAGGTCGGCACGAAGTGATTCATCATGCTCAAACATGAGCCGATCGTTCGTTAGGGACGGTTTATCGATCATAAAATTGCCACAAATGGAATGAAAAGTGGGTCCATGTAAATGATCGAGACCTCGCAAACAACAACGCTCCTTCCCCATATGGAGTTCGGAACCCAAAGGCAATCGTTGAGTGAACTGTATCTTCTTTGTGTTAGTTGACCTAAGCCGCACCATTACTGCTGGGGTGGGGCTCGGCCTCCGAACCGTACTTGAGACGAGTTTCTGCCTCATACAGCTCGGGCCGAAGACCGGGGGAAGTTTAGGAAAGATGGGGAGACCCAGCAGCTGCCGGTCGGGGCGGGGATAAGAATGTGAAGAAGCAAGCTTATCCCCCCAAAAAAAAACCGATCCTATAGCGCTAGCGCTTCGCGTTCTTTCTATTCCATCCCATTTCATTTCGGGATAGGCGGCTAATACTAATCTAATAAGTGAAGTAGTCGTCGTCTGACCAATTGGCTCGGACACCAGACCGCTCGTGCCCGCCCATTCTGTCTCGCCCTAAATGGAATGGCTCTCTTAGTTACGCTGCGCCCTGACACGAGTCCCCACGTCCGCTCTTCTCCGCCCACAACCTAAGAAGTTGGCTTTGCCAACACAACATTAGGGCCGTCCCCTTCATTCTATGCTGACCCCGGCCCGGAGCTGGCTTTTTGGGAAGCCCGTTTCCACCGCGCTCACGGCCCGGCGGGCCTGCCAGCGGTAGTGGGGATTTTCCCGTTCCCTGGTCAAAGACTTGGTTGGATGCGGGGTCTACTCCACGAGGAGCGGTACGGACATAGATGATATCATCACGACCTCTCTTTTCGTACCGCTAGGGATGCTTAACGCCACTTCGCCAACTGGCGTTACCTGCGCTTTCGTGTCTCTCAGTGTGGTCAGCACTGGGTGTTTCCGAGCAGCGAGGCTTACACCCATTCGCATTAGTTCATCCAAAGTTCCTTACCCTTATGCACGAATTATTTAATAAGCCATCTTCCTATCAAGGTTAAGGAGTAAACTGAGCATCTCAGCGGCGGGATTGAATACCCGGATCGAATCAGAGTTCACGCCGCCCGCCCTGAACAAATAGGAGGCGTGGGCCAAAGGTCGCACATAAGCCGCCGGGTCGCACGACAGAAGAACACCCAACATACAGATGCACACTCCTCCATGTGAAATATTCATCTTCATTGGAGCTTTTTGGTAGTAGTCGTGACCAACAGCCATCAGCTGTCGGCTCGTTGGTAAGGCGAGAGCTTCAAGCCCGATTTCTGGTGGCGCACCCCCCACACAAGCACCACCCGACGAAGGGGGGACGGGGAAAGCTACAGGCCCAAAACCTTCGATCCTTCTTTCTAAATGGGGGTGCCCGGAGCACCTCATCTTGTCATTTCGTCGTTGCTCATTCCCGTTAGGCCGAAGTGTTTGGCCTTTCCTTCTCCGCGCCCGTTCACGCTTCGCTGACCTATCGCGTGGTAAAGAGAAGAGAGTACGAAAGAATAGTAAACGGAGCACACCGCATAAAGATTCTAAATATGAGAAGTCCCCCTTGGATTCGAGAAGAAGGAAATGAAGAACGGGAACGAAACGAAATGAGGCGTTTCTAGCTCTAGTTTCGGATGAGCTTCTCCCAATTATGTCTGGTAATAGAATAGGGCGGCTTGCTCTGACCAAGACTCCACTTTTTGCTCCGTCCATGGAGCGTATGAATTTCCTGGAATGTAGATAGACCAAAAGAGGGAATGAAGGGATAGGAATAGGAATTATAGTACCATTGGAAGAAGGGGCACCTGTGGGAACATCTCTACTGACGAACCCTTTCAATAGTACGGGTGCTGCCGTGCCACGAGGCACGACCATGGAAGTAATGAAAAAGAAAAAGTTATATAGTTGGACCATCTGCTCTATCCGTTCGAGTTTCGCTTCTCTAGAGAAGATGAGACGCTAAAAATGAAAGTGTTCGCAACGCATACCGAAAGGGTACCAATGAAGCCGACCATTAATGACTAGTTCGAACACCAGGAGCGGTCTGATCAAATAAGGGATCAGACCGCTCTTAGAAACATGAAACAAAAGCAAACTCTCATAGTTCGGAGCCCAGCTCCAACTACTTCTTCGTAAGTGAGGTGAGGTACTTCTTTCGGTTTGAATAGGGGGTCGCCCTTTTTTTGGTTGAAGTAGCCACGACTTTGGTCGTAGTCAGTTTAAACACATAAACCCAGTCCACTTGCAGCCATGTTGATAAAAATGACTAAGTTTCATGACTTGACCAGTCACTCGCCCTCGTATTAGAAAATCATCTCACCCTGTGGTCGACATTAAATTACCCTTAGTCGTAGGTGCTCCTTCTATTTTGATTTGAATGGGCCGGGTCTTCCGAGGTACATATGGCCGGCCCTTCGGGTGTCTCGGTGATACAAACAAAGAAAAGACGAATTTCAATCACATCCCCTATCACTTAAAGCCAATCCTTACCAAAGGAGGAAATCTAATATTTTGATTTACCTAATTTTTTCCTTCCCGTTGATTCCCCCGACAATCAAGCTGCACTTCCTTCTAACAAGTGGCTGAGAGTTAGCAAGCAACCTTGGCCTCTTGGCAGGAGGTTCGCTGCCCCCTTCCTTTCCGGTCCGGCCGCGGTACGGCACCTGAACTCGAAGCTACGATCAGATCCGATTGGATCTGATCCGTTCAGATTCCACAGATCCAGCCGATTTGGTCTGGTCCTATCCGACCCAACCCCGGAACTTAGAACGGCCGGCATGTTTTGGACGGTAGAACGGGGAGAGGGGGAGTCGTGCCCATTCTCTCTCCGGGCACGAGCAGAAACATAAAAATTTAAGACCGAATACGACGGAACGACATATTCAAAAATACGTGATCTGATTTTATAGGCTGCCTGCAGAAATAGTTTACCGACCGCATAACAATTCATTCTTGTGTGTAGCGCGTGGAGCCATGTCTCCCGAACGATCATAGTACGGCCGCTCATCTAATATCAAATCAATCGGTAGATCTCACTTCCCTTCCCCCATACCATAGCCGGAAGGGATAGCGTATCTACAGAAGAGAGAGTACGGGCCCTTACCCTTAATTTAGTTTAGACGCGGCTCGAATGCCTTTACGCTATAGGCTGTGTTAATCATGCTTCTTTGACAGAAAACAAACTCTTTTTCTATGACAACAGTCGCGACTATAAAGGGCGGGGCGGTAAGCTCTCTATCAACAACAGGGGGGCTGTTCTCCTTTGTCAACTCCTTGCTTGTGTCGTTGACAAAGTAAACCGAGCCTAACCAAAGCGTCACAACAACATCCAAAGGTTGACAAAGTCAACGCTACTAAGGACCGGGGCGAGCGGAATTCAGTAGAGGCTCGAAGAGGGGCTTACTAAGCGAAGGGCCGAAGGCGGCTTTGCTCATGAGTTAGCGATCAAGCGGAAAAGGACCTGCTGGCTTCTTTTCTTTCCGGAGCAGACTTGCTCGTAGCTCCGTATTGATATAAAAGGGGATGAAGGGTGAAAGAAAAATAAGAAGCAAGTCTTGAGGGAGTAAAGAGCCAACCGTTAGGTGGTTCTGCGCCAAGTGCGATCGATTGTCCTTCCTTTATAGATTGAACTACCGTAACTCCACTCAACCAACAAAGTAAATTCCATACTCAAAGTTCAGTTACCGTACAAACTCAATATCTATAAAAACTAAGGGGGAAGAGTTTTTACTGAAGCCGAAAGGTATCCTAAAGGAATGGTAGCACCACAATCCACCCAGACGCGGCCATCATAAATGGTTCGTGCGACGGCGGCGGAGGCAGGTTCGGGATAATCCATTCAATCTTCTTCTTTTTTTTCTCTTTTTCTGAATTTTCCTCTTCCCATGGAACTCCTTCTTGAAACATTTCCAGAAAGTCGAGCTCCTAACTTCTTCCGGCAGCATTTCTCCTTTGAGCGGCATTTCCTCTTCTTCTTTCGGTGGAGCTTCCTCTCTAGGTTCTTCTTGCAGCCTTATCCCTTTTTTAAATTATTCTTACCTTAGCTTAGGATCGCCTTTGGAAGCCGGAACGCAGGGGTCATGATGATCCAGATGTTCCTCACAAAGCCAGATAGTATTAATAGCATTAATTGTAGTGATGGTAGGGGGATGTTGGAAATCGGACACTTCCTCGGCCCAGCATGTTGAGACCGGAGCGTGACTAGGGAGCGAGTTCTTAAAAACTCCCATTCTATCGTTGGGGTTCTTAGGAGCTTCCTGTTCATCCGCCACGTTGATTTTTCCTTCTTCTATGAAATCTTGGATTTTTTGCTTCAAAGTCTAGCTTGCATCCGTCGCATGGCCCGGTCCCCCCTCATTGGGACCTAACAAAATTCTGCCAATTCCTTCCACCCCCCAGATACATACATACTTTTATTCTTTTCTCCCATAAAGCTTCCTTTCCTGAATCTTAGCTCTTCTCTTTCTTATTTATTCTTACTACTATCACTTTATAAACCAGGCCGGCGGATAAAAACCGTTACGTATCGGGGTCGTACGCCTGGAACAAAAAGGTTCGTCGTACAATTTCGGCGATTACAAAAATCAAGGAGTATATCCCTCTCCTCTTTAGTGTCTTTCCACTTCCGTCGTTCAGGAACAAACACTTCGCCTAATTCTTTTGAATCCCGGCCCGGTTTTCCCCCACTAACCAATTACGTTACGACCACTGAACAAACTTGGTTGACGAACATGGTTTATGCGCCGCTAATGTAGCGGCTTGTCGAGCATTTGACAAACTCACACCATCCATTTCAAATGGGATTTGTCCCGCGGACACACGAGCAATCCAACCCGTAGGATTTCCTTTTCCTCTTCCCATTCTGACTTCTGTAGGTTTCCCGGTAATAGGGAGATCCGCGAGAACTCTTACCAATATCTTACCATTTCTTCGGAATTGTCCGCTCATAGCACGATGGAATTGTCCGATTATAGCCCGACGCGCTGCTTCAATGGCTCGATATGAAAGACGACCGGCTCTACAACTTTGAATACCATATCTTCCAAAACCAAGTAGTGTACCGTCCGGTTTGCAACCCCTACTACATCTGCCTTGACGAGATTGACTATATTTCTAACGTTTCGGATATAGCACGTCCCTTTTTTTTTTTACTATATGAAATCCACACTTTGACACCTAAGATTCCGTAACGAGTAGATACTTCCGCAGGAGCATAATCTATTTTCTGGTTAAATATATTACGAGATGTTTTTCCATACTTTCCGCATTCAGTTCTAGCTATTTCTGCGCCTTCTGATCGACCTGAACAACATATACGGATCCCCTCAACCCCTTTTTTCATTACTAATGGAATATCCTTCACTATTTTACTAAAAATGGAACGAAATGATCTTGTTTTGTTTCTCAGTTCAAAAGAGATGTCTTGAGCAATCGGAGAAGCACTTTGATAAACAGATTTGATCTTGACCGACTCAATTAAGGTATTAGTCTTTGTTCTATTAGACAACAAAGATCGCATTTTTTTCACTTCGTTCAAATAAGAGTTGTACCCGTACGGAATTCTTCTGTTTCTCAGTATGATCTCTATCATCATCTCTATTCCCTTTATCAATTCTCCTATCCCACCTAGGTCTATGAATTTCTCTATCAATTCAATTACCCTATCCTTACCCATGAGGTTCCAACATTTGATCCTTAATTGACCTAGGAGTTGTTCCCGGGCATCCTCAAAAAAAAGGTTATTATACATCCCAACCCCATCCCTTGGAAAGAAAAAGGTAGCACCGAAGAAAGGAAAGAGCGAGATGGTGGTTTTTGTTGTTCCCGCGAAGCGAAGATCATTCGCTTGGCGAATGAAGTGGGTCAACCTCTTTTTGGCTTCGGCCAAACACTTTTTCTCGCTGGTCGAGCTTTCTACAAAAAAAGCGATGCGAGAACGTATTCTCTTATCTAAGCTTCTTCCCTGTGCATTCGCTCCCCCCATCGTAGA
>QGSO01000024.1:0-5000 GCA_011037825.1 Carya cathayensis | reverse complement strand
GCTAAGAGATTTCCGAACATTCCCTCAACTGTTTGAACGAGCTGCCCGCATGCAGAGGAGTATAAAAGACGGGTCTATCACTTTCCTCAGGAACAGTTCTAATGGGGGAGAAGGCAAGCCGAAGAATACCCTAAGAACCCAGCAGCCAACTCAAGAGGTTACCATCACTCCGGATCAAATTAATGCGGTTCAAGCACAGCAGAATGCACAGAGACAACAGAGCACCCGGAATCAGCAAGCCATCCAGGGGGCCGGGGCCGTCCCCCAACCCACTCAAAAACCTCCTACCCAATCGCAACCGCAAAACCCAGCGCAAGCTCCGCCCAGACCCGCTTATAACAACGCTGCGCCTCCGGCCAATTATGATCCTCAGTAGCAACAAGGTGCTCCCAAGCGACCCTGGGGACCCAATAGAGCTCACTACCCGCCATTACCCCTATCCATTCCTACCCTATTCTCCATCCTTCTGGCCTCGGAAAGACCCGAACCTTCCGGTTTTTTGCTATATAAAAGCTTTCCAACCAAGCCGAGATGTTCGCCTCGATGCGGTAGATAAGTGGATAGGTTCGCGATAGGAGAACTGGCCCTTTACTTGCATGGGATAGCGAAGCCGCTCCAATCCACTAGCAAAAACCACATTCTTAGACTAAACTAAAATGTTGTAGCATTGATTGAGCGAAGCCGCTCTGCAATAGTGAAGGAGCGGCTTGTCTGTCTCATGGCAGGCAATTTACTTTTTGCTGTCTACTTTAGAAGCTCCTTTTTGCATGCGCTCTACTGTATCTGCCGCAGGTCTTATCAGCTTATGTACTAAGCGAAGCCACCTTCGGCCCTGAGCTCTCATCAAAGCCGCCCTCGCCCCTATCTCTAAAGGGGCTTACGAACGAGCGGAGTGCTTAAGCCCCTTTAGAGATAGGGGCGAGCCATGAGCTTACTTCGAGTATTTTTGACTCTGGTGGCAACACGTGACAGGCGAATGACATGATTCTCGAGGAGTTACACGACGGCCATGTGATGATGCATCAAATAGATGCAAGGGTTGATGACTCAGTAGGTCCTTGTATGGACTGATTAAGTTCCCCACTGGGAGAGCTTTAGAGGGAATAAGGGTGGACATCTATATGGGCTTCATGTGATTCGAAGCCAACCACTATGTATTGCAAGAAACTCCTATGTGTAGCTATGTATACCTAATGAAAGCCTTAAAGAGCCTCTTAACACTTACCTGCCTAAACCAAGCAAGATTCAAGAATCAATCCATTACCAGCAAGATACGGCTCAGCCAAAAAACGTGAGCGCCCCTGCGCGAGCTGCAATCAAACTAAAGCGCGTTAGCTAGGCCGTTTTCAATAAGGGGCGCGTTAGCGCTTTACTAATATAAAAAGGGCTTTTTCAGCTGGATCCAGAACGAATAGGAGATCTATCAGTACGCCATCCGCTCCATATCTTTCGTAGTGAGGGAACTCGTCCATCCACGGGACACCTTTCGTAGTGAGGGAACTCCTCTGTTTTTAGCTTGACGAGCGACTTTAGTTTCCGAAAAACGCAAAAACCCCGGGATTTTCGTAAAAGAGGGACGAGTGACAAGGGACTTGAGTGACTCGCCCTAATCAATAAGCGGGAGAGGGGCGAAGAAACTCGATCGGCTACTAGAGACGAGCAAGGGCCAGGGACGCACTCGACGAGCAGACGAGGGACGAGTGGTAGGAGCCGACAAATAGTAGTGCCGGTTCAGTGGAAGTAAAGTCTTTACGTCTATAGGGGCTCCCTGACGATCCCGAACCCTCAAAAAGTGATGGGTATGTGTTCTTTCTTGGCACTCTCTTTCTTTGTTATGCCAACCTAAAAAGAGATAGGGATACGGAGCTTGACTTGAAAACAAACAACTGGCACTGCCCCCCTCTCACTTAAAGGCAGATAGGGCACTTTTTTCCTTCCTTAAGTCCAGGATACGAAAACAATTCCTCCCCACTAAAAAGAGCGATTGAGAGTGGATTTCAGGTTCGATAGTGTCGAGAAGGTATTAGCCACCGGTAACCGTACTTTCGTAAAAGCACCATTGGGCGGTGGTTCCTCTCTTTTCTCTTGAACCTCGAACAAAAAATCGATCTCGCCATCAGCTCGACTAAGAGTTCCGAATCGAAAAAGTAAACGGAACTTGACTTAAGACGAAGGAACCGAGTGCCGAAAAAAAACCGGTTTCTTTTCTTAAGGCTTCAAACTACTAGTCATTAAGACTACTATGAAAGATAAGTAAGGAAGTCCTTTTCTTGACTTGGCCTGCGTGCATTATACCTACCCTCTTTTTAAAGAACTTGATTTCAATCTCAACAAAGAAATTAAAGCATAACTCTTGTTGTCCTCTTACTCTTTTAGCCTGCCTTGTGGAGGTCTCTCGGGTGTCTACGGCAGATCCGATCAGTCTCGTGATGAAGAGAATTTCCGATCTTCCACTAAGAAAGGTATCATCACGACAACTAAATTTGCTCGGTAAACTACTCGGGGCTCCCCATGGTTTAGTAAAAGGGAGGGGAGATTTTCTCTTCATCCGGGGGTTCACTTCATTCATTATGAACTAAAAAGTGTAAGGCTGATTAGTGAGGTCTTAAAAACTTCATACAATGAATGATCAGCCATTCCATTTGTGCTTTCAGCAAGTAGGCGACGCGAATCTATGCTTTCTATCTTTCAATCGGATACCAATTGCTTGGATGCGTTTGAAAGCCTCGAGATAACTTGCAGAAAAAATTCTTTCTAGGTTTGTCTTGTGTCTCCGTAACAAATGGTCCATTTATTTTTGGGCGAACGACGGGGATTGAACCCGCGCGTGGTGGATTCACAATCCACTGCCTTGATCCACTTGGCTACATCCGCCCCTACCCCCGCACTGGTTTAAGTCTCTATCTACGATCAGATCCTTTCCGAACCCCCCTATGACCGCTATCAAAGAGAAGCTTTTTCCTATACTATAGTTGCAAGTCTATTGTTGTGTTTTGGAATTAGGGGAAGCAAAGCTTCAACAAGTAGAAGCTTCCTGGCAAAGCTTCAAACAAAGAGGTTGGGCTGTTCACTTCATTGATTTGACTTCATTTTACTTAAGATTAAAGATAGGGGCCGGGCGGGCAGTGAAGGCTCGTTTAGTAGACAGCAAGCGAGCAGCAAGCTACGGCTTTGACGAGCAGCAAGCACCTACTCCTATCAAAATGAAAAGCAGCAAGCTCCGCTTGAAGAAGCGAGCCCCTATCAGAGAAAGCCATTGCGCGCTAGCCCCTTGTATAGGGTTCCAAACCTGCGCACCCCTAAACTACAAGCTTTGAAGCCCCTACTTTTCTTTTTGGGATATTGGAAGAAGCCCCTTTCTACAAACCTTTCTATAATATAAGGGAAGCTCGAAGAGCTTTCTTCGCATGCTTGAGCGCATCTTTCCCCTTTCTATTAGTAAGGTTGTCAAAAGGCGAAACTTGAGTTCCTTTATTACTAAACTAATATAATAGGGGTAAGGGGGCGCTAACGAGCAAGAAAAGGCCCCTTACTATACTATAGATAGGCTAAGGCGCCTTTACTAATCTTATAATATAAGGCGCTTCTTGCTTTAGAAAGATTGCAGGGGCGCGTTAGCGCCCTTCCTTCCGCTGGCTCCATCTATTCATCTCTTTTTTCAAATGGATATTTAGGGATCTCTCTTGCTCATAGATCTTGAAAGCAGATCAATATCCGTTTCTCAATATATCTTTCTATCTATCGATAGAAAGATATAGATCTCTATCTGGATCTATCTCCATATCTAAATATGGAAGAACAAACACTTAAAGGGCGTAACCAACGGAAGGTTCTCACCCTGTCCCCGACATTGTTCTCCGACGATGCCCCCTGGGCGAAAGGGGCCACCATTCTCTTTCTTTCTTCAATCGTTCCGATCAGGACAAGTGGGTTGGTTCGTTTCGTCCTTCTATCTACGCAATTCTCTGTCTTCGTTCGTGATCATGTTGGGCGAAAGGTAGTTGTAGAGGAGCGGCTGTGAAACGGCGATTCCCCCCTTTCCATTGAAGTAGGGAGGGCCTCCTTCCCCACCATTCCGGCCTATTCTTTTTAGGGATTTTACCGATTCTGAAGGTAGCTTGCTTACCAAGCCACCTACTTGAGAAGCTAGTCGCCAGAAAGAAGCGACGAGGAAGCGAAGCTGTCTACGAAGCTTTGCTCCCCCCCTGTAGTCGTAGTACTCGGCTCGTCGCTACTTTGATTCAAAAGGTAACCGACGGTTCCCGACTTTCTCCGGTTTCCGCAACCGTAATCATTTGTCACTCCGATTACTTCATCAAAAAAGATTTTTTGATTATTTCAATAGCGGTACGCTCTAAAAAAAAGTCAAGGATAAGCTTGCATTCTAGAAGCGGTAGCTTCCCGCCTCCTTCATCCCTACTGCCTCCTTCGGTGAGAAGCTCCCTTCCCTTTTCTAAAATGCCTGATTGGTCTGCCTCAGCAAATGTACAAAGTGGACCGCTGTTTGGCTGACCCTCTTCTTCCGGGTTGGGTTGACCCAGAAGTGAAGTAAGAAGGAATGGAACCACTGGAGAGTCGTCTGCAGTTCACACTTGGGCAAAGACGACTGACTTTGGAAGCGGAACACGAACCGATTTCCGCTATTCCGGGTTCTTATTGAGCGTAGCGAAATCAAGGTTTATGATAAAGTCAGCGAAGTTTCTATGGTGTTCTACCTTTGCGTAGTCTCGGTCCACAGTGGAAGGCTCCGCACCTGAGCCTCGTTAGACTCAGCGGAAGTTTAAGGTGTAAGTAAAGAGAATAGAAGAGATGAAGTCCGTCCCTTAGCCAGCCTAGTCTATATCTACAGCTGACGCAACTCCGTACCGACGCCTCATTACTACTTAATTAATTAATTAACGGCTAAGCGATTTTATAACCTGAGCTTTCCTTAACCAGCTGACCTTACTTCGTAACCTTAACGTACTTTCTTTCTGACTTTAGCATAGGCCTTCGCCACT
>QGSO01000021.1:0-24103 GCA_011037825.1 Carya cathayensis | reverse complement strand
CTGCCTCACAAAGATCGTCTCTCTGGCACTTCCGCTTCCGGGGTTGGGTCAAAGCTATCGGTCGATCTCGTGGCGAGCCTTCCCCACCTACCTTACCTGGACCACCGTTAGCCCACCAACTTCCTTTGCAACCTGAACGCCCAACAACTTCCACTTCCACTGGGACTTGACCACCAACAGGCACTGGCTCACCTCACTACGCTCCGAAAGCTTCACCGTACTTTTCAGTTCAGCACGCCACTACTAGTTATTAAACCCCTTTGGGCATGGTCGGGGTACCTTTATCTCTCGTTATCAATTGAATCAGTCAAGAATACAATCAAGCGTTTATCGCCTTTGATCGCTCCCGGCTCGCTTTCGGGGCGAGCCTGCACTCTCACTTCTCACTCGCCTACGAAAGAAAGCAAAAATACTAGACTCGACTTTTACACATGCGCTTCCTCACCTGCCTCTCCACTCGTGCCTACTTTCACCAACCGTCCCCTACTCCATCCCTCTGCTTGGCTCTAGCCTTGTCCGGACCTCCACCTCTCTGAGTTCTCGCCCCCTGAGTAGCGTTCTTTGTCTCGTCCATCTGAGGCCGACGGCTAGGAAAGCATACCCTGATTGGATCGACCGAGTTCATCAGTTTCCAAAGGGGTATAAGGTGCCTGAGTTTGTTCTCTTTTCCGGTGAGGAGAAGAAGTCGACTATTGAGCATATAGCTCGGTTCTCGGTCCAGTGCGGGGAAGCTAGGTCCAAGGACTACCTCAAGTTGAGGCTCT
The DNA here is from genome assembly GCA_011037825.1 of Carya cathayensis. Taxonomy (NCBI): domain Eukaryota; kingdom Viridiplantae; phylum Streptophyta; class Magnoliopsida; order Fagales; family Juglandaceae; genus Carya; species Carya cathayensis. The sequence continues at coordinate 23,339 of QGSO01000021.1, read as the reverse complement.
TTGCCAACTCTCTTACTAAATCGGCCTTCCCCTGGTATATGAACATCCCTCCAAACTCTATTAAAAGTTGGTACGATCTGGAAAGCAAGTTCCATGAGCAATTCTATAGGACAGACCCAGACATTCAAGTTGCCAATTTGGCAAGATTGACTCAGCTCCAACGGTCGAATCGCGAGGTTTAGGAAGCTTTACCCAGACTAAGGGGTACGTGACTCTTACGCACTACGGGTTAGTGACTCGTTAACACTCCCCGTTCCGTGGGCTCAAGAACTTGATGCTGATGAAACTCCTGCTTTTAGCGACTCGGTTCCTATTACAGACAGGTGGTAGCTTCCCATGCAAAGCTTAATCGTTAAGTTTTGTCAATAACCGTTTTTACGCCTGGGTGGAAAGTCTAGAGCCGCTTTAGGTGGTAACCATACGGGCACCGCCTCTGGACCTCTCGTGTAAAGTATATTAAACTCGTTTTACCCCACTCTCGCTTCTACGCTCCTAACGCCTAGTTGTGTAAGCCAACAAGTGAGTTTTGCTTACGTGACACAAGACAGATTGAAAGCAAAGGTAAAGCCGTCCAGTGATCAAGTAAAGGTTACGAAGTGATTAAATTGAACGTACGAGCGAAACGAAATACTTGTTTATATCAATATAGATATAAATGGAGCGAGAATCGGGAGTTGATATTGAGAAACGGAAGAAAGGCCGTGGATCCCTGATAGCCTAGTTGCTTCGAGCCTAACCCCTTGCTTGCAACAGAAACAATACCCGGAGAAAAGTTTCTACGCCTGTAAAGCCATTGCCCCTACGCCAAGCCCCGAAATAAAGAAGGAGGTTAGCCATCACGGGGAAGTGCAGTAAGTTATCTAGGATATGATAGATAAAAATTGAAGGAGCGACCCTTGGACCTATAACCTTACCTTTTTGGGGCTCACTCCTTTCCTACTCGCTTGATCTTGATGACCAAGGACTAGAAACGAAAAGCTAACTTCCAACCCTTGGAAAAACCTGATTCAAGACTTGCTGTACTCACTTTGATGTATTTTATAATATAAATTATAACTAGCTTAAGGCTTGCTAGAACTCGTAACACAGCTTATAAAGAATACAAGATAAGATCTCAAGTAAGAGTAAGATACTTAGTCTAAGAAAGGAAAGTAATTTCGTGAAATGGGATTCGTAGCCAGCAAGCAATAGCATCCTGTTGTTATAGAAGAAATGAAATTGCATAAAATAAATAAGGACCTCGCTCGAAAGCGAAACGAAATGGGGGACACTATCGGGTATGCCTGACAGAGAGAATTGCTTGCAACGCAACTACAAGCCCAGATGACTAATGGAAGGAAGAGCTTAGGCTTCAAGGCAATGTGGATGCTAATCCATTTCCAGGGCACAAGGGAAAGGCGGTGGCAAACAGCAGTGCTTGGTCGCCTTTGAAGAAAAGATTCAACGAGGAGCCCCATGCGAATCTCATAGGGTTGATACCTCTGAGCCTATCGAAGAAAGGTTGAAGAAGAATAAAAAACTCCTGGCGTTTTTCTAAAAAGTATGCTTCACCGAATCCGTTAGGGCTGATGCTGTGAAAGCCTTGGCGAGAATCATGATCCTCAATTCTTCACAGTCTTTCATGGCTGAAGGAGTTCGGCGAGTGACTCGCGAGAAGCTGGAATCTGTCATTTTCACCGATGATGACATGTTGGCGCCAAACCCCTTCCACAACCGTTCATTGTATGTTAAAGCAGAGATGAATGGGGTGGCCGTGAAGAGAGTGATGGTTGATCCTGACTCCGCTTCTCATACCTATGTCCACTGTTGAAGCGCTAGGCATTCCCAAAGAAAACATTGGAGGAGCACCTATCGAGGTATATGATTTTAGTTAGAATTGTCAAATATATTTTTGTAGGAATGGGATGGTCAGAGTCAATTGCAACGTTGGACCTTTCAAGAGTCCGATAGAGTTCCAGGTTGTTTTTGCACCGACGACATATCACGCTCTTCTGGGCAGACCATAGATTCATAAATACCAAGCGGTCCCATCGACATACCATCAATGTATTAAAGGTAAAATCAAAGGAAAAGAGGTACGAGTACCCGCGGTGAGCACTCCCTTCGAAAGATCTTAAATCCATTTTGCTGACGCTATCCATTATTCGGAGTTTGCCGAGGATGGAGAGCTTTCATTGAAAGAGGTTCCAGGGAGTGCCACTACCTCGTTGGGAGGACTTAATGAAGGAAGATGCAGAGAAGTCCAGCGAGAGAGTTGAAGCGAGATGAAGCAGAGCCTAGCGAGAGGGCTCAGAAGAAAGTTAAGACTGATGGGAGCAGTGCATCAAAGTTACGCTGCCAGATGGTACTACCTTCTACAGCTTATAGCAATTACAGAACGAGGCCTCTGATTAGGATGAGTAAGTGATCAGTCAAGATGTTGGACATAGGGTTGAGCCAACGACCTTTATCACGGTGGGTGAAGAATATATTATATTATATTATATTAGCCTCCCTTATGATCTGGAACACAGCTCTATGTGAAAAAGGTGCTTTGCATAAGGTCTAGTTCCTTGGGCACTGGATTGGCGACGGCATTAGTTGGTTGGATCAAGAGAAGAAACTTATATATATATAAATATATAAGTATATAAGTATAGGCGGTTCATCGAGGGCTTCTCGGGTGATCGGAAGGGCTTAAGCTGCTTTTGCCTTACCTTCTATTATATTAGTAAAGAGCGAATGAGGGGCGTGCGCAATAGTTTTCTTTCTTTCTCTCGCTCGATCGCTTCAATGCCTATAATTTGAGAGATAACAGGAAAGCGTTCTGTCGAATTCGAGGATGTGACACAAATAATGACTCTCTTCGCCGGGATGTCAGCAGGTTAGGTAGCTGTAAGGTTTTTTATATTCGGTGGAAGGCAGACTGAAACTCTGCCCCAACCAAGTGAAACTAAGGCTAAGGGTCTGAAAGAGTTCACGATCTGATCTATGGAGGCCCTCGGAGGACGGCTAAGAATGTCCCTTATTAAAAGGAGCGGACCGATGGGGTCGTTTTTCAAGCACGAATAGAACGATCTAAAGGGGGTGTGCAACCTAGAGAGATGGCCGTATCTCTTTGATGAATGTGGTATCGAGGTTTGGTTCATTTGGAAAAGAGGTCAGTCTTAGAGGAGACCATGCGAATGGTTGAATTGATGACTTCGCTTCGATCTCTTCGACTGAACCTGAAGGAGACTTCGATCATTCAACTTTAGCTTCTGAAGGAATCATGTCACTTGGAATTCCGGAAAGTTAATCTTCTCTTTCTGATCCTGGCCTTGGTAGAACTTGTCTTTGATTGGGATTTCGATTGAAAAGATGTTAGACCGGTTCCTCATGTGCCTAAGAAGCCGAGGCAATCTCGATTAAAGCCAATTCCAGTTTTTCCTACTCAATCTTTTTTATAGAAATAGCACTCGATCAAAGAAAGGGGAGCATAAGCAAGTTCAGTGGTTGAAACCTCTGTAATCGATAATAGATGGGAACCTCGAAGCGGGCAGGAGCAAACTCATATTAGGCACTGCCGCAGTATCAACTGGTAGAAGGAAGAGGCACGATAGCGAAGATCAATCCATCTCAATCTACAAAAAACAGCTTCCTCTCCGGAAAATAGCAAATAGCTAAAAGTTTAAAAAAGAAGTACGATGATATTATTTTATTAACAAAACAAAAGGAACTTAGCCGACATCGACCACTCTTAGGAAACTAGGCTGGACGGACTGCGGGGCTACTCAATCAGACAACCAGACTGGCAAAAGGTTGCTTGCTTCCAAGACTTGACTGCTACCTTACCACAATAGGACGAGAGGGAAATGGCCCTTCTTCAAGGTTAAGGTACCTTACCTTAGCCGACTAAGCAAGTGAGACGGGTAGACCACTCTATAAGATAGACGCGCTCAACGAAGAAAGAGAAGAGAAAGTCAGTCCTTGATGCAACTTCAGCTCTTACACATTCTCACACAAATCCAACTTCGACGACTTAGACAAAGGGGGCCACTACGGGACTTAGGAAAACCTAGACCCCACCTCTATGCTTCCTCCACTTCGCCTTCTCAAAAAGTTTAGGTTCTTCATGAGGAGGTCTATGCGCCTACCCTCCCTACCTTGGAATGAGAGAGAGAATCGAAAGCATGGACAGCTGGAAAGCTAATGCCTGCGAGTCTCTTTCTATTACAGATGCCATCAGACACAAGTGAAAGACTGGCGGACAGAAAGACTGAGCCGGATTGTCAGGCTAATGGAAAGCGTACGAACTAAGAGCTGTGGTACTTTCAAGAATTTTATGCGCAGTCTTTAGGGACGACTTTTCCAGAATCGATTTCCATAAGCATAAGTAAAAATGAAAGTGTAAGCATTTCAATAAGCTGAACCCTTGGAAGGAGAGATATCTAGAAAGTGTTCCGTAAAGAAAAAACAAAATATATTTGGCGGGTCAGCGGGTAAAGAGTTTCAAAAAGAAGAGGGAACCCTAGACCAATAAGATAAAGGTAGGGGAGATGGCCCTACACCAGGAAGAACATACACTCGCTATACGACAACAACTGAAGCAAGAAGGATGTAGATCGCTCGTGACACAAGAACGTCAGTCACTGAACTCGCTGCGGGAAACCTTGCTCCGGGGCAGCTGTTGAAACTTAGACGACTCAAGGCTACGGCGGGAATGGATTAAGGGCCTACCTTAGGTTGGACGGAGAGATTCCTCCATTTCTTACTTGACTTTGATGAAAGAAAAGAATCTTCCCAGTGTGATCTCATTTAGATCTCAATCGGACAAGTTAACCTTTGCGAGGGAAGAAAAAGACGGACATACCGAATAGCCTACTTTTCATCATCTTATGCAATTTCCTACATCGAAAGCTTACAAGGCCCTTACACCAATCACACGAGACCCCAATGGTCCTACACCCGGATACCCTTTTACTCGCTTACACATTCTCACTCAATCAAAGAAGACAAGACTGTCTGAGTTGAAACTCAAGGAAAAAAAAGCTTAGACATCCGAAGAAAGGATAGGATACCGAAATCGGCTAGACCGGCACAGTCTCAAGCTCAGGTGCGAAGCAAAAAAAAAAAGTAAAAGTATCCCTCTAGCATACTAACTAGAGAACAACATCGGTTTTACTCTAAAGGGTGTGATATAGGTATGAGTACTTTTTAGGAAAATTGATAGAGCCTTGGTTAACACTGAGTGGGAGGCTCGCTTCCCAGGATCTGAAGCTCTTTTTTTACCAGCGGGAGTGTCTGACCATTCCCCTATGGTCATTAAGCTCGCTGATTTGCCTAAAGTCAAAAAGCCATTCAAGTTTTTTTATTTTAGGGCGGATCACCCGGAGTTCCTGAATATTGTAGCAAGGGTGTGGAATGAGGAAATGGAGGGTTCTCCTATGTACCGTCTATGCTCCTCCTTGAGTCTCCTCAATTTGGAGCTTAGGAGGTTGAATAAGAACCATTTTTCGGATATTTCCTCAAGAGTGGTGCAAGCTAGGGCGGAATTGAATAGAATCCAGGGCGCTGTACAGCAACAACCCTTGGATTCTACCTTATGCTTATGCCGTGAAGAGGCTAGACTCGTTAAGGTATATGCTGATCTCAGTAGGGCTGAGGAGAGTTTTTTGAAACAGAAATCAAGGGTGCAATGGCTTAATTTGGGGGATCTCAATACCAAGTTTTTCTTTAAAGCAGTTAAGAGCCATCATGCAAGAAGTAAGATCGTATCGATTACAAGAGAGGATGGCTCTAGAATAGAGGACCCCAATGCTATTAAGGAGGAAGCTATTAAATATTTTCAAAGGCTGTTAAGTGAGAACCAGCCACGACCCACTCTTGATTATGACCTGCTTGGAAGGGCCTTACCTCGAAGACTCGAGAATTCTCAGTGTGGGGAGCTGGCTAGGGAAGTTACCAATGAGGAAATTAAAGATGCAATCTTCTCAATGAAAGATAGTAAGGCCCCGGGGCCGGATGGGTTCAATGCTCTTTTAAAGAAAAGAGCTTGGAACATTGTGGGAAGCTTAGTATGTGCAGCAGTTAAATCCTTTTTCAGATCAGGAAGAATCCTTAGGGAAATGAATGTAACAGCCATTTCACTAATCCCTAAGGTCCCAAACCCTACAATGTTAAAGGATTTTAGGCCTATTTCGTGTTGCAATACAATATACAAGTGTATTGCTAAGATCTTGGCCAATCGATTGAAAGTTGTCATCCCTCATCTTGTGGGCAAGCAACAAACGGCCTTTGTTAAAGGAAGAAGGATAGGGGACAACATCCTGTTAGCTCAGGAGTTATTGCGCAATTTTCATCGGGATAGAGGCTCGCCAAGGTGTGCCATCAAGGTGGACCTGATGAAGGCGTATGATACAGTGAAGTGGGAGTTCCTCATTGCGGTTTTAAGAACCGTAGGTTTCCCGGAAATTGTTATCCAGTGGATTACTGAGTGCATATCCACAGTTAAGTTCTCTATTAATATCAATGGGGAGCTGTGTGGTTTCTTTGCTGGGGAGAAAGGCCTGAGGCAGGGTGACCCGATGTCCCCCTATTTGTTTGTCCTAGCGATGGAAGTGTTTTCGGGACTTATGAATAAAATGTCCACTAACAAACGCTTCAAGTTTCATTGGAGGTGCCATAGAGAGAGAATCACCCACTTGTGTTTTGCGGATGATCTCATGATTTTCTGCAGAGGGGAGGCTTACTCTGCATCGTTGGTCAAGGATTGCCTTGTAAAGTTCAAAGAGTTGTCGGGGTTGACCCCCAACCCCGTCAAAAGTAATATATTTATGTGCGGTGTTGCATGTGGTATAAAAGATCAGATCATCAATCTTCTGGGGTATAACGAAGGTAAGCTTCCAGTCCGGTACCTTGGAGTACCCCTTATTTCTTCAATCGTGAAGAAATAAGATTGCAATCCGCTGGTTGAGAGGATAGTAGCTCGGGCTAAGAGCTGGACAGCCCACTCCTTGTCCTATGCGGGCCGGTTACAGCTTATTAAGTCCATACTGTTCGCTGTACAGACTTTCTGGTCAAGCCTTTTTATCCTCCCTAAAGCTGTTATCAAGCGACTGGAACAGGTATTGAGAGCCTTTCTATGGAAAGGGAGTGAACTTAGCCATGGCGGGGCCAAAGTGGCATGGGTTAATGTGTGTCTCCCCTTTAAAGAGGGAGGGTTGGGAGTAAAAAGGCTTGACACATGGAATCAAGCTGCTATGTTGAAACATGTGTGGAACCTTTGTAGTGATCGGGAGAACTCTATTTGGTCCAGCTGGGTTTGGACCTACTTGATCAAAAGGAGAAGTTTCTGGGAACTTAAATGTCCCGGAGATTGCTCATGGACATGGCGTAAGATCCTGAATTTAAGGGAAATTGCCCGTGGAAAAATAAAGTACCCAGTAGGTGATGGGCGAACCTCGAGGGACAGGATAGTATGGGCTGAGTCTCCTAATGGAAAGTTCTCCATTAAGAGCGCATGGAACTCTGTGAGGCATAGAGAGACTGTGGTGGGTTGGCATAAACTTGTGTGGTTCAAAAACTGAATCCCCCGTCATGCTATCATTCTTTGGATGGCTATCCGGGGGAAGCTATACACACAGGACAAACTAGTCAGCATGGGTATTATTCAGATTAACCGATGTGTATTATGCAAGGAAGAAGAGGAAACTCTTGACCATCTGTTCTCCTCTTGCCCATTTACGGCTCGTATTTGGTCACTCTTGTGCGATAGGTGTGCGCTCCCACGTTCACATCGGAGATGGGAGACAAATGTGGAATGGCTATCTCGAAACTTCAGTGATAAATCATTGCTGTCCCTGATAGTTAGATTGATGTTCGCGGCATTTGTTTACTCCTTATGGAAGGAGAGGAAGATGAGGATGCAAAGTGGTAAAACTAGGAGGTTAGTTCAAATTTACTTGGAAATTCTGGAGTATGTCAGAACTAGGACAATTTACCTGCGGAATTTTCCAAGGTCATCTGCGAATATCAGGCTGGTAGAAGCCTGGGGCCTTACTGACAGCATCTGTAGCTAACCTTGTTTGTTGTCACAGCTTGGTTTGTTTGTGTTGTACTGCTGGATTTGTTCATCTGTCTGGGTTTGCTTGGTTGGATGGGTTGCTGCACTGGGGGTGTTCTGCAGGTTATGGAGCTTGCTGCACTGGGAGTATCTGTTTGACTATTGCTGTATGAATAGAGTGCTGCCAGTATCTGCTGGGTTTCCCTTGCTGTATTATGGAGCTTTGCTTTTGTGATTTTCCTTGTTCATTATAAGTTAAGGAGCAGGTGATGCCGCCCGGTACTTTGGTTACATTGATTGTTGTATTTCATTAGTTATTGAAATAAAGCTTATTACTTATCCAAAAAAAAAGAAGCTATCCTGGCATTCCTCATGCTCTCATAGGACTGCACGGCAAGCTTCCTTAAGACCGGATCATTATAGATTTCTTTGGTATCAATCGTTACATTTGAGAAGCTTGTCTATGACTTGCTCTGGCTGACTCTTCAGATACTTCTTGCGCTTTTTCCTAGTGTCTACAATTTCCATTATTTTTTCGAATGCCCCAGACAAGCAGCTCCTTATCTTATCTTCTTTGATGAGATACAACCATATGGGAGCCCAGGCCTTGTGAAATTTCACATCGAGTGCTCTGCCCTCCCACTCGGTAAAGCACTCTCTTATCTTCTTAGTGGCAGTATGCTTGGAGGCATTCCTGTTGAATACCCCCGCATGAAGGTGATACCCACCTTCACTATCATTGTGGTTCCTTTGCCACTAGAACGGCCCGGCAGTCGAATAGTTGACTAAGCCGGTCTCTCACCAACTCCTTCTTTGCGGTAGGTCTTCTATCCGCATGAGTTAGCGTAACAAGAATGAATTTCTTGATTGTGGTGCCCCTTCTTTCCATGGTTCCTTCCTTCATTTGTCTGTGCTCCATCTCTACCTATGATGAAATCCAAATGAGGTTTGTCCCTCCTGCGTCTGCTTGCTACTCCCGCTTTCTCTTCCTTGATCGTCGTTGGTCCTTCTTTCTCTTGCTGCTCAAGATGGTCGATTGCAGCTGTCGGCTACCTATGCCTGCCCGCTGATTGCTCGACCATCTCTCTACGCTCTTTCGAATTCCTATTTGAATCCTGAATCCCACCCATTCTAATCCAAGAGAAGCATTGGAGAAGCTTGTATTTGAGAAAGAAAAGTCAAGCTCTCCTCTTCCGGACTATTCTCTGACATCACAAGTGTATATCATCAGATTGTCCGGTCTCTCCCTACGGCTTTCTAAGAAGCTAGACCCAATAACCAATAATCAGCCCTTAGGTGCAGATGCAGCCATCTCTTTCTTTCTTTCTGGATGTGTCTTCTGAGTGGTAGTTCTACGAGTTGGGTGTCTTAAGCATAGGTTTCCTTTTCTTTTTGATCTTCTCTGTGCTTCCTTCAGATCACTCGTTCTCGGCTCGTTCAGTAGTTCACCCATTAAGTTAAGAGTAGATCTTTCCTCCGTTCCTTTACCGTACCGCTGTTTCCGTGTCTATTTGGATAAAATACCTTACCATGGTCAATGCTCAGCCTTGCCAAGGCCTAATCTCCCACGTCTTGCTCGTAGCGATGCCGATTCCTCTAGCGGCTCAATCGTATGAGATCAATCCTTTCGGTTGAATGTCCTATGCTATGGCCCGCCCCTCTTTACGCGAACGAATCCGTATTATTATATGTAAATGTGAACGGATCCTTTATTTTAAGCAATTCTTCGCTCCAAGACGCACGACAAGACCTTCGAGCCATACCATAAGCCAAATTCGTTCCATGCGAATGCCCCATACGATACGTATCCTCACTCACAGACTGTAATCCAAGTTAGAGATAGAAAGCCGGTTATAGGGATAAAGCGCTCTATGGACCGCTCATGGACGAAGCGATGAAGGATTCCACTTGAAAATTTTGAATCCTATGTGTTAAGCATTGATTGCAACATCGGTTTAGACGGATCCAACACGTAATCGACTCGAGGAGAAATGGTCCCTTCGGATCTATTCTATCGAAGCCCTATGTAAATTGTCGATTTCGGTCGGGCTCTAGAAAGATTGATTCCAAAACCACAACTGTACACCACCAAAGGAAAAGAGTAAATTCGCGCATACTATCCAAAGATCTAAAGGTTTCACCCCAGGAACCTACAAAGGAAAAACCAGTGGAAACTAGATCCTCGAAGCCTTTTCTTTTTCTTTTTCACTTTCTTTCCGCCCACAATACAAGATTGAAACTTACCTTTGACATTCCGCACCTGTGATCCTCCTCACCAACCTTCTTTATGGAGGGTACCAACCGATCTCACGACGATGAGTCACCCACATACTTAAAAAAAGCATTTCAATACGAGAGCAACTAAATCAAGCTCAATTACAACTCACTCTGATCAAATAGCACTCAGGTATAGGATTTCCAGCGGAAAGGTAGCCCTGTTCGCTTCTTTACCCTTGTACGCGCAAATCTAGCTCATAGCAGCATTGCCGAGTTCAGTTACTTAGTACAGAGATTGGAACAACTTAGCGCGGGAAGTCCCATATGTTGTCTTAGCCTCGCCTCACCTATTTCCCTCATAACGAGATCAGAATGAGATAGAATTGGATCTCAAGTCTTAGCTAGATCTGGGCTACCACGTTCCCTCAGACGAAAAAAAAGAATACCTAGACCTGCTGCACCCGCAAAGTAGGATCAGGCTTAGTCTACTAGAGACAGAGGAGAGCTAACTCTTACTCTTTGATCGACCAAGCCGAAATACAGATCTCATCACAGCACTTGTAGTAACCCTTTGTAATCGTCTTAGCCCTGAAAGTTATCCCAATAGTCAATCCGCTACGCCCCAATGTTACAGAATTAGTCAAGGCTTCGCACCTTGTGTGATCTGGGATCATCGGATCGGATTTGTCGGAGATAGCCTGCTTTGAAGGACCCACGGGGCGGTAACTAAGATCAAAAGAGAAATCAACTGCAATACATGGCAAAGGGTGAATCTCCTTACTAAGCTTTCAGGAAAGTAAGCACTATTCTCAGATGCAACGAGCTTGACGCACCTAAGCTAAGTCTTTCTGCCTGCCCCGGCACACAAACTTAATGAGTAAAGTATAAGCCTAAGGATCACGACTAAATGCAGAGAGATAGATAAAACCCTCCCCTCGCTCTTCAACAATTCTGTGTAAGTTAAGCTTCTCGATCCTCCTCCTCCTGCTGAGCCAATGAGCTCCAATCAGGCATGAAAGCACGAATTCAAGAATTCAACCACGAGGGATGCCAAGCAGCTCTGATTCTCCTCCTAGCGGGGGCTACTCACTCATTGTAGTCGTTAACCTCCTCAACGGGCCAATAGACAGAAAGTTAGTGCTTCTACCCGACCGTAATAGTCTCACTTCGTTCATAAAGAGCTTAGCAAACATCTAAGACATAACTGGTAGAGAACTAACTAGGAGAAGAAAGACAAGCAATACAGTCATATTACAGTGTAGAATAATAGAATCTCTTATTAGCTTATGAAGGAAGGAAGCAAGTGTAGCTTTGAAAGCAGCAAGGAGTGATTGCCAACTTGATGTGTCCATCGATAATGGAATCTTTCTCTCCTATCTCTTAGCAGTTGAGGACAAAAAGACGGGGTTTCATGCAAGTTGCACGATTGAAATGGACGGCTAGGAAGGAAAAAGTAATGTAGGAAAAAAATCCCGAGAAAGATAGATAACAGGAGGAATGCTTACCGATTAGTAGATTAGAAGCATAGTCCTGACTTTCCTGAAAGCTTAGTAAGGAAGTCAACTGATTGACCTAACCCTTCTCTTCTTCCCTCCGATTTCGATCTCCTCTCTTCCTCTTCTTGATAGCAAGAGTCATTGCTATAACTGAAATCCATTCATGATGGCGACTCCTACTTCTTCAAGCAAGGTTTAGGCTTTTCGTAAGCATTTAAGAAAGCAGCAAATCCTTCTCACGAACTAGACAAAGAAGAGAGAATCGTCCGCTTTCAAGGTAACTAGTTAGTGGCGGCTGATTACCAGTGTGACATGGATCTTCCCTCTATCTCTGAGGTGCGGTTAGGTTCTGGGGTCGGATCGGGTCCCGCAGTGGGCTTGGCCTCTGTAACGAATCTAGCCACTTCTCTCAGCTGGTAGCCCCTCTTCTCTTAATGGTTGGACCCCTCTGCCCTAGGCATGCTCCACCAAAAACAATTTATGGGCAGCTTAGGAACCAGCCTTTGACTTCTTATTCTTCATCAGAATCTTCTTTCTCTTCGTAAAAACCCCTGCCTTTGGTTGTTGCGCCCAAAAGATATGGCTCAGCTTCTTATGATCCCCCTTCCATAGTTACTTCGCCCTTGCCTGGATGTCTTGGATCGTTTTTGCTTTATCTCTGGCGATCAAAGCTTTAGCTTCATTTGTAGTGTGCTGGTCGTAGTAACTCGACGGGCCAAACAAGGAGAGCTTATGTAGTGTCGGGATAAAGCATTAGCCTATGGACAGGAGGCGTGTATTGTAGTACCGAGAACAAGGAGCGGGTGGTAAGGAGTACCAATTGGACAACAGGGCAACCCGGAGCGCTAACCCTTTTGCTTAAAGGCCTTAGCCCCGGTGGTTAGCTTACGATTCATAGATCCATGCTCGGGGAAACACAGAATGTCATATCCATCCGAAAAAGAGAGGAGCAGCTAAAGAAGGTACTAACGTCTCACTCCAAACAACCAAGCGTTGCAAGGCTACTACTTCCGATACGAAAGAGAGCCTTCAACGTCTACCCTACTCTACTCCTCAACTCGTGCCATCCACGATGACTTCAAAATCTGAAAAGCCAGGGAGAAGGGCCGGTACAGCTTTTCAGCGCTAAAGGACTGACCCCAAAATCACTCTTTCGTCGTAGCGTGACCAGGAACTGATGCAGGGGATCAACAAAGCTTATATCTTATATAATCGACTGGATCTGTATGTAACCCATGCCGGGGACGCTTCCCTAGTTGAGCAGTGGTAAGCAAGGGAAGGGGCGAAGCCGGACAGAAAGCTCTTGAGAGCGAAGATAAAACGAAGCGACGCGACTAACTAATGGAGAATGGAGAACTATGCTTATACTTATAGGTCTTGAGATGAGAAGTTTTCTCATAACTCTCTCTAAAGCACTCACTTCTTAGGTCGATAGAGCGAAACGACCCTTAGGGGGAGAGAGAACGCACTTAGTTCTGGAGAGCTTACAGACTTAGGCCAAGCTCGCAGCTCCAACTCTAACAAGGTAAGGAGCAAACTATATTGCAGGAAATTTCTCACTACTCACAATAGGAAATGCGCAAAAGAAGTCTAAAAAGATATAGTATGCGCGCACTCTCTAAACCATAAAGAAAGAGAAAGAGTAAGCTCCTGCATTTAGCCTCATTCATATAGGCCTTCCTAAAGGTCGGGTTTAAGCCAGGTGTTTTCCCTCCCTCCGAAGCGAAGCGAGCGACTCAGATGAGAGAAACTAGGCTTACTCTAACAATCAAAGAGAGGGTGCGGACGGACTATCTAAAGGAAATGCGCAAAAGCACTATAACTACCATAAGCATAAGAGACCACTATCATGCAGGAAATGAGCTAACTATCTTCAGGTGATTCGCTTCCAAAGCAGCATGAAGCCGGAGCTGGACCGGCAGAAGGTGAAGCCGGAATAAGGTGGTGAAGCCAGAACTTGAGCCGGCAAGAGAGGAAGGAAAGCGGCGAAGCTTTAGGTCTTTGAGGGTAGAATAGAGTTGGGCTAAGTTCGTCCGGGCGCAAATCGTTATGGTAACCGTCTGGAACTACATCCCAAAGATCCTGTTTTGACTGGGTAGGCTAATGGGGGTCGAATGCGTATTCGTTGGGAAACTGCAGCGAGGTCTCACTTTGCTATTATCAATCATATAGAATCAGAGGTGGCTCAGTCCGGGTGGAGCGCAGTAGTCTCTTCGATGTGATACGGTCAATACGCTTGGTCTTCTCAGAAGTCTTTTGTTGTGAGAACAGTCCGCCAAAGGCTTCGATGCTGGATCAGAGTGCAATTGATTCGGATCCGGTTTCCTTCGAGCCACACCTCCCAACGGTTAATGATTGCCATGGACGGGTAAACTCGGGCCAAAGCTTGAGTGGGGTGGGCTTGGATACACCGGATACACGACCGACACTGAGCGCTACCGCAGCGAGTGAAGTATGTGTTGTGGTGCGCGATCATACAAATGTGAGTCAAGTTCGGAATAGGTTTTTAATCCAAGAGTTAATGAAGGAAGCACGTCGGGTGACTTCAGCGCGGAAGGGAATGGTTCGCCAATAGGATTGATTTCCTTGAAGGGGTCGGCTTTGGACCGAACTTTCCATTAACGACTATAGCTACACGCTTGACCTGCCCGCAGGGCGAAAAGCGCTTGCGCTAGACTGACAAAAATGAAATATATATATATAATAAATTGAAATAAAAAGGAAGACTTATAATGGATGCCCCGATCCTACCTAATATGTATAATGAAATCCATTGGATTCCCTACTTCATGCATTTGATCTCCTGTCTCAATTAAGAGGGGTCATGGAAAGGCTCAATATAGCGATCGATTCCTTTTTCATCAACCGCTGCAGCTGCACGAGGTCACATAAACCTACCTTTATAGCTTTCCACAAATGACCCACTTGACGACGTCTAGGGCGAACACAACATTAAGGCTAGCTAAGGATTGGACACCTCTGCTTAGGCGGGGACACAGGAATTAGGCGGATACTGAGGAATCGAAGCTGCAGTCTCAGCAGGCCCATTAGTAGTCCAATGAGTTGACCAATGACTCTATCCCGCTTTGTCTCCCTAGCTTGACGGTATTGAGGCTTTTGGTGCCTTCGGTGATGAGGATATTTTTTAAGCATATATGAGTTATGGCGTTCACACGTAGTCTCCGAGCACCACCTAATTGGTTCAGTGATTTTAAGCAGCTCTCCCCTAGCCGTAAGGGTAAGGGCGCGAGGTTTTTCTTCTTTCCGCTTAGAAATAGTATTATTCAGTTTCGGGACATTGGACTTTTCATAGGACTAGCAGACGAAACCGAACTAGCAGGACTAGCGGAACTAGGAGCAGGACTATAAGCATTAGCAGCATTGGCGTGTGTAAGAGCAAGGGCGGTAGGTGAGCACGGAAGCTTCTCGTCAAATTCAAATAAAGGACAGGTTTTTCGACTAGCTGGCTGTTTTCGGCATGAGTGTGTGGGTGTGGTTGGTGCAGCAGAGGCCCTACCAGCAGCAGTTAACGTGGCTAGCTCTTCAGTGGCATTTGTTGAGCGATCTGTAAATCTCTCGTCTTTCAGTTGTGTTGGCTCAGAAGCTAATCAATCAGTAAATGCTTAATCTCTCTCTCTCTCTTACTGATTGATCTCCTGAACCTTCGGTAAACCTGTAGTTGTTGGAGGTGTAGCTAGTGAAACAGTAATTGTAGTCCGTAAGAAGGCCCAAGCCGGTTTTTAATAATCCCTCTTGTTGGACGGCCTAGCTATAGCTATATAACTGGAATTTTCCGTCAAGTCAAGGTCTTTCTCTCCAATGGGCGCGATAGTTAAGTAAATCACGGCTGTCGTATCCTCCTCGGGCTAGCCATTGCTTGAGTGAACAACCACTAGCTCTTGGCTATCGGCAGTACAAAGGCCTGAGGTGTGGGTTACAAACCTTGATTTAACATTGGTGTGCCACGTCAGGGCCGTTCTATATAGGGGCGCTACTCTGCTTCTCGCTTCGCTTTGAGCGCTCCGCTAGTTGCTTTTAATTAAGCCGTATCTTGCTACTTACGTGAGAGTAGGATCTGTCAAGAGAGTCGTTTCTTCAAGAGAAGGGGTTACATTATTGGGGCACTCAAAAGATGTGCAACATAAGCAACTCGACTCAAAGGTTCCAGGGTGTTAAACAGAATAAGTAGGCGGCTTTCATTGACGATAAGCTGGCGAAACCAGAGAAAAGAAGCTACACGCAATAACCAACCATAAGAAGTATACGGTTTTGAAGCCGGAGCAATGGAGGATGGCGACTTTAATCTCTAATCGCTTTCAGATACTCGATTGACGCTGATCTTGACGCGCTCTTGACTCGCTGACAGAACGAATAGGGGATAATCTAAAGTAGGCTCTTTGAAGCAGTATCTTGCAACTGGCGCTAAAGCAAAGGAACCCGCAGCCGGGTAGAGTCACAGGATCTGCAAGAGAGAGCTTAAAGCGAGCTTCATCAATCCAATCAGTCGATCTAGTTGAAGCAGCAACAGAGGAAGGCTCTAGCTGATTTTGTTTGTGTCACGGGCTTTCTCTAATCTCTCGCTTCCGACTCCTATATTGAAACTCTAAGGTACGAAACTATATATTTAGTCTCTGTCCCTGACTACACAAATTCCATAAACCCCATGTTTTTTGATGCAAATTGTGTCAAGAGAGTCGTTTCCGCAAGATATTCCATAGGTGGATTTAAGCGGAAGATCCGCAATATGGCTTTAGCCGAAAGACGAAGGAAGTTGAGCCCTATCAAGTAAAGGCACTGCAGCAGCTCTCTCTCCTAACAGCTAGTAGGCCAAGACGGAACGGGGAAAGTGGGGTAAAATGGCCGATACTACTGGAAGGATTCCTCTTTGGCTGATAGGTACTGTAACTGGTATTCCTGTGATCGGTTCAATAGGTCTTTCATTTTCTGGTTTATATTCCGGATTGGGTTCATCCCTGTAGTAATCGGATGAACTGGGTTGTACCTGTTCCGATTCAAAATGACAAAAGAACCGGGCAGCAGTAGGAGCCCTAAAGAGGAAAGGGGCAGGAGCACTCGACCCTTGAGAAATGAACAGATTCTTTTATCTTATTATTGTGAAAACCCGAGGAAGAAGTTTCGAATAGGGGCCGAAAGGCGTGAGTGCAGTAGACGTTTGAAAGACTATATGGAACTCAAATCTTTCATCACTTCTTCCCAGTTTCGAAATAGGCTGTGTCGAGACTGCTATTATTGCTTTCGGGTTCTTTCCTCCGCCAGTCGCCCCTGTGTGGGAGGGGTCAAGCTTAGAGACTTCTCATTTGCGGGGAATAAAACTATCACGCACCTTGCATTCCGGTTCTACATATCGAATTGGGGAGTTCCGGTTTTCTAAGGATTCCCTATTGCTGGCATAGCAGGGACTAAAGAAACCATAGTTGCACGGAAATTGCCTGCCGGACAGAGGGCTGTTGGCCCAATAAATTACACAATTCTTTATTAACGATATGGCTATAAAAAATTCTCCTATCTTTTTTCAGCCCTCTCTACGCCTTCAACAATGAGATTTCAAAAGACGATTATTTATCCACTGCTTCCTGACGAATGATTGATAGGAACGGATTGCCTGGGCTTCCCTGCATCCGATCTACTCATACCCCCCAGCCCTGTCTCCAGGATCTCATTCAATAGATCCAACCCATTTCTAGGGTAGATAGAGGAGTTCGTCCCCCACTTCCTTTGCTCCACTGGCACCAAAGATCAAGAATTCGAGATAGAAAGAAAGATTGGTTGGTGGGCTGTTAAGCTCCCCTATCACTTAAAGGCAGATAGCGGGAAAGGTGAGCAGCTATAGCTTCATTGTTCATCTTCCCCTCGCTACCGGATGAGTGAACTCTACCCGTCTATGCTGGATGGGATTGGATTCAATCCACCCTTAGGCCTTGGAGGAGCATATATTGAGATAGGATTGAATGCCATGCCCCGCCGGGTTGCATTGGGAGAATAGGTAGGCCTTGTTAGCGGCACATCATCAGGAATGGATTCAATCAACGGATTTCCCTTGCCTCCTGGATCCACTGGACGAGTGGAAGACATTGAGAAGGGCTTCACATCCCTTGCAGGGCTTTGAGGTTTGAAACTTGGTTGCGCTCCTCCGATTGACAGATTCCTGGAAAAAAAGAACGCCTTGAGGCGGAGGATTCTTTCTTGAAATGGAAGCTCTGTCCCCCTCACACTATATTTTGAATTAGGGGCTTGCCTCTCTCTCTCTCTACCGCCTGTGTCTATCTCCTGTCAAGTGTGCTCCCTGCCGCGCTACTCTCACAGCAACTGTAACTGTGTGACTAACAACAACAGTACCAGTTCGTGCATCAGTGGTTCAAGTGCAGTGCCCAGAAACGGTTCAAAGATCTATGGCGACATAAATTTTCCAACAAATCTATGGGAAGTATATTCAAAATAATCATCAAGTAAGTGGCCTTAGTTTCATAACCTAAAGCACCGGTCTTCTTATCAACAGCAGAAGCAATCCTATGGGAGTATCTTGGGTTCTCCTCTATGATTGACTTGGGTATGTATACTTTTTTTTTTCTCTGGAGACATGGCTATCGTATGTCCACAGCGTTACAACTCGAGTTTTGCTCCGCATCAAACAACTCATCACGTGGGTATTCTGTATTCATCTTCCAAGCTAGATTAGAATTTCTTTTTTACATTTACACTGGGGCTACCCATCATATGACGAGCAATCCGGCTGCATTTGTCTCATCCTCGCCGTACCAAGGCAAAAGTGTCGTCTTCACCGGTGACCACACCCCACTCTCTATTTCAGACATTGGTACGATCTCTTTATCATCTCGTTCTGGCAATGTTCTTCATCTCAATGATGCTATGTTGCTTCCTAAAGTCAGTCTCTCAAAAAATGGGATCGGTTGGACAACTTTTTGATGATCGCCAAAGCTATGCCATCTTTACTCCGACTTCCTCTGTGTTGTCAAGGATCTACACACGCATAATGTCATAGCTATAGGGTGCCGCCCGTAGCCAACCCATATATGCTTTAGACCTTGATTCTCCTCTGATTTATTTGTGGCTTCTTCATAACAAAGAGCTTCCTGATCTTTGGCAACTAAGGGCTTATAGAGGTCTTCTTGTTGGTTGTTAGGTCTTCGACTACATGGAACAAACTAGAACGCCTTCAATTGCTTCCTGCATCCGCTAGTTCTTCATTCTCTTCTTGGTTTAGCTGCCAGCTGGCCAAACACGGGCAAGACCTACGAATTCCACTCTTCTGATTGTTTCAATTCCATTAGCCCTTTTGCATTCTGATGTATGGGTCGCCTCTTCCTTCTTTCTTTGGTTATCGCATTCCTTTCTTAGAACTAATTCATAGGGGGTTAGTTCAAAGCTCGTTTATGGATGATGTATTTCGTTATCAAAAAAGAAATCATTAAGCACAAACCTTACTAGATAGGGGGTACTTCAGTGCTTTCGGCTTTTTAAAGCTAAGGTTGATAATTTCTTCTTTTGTCATCGGATTCCAGTTTTGCACTAAGATTCAGGGGGGAATATGTCTCATCAGCTTTCTCTCAGTTTACAGCCACTCATGGAATTGATAAAAAGTTCTCCTGCCCATATACCTCACAGCAAAATGGGGTCGCAGAAAGGAAGGGAAGCATAGACACATATCATAGAAACGGCTTTTGCTCTGATGTTTGACAGCCGTGTCCCCCCCTATCTCGTAAGGTAAGTGGCCCTATGTTAGTTGGGGGCCTTTTCCATCGCGGTCTTTATCATCAACCGCCTTCCTCTGTGCTTGGCGACATTACTCCATATCAGTGCCTGTTTGGATCGCCACCTGATTATGAAAGTATTAGACTTTTTTATTATGCTTGCTCATATACCTGCCCAGCTACGTCAGAAGCTTGCACCTCGCTCTTCTAATAAGAAAGAGCAGCCTGCATCTTTCTCATCTTCTAGTAACGACCAGTTGCCTACGGATTCTCCTTCATCCTCTATCGCAGCAGAGCCATCTCCATCTCTGCGCTTGAATGGTTCTCCCCGGCCCTGCAGCAAAGGAAAAGTTCTTTCTCTAAATCGGGCCCGGGACATTCGACGAAAAAGGATGACCCGATGTTTTGCCCTTTATCCCCCCAAAAAGGCCCGGATCCCCTATTTATAGGAGAATCTGCCTGCCCCGAGGAAAAATATGTGTCCAGGAACGCTATGTGAATAGGGTCTTTAAGCCCTCACCCAACATCTATTAGTTCAATCAACATACGTTTCAAAAAGAATTTGGAAGCCGTATAGCCATTTCAGCCTTACTCCCTGTTCTCTCTTAAATAAAGCTATGAAAAAACTGGAGTAATGCGGAATTACTTTTCCCATTCCTGTGAGCTGTAGAGTGAATTCTCCCTTATCATCCCTGGTATTCCTCCTCTCTATGAGATGTGGGATCGACCCCGCGAGCCCTTCCTCTTTCTACATCCTTTTGGATGATAAGGCATGCCTATCCATGTTTTATCCAGCCTTTGCTCCACTATCAACCACCGGAATGGTTATTTTGCCTGCCCCGCTTTCCTATCCCGCGGCAAGAGCTCGTTCGCCAAGTCCGAACTCCCACTTTATCGTCGATGACGGCTCTCTTCGATGCTAGCAACCGCGTTTGACCCTTTTCCGCGCTTCTTTCAATTTCCTTACATTTTAGCTGAAGGAGAGACTTTACCTTTACTTAGAGAGGGGCAGCGGTACCACGCTCTTCCGTGCTCGTAGGTTGACTTCCCTATGCATCCCGACTAAGGTCTCACAAACGTGCACTTCCCTTATGCATCCAGTCGCTTCACTAATGTGAATAGGTTATACAGAAGGGTGGGTTGGTTATATACTCTTATGCGCGTTCCTTCTTCGAACCTTTTGGTATGTATTGCCCCCTAACTATAGATCAGATCCACCGGACGATAAACTCAATTCCGCACTGCTGCTGAGTCGTCGGACTTATCCACCAAGGGATTCGTGGAATTTCTGTGGATTGCGTTGGAGGAAATCTACCAAAGCTAGGCAGATAGATAGACTCCTTTCCCGCTGCTAAGGGAGAGCAAGAAACAAAATCAAATGATTGTTTTTTAATCGGCGCCCCCTTTTGGGTATGCAGGTACTAAGAGTCCTCTCACTACCAACCAGCAGACATCATCTGGCTGGGTCTTGCCGGTATCAACAACAAGAAAAAAAAACAACCAAATGGAAACAGCAACTAACTATGGCTCTTGGCCCAGACAACGTCCTAGGCGTAGGAGATCGGAGCAACAGGGAACGCCTAGACGACGTTTTTATTCTTGGGCTGCAGTAAGTAGATCGAGAGGTCGTTCCGCCCCTTGTCCCCGAATATGGGTCATTTTTTCTCAAAAAATCTTGCTCCAATCTGACCTAGCTGGCGAGCGATCCCAGTTCGCGGCAGAGAACAAGACAGCAAGCGAGCGTACCTTTGTTCGCTTCTTCTCCACCAAGCACGGAAGTTTAAGGATAACTGTAGGTCGGTGGCTACCTAAGGAAACTCCGATTCGATCCGCCCCCCGGCTGGGAGGCATCTACCTCATCCCGATCACAAGGAGAGGTTCACCATGATGGGGGTACTTCTTTTTTTTTTTTTTTTCCCTTCCAGAAAGAATGAAATGCATAGGGGACCATCCTTTTGTTGCGGCATGCTCCTCAGATTTACGGATGCGCAGGGGGCCTCGGGCCCTACTTAGTTGACTAACAATGACAAAGGCTTGCGAAACTAAGTAGGGCCTTTTGAATTGAATCTTAAGTAATCTATCAGTGGTGCGAAGCGGCTTTGCCCCTTTTCAGTAGGGGAGCGAAAGGTTAGACCTTAGAAAGTCAGCGAACAGCGGTTCTTCTATGTAGGTATGGCGTTCCCCCTTGACTCTCCTAACGTCGAGCTAAGTGACTTCGTAACCTTTGCGTAGCGTAGTAGAATGAAGGCTACGCACCGACGCTCTCTTATCTATTAGCCTAAGCGTCTTCGCTCACTCGCTCGCCTACTATACTATACTCTACTATACAATACATTAGTAGGGTAGGCTAGGCTAACTCAGCCGCTTACTTCTACTAATGTAGGGCTAAGTAGCGCCTTTCCTTTTTTAAGAACCCATTCTCATTATCTTTCATAAGTCAAGTAGGCGAACCTATAGGTCTTTAGTAGCGTTGACAAAGAAGAACAGCCGGTTAAAAGACAGCGAATCTTTTTATTTATATATTTTATAGTATATATATAATATAAAGATATAAAGAAATATATATATATATAGGCCAGCTTGACAAGCTACCCTTCCTCTTGATCTGAGGTGCGAAGAGAAACATCTCTTTTTTATGACTTCCACTTATCGATCCTGGCCCGGAAAAGTGACCGACCAGGGCCCTATTGATGAATGAAAGAGAGGGTTTATGAGCCCTAGCCCTGTAAGCCCACACCTGTGTAGAGTAGATCGTTCAACACCTGCGGCACAAACCCATTTTTGACCTATTGGTCCTAGTATCATAGGCGACCGAACGGCCGCCTCCTAATTACTAGACCAACCTGCTATAATAATTCCATAAACACCTAGCGAAGATATGGCAAACAAATAAAGTAGCCCTATGTTCGGATCTGACAATACCATACCATAATCAAAAGGTACAACGGCCCGAGCGACCAGACTTAACATAAATGTAGCCACTGGAGCCATTCTAAAAAGGGAGAAATTAGCACTACTTGGTGAAATAGGTTCTTTTAGAATCAATTTCAAACCATCTGCTAGAGGTTGTAACAATCCGAACGATCCCACTACATCAGGACCCTTTCGACGTTGCACAAAAGCCATTACTTTACGTTCAGCTAGCACTAAAAAGGCTACTCCTAGTAGAAGTGGTAGAATTATTCCAAGTATTTCCGCTGGAACAGCTATGTACGTTTTAGATTTTCTATTCACTCATGATCTGACCTGGTCGACCCGATCATGATATTTCACTCATGATCTGGCCTGGTCGACCCAATCATGATATTGAAGGATGGGACCTTTTCTCGAAAAACTCCGGATCCCGAGAAGAGTTGAAGATGGTGCAACATCGAATCCTCTTACGTTACTTCGAATGGAATCTTAGCCCGCCTCACTTGCTTTCTTTACTGCATAAGGGCATAAACGAAGTCAAGGGATTTGCTTCTAACTAGTGGCTGAGAGTAAGCAAGCTACCTTCATTCAACAGATTTATGGTTGAGTCAATAACATGCTCTGAGTCGGGAATCTTTGCTCTTCTCTTTTGCATTCCCTTACTAAATATCTCACTAGCCTGCCTAATATTTTATTCCATTCATAAATCTATTTTCTTCCCTATGAGTTTTAGTCTCAATAAGAATGCTAGTTCTTACTGTTCATATGTTATGATATGAATATACCACACTAATTTGTTATGTATGGATGATGAGATTCCATTGATACAGAGCCAATTCCAATAGACTTATTGGAGGGTCCCATTGGCGTGCATCCAGTAGGAATTGAACCTACGAATTCGCCAATTATGAGTTGGGCGCTTTAACCATTCAGCCATGGATGCTCAGCGGGGATCCTCGT
>QGSO01000019.1:5000-11532 GCA_011037825.1 Carya cathayensis | reverse complement strand
TCTGCATATTTCATCATTGATCGAGATATATGAGCATAGACCTCACTCATTGGAATTAACTTACCATCGGGATAAGTCAAGGGGATAGCAGGACCTAGCGTAAATGAGATCTCCTCTCCGTAAGATCGCTTCATGGTAAAGGAAATTGTGAACTTACCGTAACCAGATAAGGATGGGTAAGCAAACTGGATTAAGAGAGACATGGTCGCAAGACAGAGTAGGTCAATCTCGTTAACAAGAGGGGGAGGCTCGATGAAGTGATGTGAAGCAATGATTAACCCAAGATGCGGATCTTGGTGTGTTGTTCGTTCAATCTTTTGATATAAGCGATTCAATAACTGTCCAGTAGTAGTGCTGTCTGTGGTGTATGACATCATCTTATGCTTCATACTTAATAGTGTACGCAGTAATATTGATTTCCATCAGCTTTTATTAGCTTTGACATGAAATCCTCCCACTTTTGCTCATGAGCTTTAAAACCATCCATAGGGGATTGAAAATCACCGCATACATGACGAGTATAGTTCTCGTAAGAGGTCAGTATTACCGAGATCCTTTTCTCCCAAGTTGCCATCATCTTCTTGCTTATGTTCTCAGGTATATTAGCCTTTAAGTAATAATGAAGCATCTCTTTTGGGATTACCATATTGGTAAAGTAACCCTCAGTTGCTCCATCTGACTCCCCTTTGACAATAGGTTTAATAAGATTCGTATAGATGAACTCGTTGACGATTAAAAGTGGAGGGCCCATGTTACGAATGGCCTTGCTATAAAGAATTGGTATGTAATTGCTATATTCAGCTGTAGTTATAAAGTTGTCGTGTACTGTGTATATAGGCATACTCATTTCAAGCATATCTTCTACTACTTTCATTGCAATATGGGCATCCCTCTGATGGATGAAGTTTACGAAGGTAGAGATTTAAGTCTTCCTACGATCTCTCTTAGAAGAAGAAACTCTGAGAGTAACCCGACGCCTCTTCTTATGAACTCTATCATAAACCCATATATTTATGGGATCCATTCTCATATAATCCTGTACCGTGGTAAAGCAAGGGACTCTATATAAAACAGGGCGATCCCTAGCAGACACGAACCAGCCTATATTGCGGATCAATCGGATCAGGCATTCCATACCCGGATATTTAGTCCTCCAGAACTTAAAGCAGACAGAGGCAACTTCGAAGCTTTCCTTATGAGTGATGAAGTGAGAGAGATGGTCTTTTATATCGTTGGCCGTGCTCATTAAAGTTTTGCCATAGATCATAGGCATAAAGATACCTTTGACTAGCTTACGAGTGAGCAGATTGCAAACTATCCTTGCTAGATTCTTATTCTCCATTTCTGCCATTATGTACTTCTTGAGATCTTCGAGGATGTATAAATAAACATCATGGATTATTTCATCCGGGATGAGATTCGTTCTACAAGCAAGGTCAGCATCCAACAAAAAGTAACTCATGATCTTATATGCACTCGCTGAGGCGTCTTGGGTAAAAGGGATGCTATTAATAAGCTTCATATTATTAGAGTAGAGTGCCATTAAATGGGCGTAGAACTGAAAGGGGCGTTTAGCCTCCCGAGTGTACATTAAAACATCAGTAACACCACTGAAGTTGTTAATAAACCACTTTAATCCATTGTCGACAGAGTCGAAAGACTTGTAATGGAAGGCAGTTGCTTCATAAATAGTCTTCTCGTCACTAGGGCCACGAGATTTGAAATCCGCAAAGACGATCAGGCTTCTTGCTAGATCACGCTCCTGGAAATGCAAGACCCCACTGCGGTAGATTCGACCTCGGAAGTCGAGAAAGGTTGGCAAATAAAAATGATAACCATCGTAGGCTTTTGCCAGCTTGATAATCAAATTCTCATAACGAGAACGCTGTATGTTCTTAGATAAAGTATGTAACAATTCGTTAAAGCTACATAATTTGTTAATAACCTCATCCTTCATGTGAAACTCTCTAAGTAAGTTGGTTACATCTTTGATATTCATAGAGGATAGAAATCTTGGCATGAGTAAACCAGATTCAACAAATAAGTCCACATTATCTTCAAGATATTTCAACCAAAAACTGTTGATTTGAAAGGCCTGACCCTGCAGCTTGTTCATTACAAGACACAGTTTCTTGTAATTTGTATCTCCTCCAATATAAATATAAAAATGATTAATGTCACCAGAACTTAAGAGGCGGTAACGATCATATAGCCCCCCTGTAGGCCCACTTAAGTAACCCCCTGATAGATCGGACAGGTATCTAGGAGTTTGATTACCAGGGCGGGCTCTCGTCCAATCTCGAGGTTTGCATACCATAGGCAGGTTGTGCTTGATCGGTAGTAATGAAATATCAAAGTTGCAGACAGCATAGAGATGGCTTGGAAGAAAATAAGATCCTTTCTTCTTCATCACTCGAACAGAACCACTCAAATCACTCATTAAACTAATCAATTTCCTTTCCTCCATGAATTGAACTAAGCCGGAACCGAAGGGATACATCATCACCAAATGTTGTTTTTTCCTATCAGTACCAGACATATTCACTTGAAAATCATTCGTGGAACTAGAATACGGTATTTTACCCCTGCCGCTTTTCAATAATGAAGCATGGTGACGGACACTAGACTCTAGTTGTTCAACCAAAGAAGCAACACGAATTAGTGTGTTAGATTCAACTGAGTGAAAAAACAGACTTAGTACATAAACTATTAATGTCTCAATCGTATATTGACCGAACTCTGAAAGCAATTCAATATCATCCTTTTCGAGTGGCCTTCTCCTAAGATAATCCTTAGCACTTTCCTCATTATCCCTGATTAAGATTCTGATTATGTCGGGAACTGTATTAAAAATAGATTTCTCATCGAACAATAGAGTAATGTTCTCAATTTCCTTTTGGATATCATGTAATTCTTCATCACTTAATGGGAATCTAGCTTTTGCATTTTCCAAAATATCGAAGACTGTATCCTTATACTTAACAGTGTTACTCTTACACTGTTGTTCACTCTTGTTAGTACTTAGCAAGAAATAAGTGTAAAACTCATTCCAAAACCTTACTAGTTCCTTTTTATCTTCCTCTTTTCTTGGAATATCATCAAATGAATGAGTAAGCCAGTTTTTGTGGCACATGATTTTTTTTTTTTTTTTATTAACTCCCTGGAGAGTCTGACTATTGTATTCTTGGAATGGAAGACTTCAGCGCGACTAGGAATGAATGGAATGAAACTGGCTTGAAAACAGTCTCTTTCCCATGTGCTCTTATCCTTTGCTTTCACTCGCTCCAAGGAATGAAACACTTCTATTAAAAAGACTGGCTGGCTTGACTTTGAGGTGAGGTACTTATACTTCTTTTAAATTTTCTGCTGGGTTTCAATTCCTTTCTTTTTTACAGAGAATTGCCCTTCAGATCGTTCGTTAGCTTGCGGGAGGGAGGAAAGAAATCGATTAGCGTTATACCTAAAGGAAAGAAAAGAGAAGATAGATATAGCCCTCCCGGGCAGAAGCAAATGCACTTTTGTAACAGAAGTCTCAAGAGAAGAAATTACACTTAATGGGCTTCCGGTACTCCTCTCTCCACTCCAAAAGGGACGAAGTGACTCTCTAATTGGAGAAGATTTGATAAAGCGACCAGCCGGATAAGATCTTTTATTTGATTAGGACCGGCAGGGTGGATGGAAAGCCTTACTACTTGAGGGGTGAAGGAAAGAGAAAGAAAGTAGATGGCTTGCTAGCTTTCCCGATAAGATAATCCGCTATCCCCGCTTTCAATAGTCCTTCTTTTAAACTTGTCACAAGACGGGATTCACTCAGATAATGAATAATGCTTTCAAAGGGGCTTCCTTACTTACTGGTACTGGATTAAGTCATCTAACTTAATAGCTTGCTCCCCCATTCCTTTCCAGAAATTAAGGAAGTTCAAGAGACTTTGTTACTGGCCCAAAAGGCGAAGGACTAGAACTTCACTTGAAAAAGGGACAGGTCGGGATGGCGGGGAACTCACAAGAGAACTCCCAATAGCTCTGGCAGGGAACTCTATCTTTCGGGGATAAGTTATTATCTTAGGACAGGCTCGCAAGCAGAGGCAGAAGCACTCGAACTCGCTCGTTGGCTTGTTTGGTAGCTCAGCATTCTAGGTAATCCTATTAAGAGTATAAATGGGAGGACTTATGACTAGAAAGAAATGAATTCTCTAATCCGCTATCACTAGCTTTAGGCACTATAGATCCAATCCTCTAATCTATTTTATATGCTTAAGGTCAGAAAAGCGTACAGACCCCCAAAAAAAGGAACTCACACTCGATTCAGTTTTATCCCACACGGGATAGAAGAAAACTGGAAATAGCTTTCTTGCGTAATAAGACACTTATCCCAATAGATGCAAAGGAAAGATAGCCCTCCCCAAGAGTGAATTATTAAATTAAAAAAAAAATGTATCTCTTATCTGGCAGTGACAGCAAGCGCTTTCTTAATAAAGATGTTCAAATTGATACTGGCTAGCTTAAGAGTTTCTAATATGGGATTTCCCTTTCCTTTGGCTTAAAAGATTCGATACTGCTGACTGAAAAGTGAAAAGCTTGCCCAGAAAGAAATAGGTTTGAATAATTGCCAATGTTCAACCAATATTCAAAGGGGAAACGAGAACAAATGCCAGTGCTTAGGAATGCCTGGGAGAAGGAATAGAACTACATCGGGTTACCTCTCCAACTAGAACTGCAAGGTCTTAGGACTACTTTCTTACCCAAGGGATGAAATCACTCAAAAAAACTAGATCCCAGGAAAGGAAAAAGCCCCAGAGAAGGGGGGAAGAGGCTCAGAATAGGGCGTGATAGAGACAGGGATAGGCACTTACCTTGTAACAGCCTACCGGTGACCGCCTCGTCTATGTACTCGGCGCCTTTGGGCGGAGCTTTCTCGATCAACTATCTCCCTTTAAGACCAAGGGTAGATAGGAAGCGAACTCTCTCACGACGTTCTAAACCCACTCTAATTTTGTGCAGGTGATTCTTCTTCAATCTAGCCCGCGATAACGAGGGCCTTCACTCGAAAGCGAGTTCTTCGATAAGCGAGAATGAGCGATCCACTATATCGCTAAAAAAGGGTGCACCTCTCAGTAGAAGGGCGTAGCGGTGACTCGACTGAAAGGATATAGTGGAATAAAAGAAACGAAAGGGTAGAAAGTTCCTTTTTAACGTGAACCGGTCTGTTGCAACTCTCTCAACTTGCAACGCGCTATATACTCTACTCCACATTTTCGGGGTTGAATTGCTCTCGTTTGAGCTCTTGTGCTAATGGTGCACCGATTGTTTTGAATGTCTTCAACCTTCGATCGCCACCACAGTTTGGCATCCCCAGTGAAGTACATTGTGGCTATGGTAACCTTGTGCTCCTCTGAATCGGTTCGGACCACCCGACAGTCTTGTTCCATGTCAAAGAGAAAGTTCTCATCTACCTCTTTGGCATCTATATTACCCCCATAGATAGGCCCGGGGTTCTGGCAATTTCACCCGTCCAGTCTCAAGCATCGAAGGTCCGAAATCAAATTGTTGGCATTGCGCATCAACAGACTCACCTTGGCATTGAGCTCCTGCAAATAATTTAGCAAGGTATTCACGGTCTCTTTTACATTATCTGTAATAAATTCAAAAGCGTCACTTTGAGAGGCCTCAAGCTCTGTTGGCCGATCCGAAGAACTAGGGAGTATCGCTAGATGATTCTCAAGTTCAGAAATCTTTACTTCGAGCGTCTCAATGCGCTTAGTTTGAGCTGCGGACAAAGCCACCTCAAGGTCTTTCTCTAATGCTTCGATGCGAGCGATCTTGGCACTTTTGGCCATGGTGCTTTTATATCCCACAATCGATTTGAAGCTCTGATACCAACTTTCACGGGCCCAACTAGTCACTCCCCCCTAAAGAGCATAAGGAGCATGTGAACTTGTGGTAGAAGGAGACATCAAGATGCTGGAGGTGTCACACCCCTTGAAATTACAAAATAAATGCATTTGTCAAGTACAATATTTCCACTCCCATGTTCCCCACAACTATACTACATGTAAAAGAATTGGCCTATGACACTCTCCCCCACTCAAATGGTCGACGTCCTCGTTTCCGGGATTCCTCCACTTGACTAGAAACTCGCGGCGTGGCCTCCGTGACACTGTGATGACTCTCTCCGCTAGTCTCTCTTCCGCTTCTTTGCTCGGTTGTCGCTTGCTGTTGATGGCTGGTCGATTGCGCTCTGCATCTTCTGGATCAGCATGATATGGCTTGAGAAAACTGACATGAAACACTGGGTGGACTTTCCACCAATCTGGTGGATCAATCTTGTATGAAGCTTTGCCCACTCTATGACTGGAACTGGCCCTTCATACTTGCGGATGAGTCTTTTGTCTTGATTTCCGAGGAATCTGAGTTATTCTGGAGATAGCTTCACCAATACCATGTCGCCAACCTTAAATTCTGGAGGCCCATGTCTGCCCACTTCTTCATGCGCTTTGAGGCTTTCTCAAGATAAGCTCGAGCAATGTCTGCA
>QGSO01000018.1:0-14256 GCA_011037825.1 Carya cathayensis | reverse complement strand
GTTAGGGCTTATTATGTATTTGCCTCGCCTCCTATGCTTGGCCGCTTTCGCGCTTCTGGGAGGGTGGGCTTAGCTTGTCGCGCCACACCAGCTCTGCCGACCCCACCTTCCCCCGGAGAGAGGACTCAACCCCCGTACGGTATGGCTTGTTACGGTACGGCTCAGTCAGGGACGAAGTAGTTTATGTGATGACAAGGTCCAGTGCTAAAGTGAGCCAGATTTCTTACATCAAGTTCAATCCTATCCAGAAAGAGAAGGAATTTGTCTAGTATCTGGAGTGATCGTAGATAAAGGTTCAGGGTAGCAGATGGAAGTGCTATCTTCGGGCGTAGATCTTGCTTTCATCGATTCCCTTACTCGTACGCTGGTCGAGCTTTTCAGTCTTCTTCTCCC
Organism: Carya cathayensis; assembly: GCA_011037825.1. NCBI lineage: Eukaryota > Viridiplantae > Streptophyta > Magnoliopsida > Fagales > Juglandaceae > Carya > Carya cathayensis. The sequence goes on along the minus strand of QGSO01000018.1, from coordinate 13,863 downwards.
TCTAAAAAAGCTGATGTCTGATGAGGGTTCTCTAGGCTTTGATCCAGTATGGAGCCAACGTCGAAGTATAAGTCATGGCAGCCTCCGACTGTTCTTGTTCCCTGTTGTTTGTAGCAAGGACGCGGTGGACCTATAGCCTATCTCTTTGGATTAGGTCCGTGTCCACCGCGCCAGGTAACCTAACACGGAATTAGGCCAGCTATTTCGACCTGAACTTGGTTAGTGTCATCGGCGTGGGAGCGCATCTATCTGACTCACTCGTGTGTTCAGCATAATGACATCGCCCGCACAAGCATAGCCGGCAATTACCCCATCCAGTCTGAATGAAAGGTCAGGCACAGAGCTTCTCCAAGCCAGACAAGTTGATAAATTAGTATCCGGCCTAGAGGTGACGACAAAGAATGGGTCACACGCCTACTGTGCTTTCTATGATCATCTACGCAAGAACTTGATCTTTCTTTAAAGAGATAATCCAGAAGGACTTCCATTTCATTAGGGACACGCAGTCGAAGGGACTGCTTGGAGGAGCAGGCCCGAGCGGAACGTCTTTACTAATCACACACTCACAACAATCATATTCATACAACATAGGGACACTCCCTGTGGTCGGTTGGTTGGTCTATCTCTTGTCGGCTCTATCTATCTCGATCCGGCACCCGATCCGTTTATGCTTCAGCCGCTGCTTCAACTGGTTTCGGGTCAAATACCACTAGGGCAACTGACCGATCGGAGTCTTTATCTCCAACGAATGGTTCTTCTCCAGTATTTCCCACAGCTATCCCAGCTATTTGTGCTTGGACTCGGGAAAGTCCGGGTATGGATCCGAATCAAAAACTCGCTATTCCACTTCAACAGGCACTTAATTTACTTTATATATATATATATATATATATTTTCCATTGTTATTGGAATTAAGTCCAGTTGAACATCATGATTGATGAATTCTTCTCCCCGTGGGTACTGGGAAAGGAGCCTAGCTGCCTCATTAGGGTTCACACATAATCGTTGGATGCTTGGGTACACCTACCTCCCTTAGCACTAATGCTGTCTAGGCCGATATGGGAGTTGCTACCTCATGCATACTCATAGAAAAAGCCCTCACGACTTTTCCACAGAAAAGTCCTCAGACTTTTCTCAGAGGGCGGAGTCTGACCGCAAAATTTGCTCCTGGAGCAATTCCCGGTCGACGATGGATGGAATTCCACTGAGGTTCGAAATTACATAAATTTCCCTAAAACGGGAGACGCGTTTGAGTTCGCCGAAAAAAGACTGGAGGGGATCCTCAAAGATAGATAAGACGGTCTGGAGGGACTGCGTTAGATTCCACAAAATTTCCAAGACAGGAAAAGTGTGACGTTTCTTCTCGACTCTTTCTTATGTTAGAAGGTGCAAAATGAATAGGTGCCGGAGCTGCTACAATTGCTTTAGCGGGAGCTGCTGTTGGAATTGGAAACGTCTTTAGTTCTTTGATCCATTCCGTGGCGCGAAATCCATCATTGGCTAAACAATTATTTGGATATGCCATTTTGGGCTTTGCTCTCACCGAGGCTATTGCATTGTTTGCCCTAATGATGGGCTTTTTGATCTTATTCGTCTTTTAAATAAAAAGAAAATTCAGAGGTACTCTTCTCGGTGGAAGAAATTCCATCGTTGGAAGGGAAGGCCCTGTTTCATCAATGGAGCAGGGGAGGGGGAGAGGTGAGGCGGGCCCCTTCAATTTCAGTCCAGTTGGTCCCGGTGCCGGCCTCTTGTTCATGGAGTTGGCGGAGTGTGCTCTATGTCCGAGAATTTGCACAAAATGTTGTGCTTCAGTTTTTTTTAGGGAACGGTTCACATACAGCTATGTGGCTCGCCCTGTAGGTACTCTAAATTAGAAATCTTTTTTGTGACAGGTTTTTGTGCCCAAATCGGTTAGCTCTTGTATTATCTTTTTTTGAAGACGGGTAACCTTACTCTTAGAATGTCCTTTCTCACCTGATTAGTATCACGTTTAGGACGAAGATATTGAAATGCTCATGTTGGTGATGAAATTGTATTGTGTGGACAGCAAGCCCAGATAGATGGTGATCTCTATATTCATTCTGCATGAGAAACTATTAGAGAGTCTCAGCTGAAGGTTGAATGGGCTGGATTGGTTTGATTTAGTAGCCATGTACCTAGTATTACTTTGATAGCTCTTCGGAAAGCACTGCTCACTCAAGATATCTTGGTCTCTTGTGGTATATCGATCTAGTTGCTACTTATGCAGGATGCACGTGGAAGACCATGATCAGTTATTCTTTTGGTGTTCCTACTCAAAGAAGGTGTGGAGATCTATCCTTGGCAGATGTCGGTATCGTAGGAGAGGACAGTTCACATGGGATAAAGAGATCAGGTGGGTCCGAGACAATTTATTTATAATCTGATGGGCCGAATAAATTTGCTTTCTTTTTGTGTAACAGTGTACCGCGGGTGAACGTCACTCTCATCTTTTATAAAATATATTCAATATAAGCCATGGGAAGAGATAAGCATATTTGATCACTAAGGATACCGGAAACAGATTCCTGAGTTGTTGGCGAGATGCAGTGGACGACGCTCCCAAGAGTAGAGAATTCCTAGACTCTTGGCAGATTTCAGTTCAATTGACTCTTCCATCTCCCACATGGTGTTCATGGCGTTCTCCGGCGTGAACACGCACGGTTGGTTCTCTTAGAAGTGATTTAGCTGGGTATGGATGCATATTAGACCATGCTGGGCATCCGAAAGTCGCGATTACAGCCAGGTTCCTTTCTCCATCCTTGTGCACGAGCTTGAGGCAATTCGAAGAGGAGGTTTTTCAATCAATCCTGGACGGAATAAATTACTTCTGTCTGGGGTCTTGCTTTGGACGGTTCTTCGTAAATACGGTTCCTGTGCGGCAGGTTGTGATCGTCGGTCGAAGTCAAAGGGCCGAGAATAAGATTTCACATATCTATCTAGATAGTCCTTTATGTCAATCTCTTCGATACGTGACTGATTGGCAGCGGAATTGACCACTCTGCAGTGCGGATAGCCTATTGGAATCACGTGGTAGTGGCATACCACCAATGGTTGGACCTTTGATCAGGTTGCTTGCAAGGCTGCAAGAAGGTGTGATAACGCGCCATCCAATAAAGATTGAGCGCTAGCCGTTGCTTGTTGGTAGCCGCTGAAGAGGGAGTCGCTTTTCTATAGAGATGGTAGTCTTGGCATTTAGAGAGAGGTAACGAGTCCAAGAACTATAACGTTAAACGGCGTTGCATATTCAGTCAGAAGAAAGAGTAGGTCTCGCTTTTTCTAGCAATGAATTCCAAAACGACAATGTAGAACAAGCCAAAAAAAAGGGATGCATAGAGACTTGAGTGACCCGTTCCACTAACTACTGTGCGCAAAAAAGGCGAGGCAATATTGAACGATTAACGGAGGAAACTCATGGATCACGGCTTTCTCTGGCATGCGAAACTTTGGCTGGGTACGATAAGCCGTAGTACGAGAGGCATTTCTGGCTGTATTTTCCGACCGATCCCTCGGGCCGATGCAGTCATGACTGCTTTCTCATCTCTCATCTATGGGCACCTCTGTTTTATTTTAGGGGGGCCCCCATCCAGCTCTTCACCTTTTCACCGGGCTCCTGCTCACACATGCTTTTGGCTGGAAATGCTTTCCCGCCGTCTCTCGTGAGTCACCCCGTGCTTCTACGTGCATCTTTCTCGGATATATCCTCATGCTAAAAAAGGATATCATTGTGCAGATTTCCCCAGAGCATCTATTTTTTGCTTTCTCTAAGCAGCTCAAAACGGGTGCTTCCCTTCCGTTGACGCATTCCATTCTTTCGGCGGGAATACTCACCGGCATGCAAGCAAAAAGCGCATTGAAGATGTTGGATCTCACTCTAGCGCGGTCTGAACCGCGTGAAGAAGCGAAAACGAAAAGTAGGTCCCTCCTTTTAATTTGAAGCTGTTATATGAACAGATCAAATGGCCTATTTGTATGAGGTTTAGGGGTTAGGTGGGTCAACAACAGTAAAGTAAACAGCTCATGGCATGCCGCCTACTCAAATGTAGCTTCGGCAGTACTTTTCAGCGAGCTTACGGCCGTTTACCTGGGGTTGAAGGTGTAATCCCCTATGGGGTCAAGTACTGACTGGGCAATAAGCCGGGACTAGTTCGCACTTGCTTTCACGCGGTAAACTGGCATCCCCAGGTCTTTCGTCAGGGCTTCATGGAACCAAACAAGGGCTTTCCCGAGGCCCACCTATTGCTCCTGTTCGGCACCACTAACGGAAGGTCGCCAAAGCCTTACTATACAAAAACTCTGACTATGTTCACTGGAACTATACAAACACCCAGGTTCCAAACAACAGTCGTATTTCGAAATCTTCGACTGGGCCGGATGGACGTAATAGACGCGATTCGGAACAGAAGGCCGCCGAATCTTACATTCGAATGATTTGGAACAATCCGGATGAGTTTGATCAGATGACGTTAGTCCGGATCGTTCGGAGCAAGCAGTAAGTCTATCCTTCCTACAAGACTACCCTTATTGGAATTTGAGTCTGGTGACCTTGTGTATGAATCGAGGGAAGGGCGGCTACTCTACTATAAAGCAGCCGGCTAAGAGGAAGAGGAATAGGATCAGTCTTTTGTGAAAGTGCCCCACCCACAGGCATCTATCTATCCTATCTCAGGAGTCGCATCTCATCTCACTCAATAGGGAGCTACAAGAAGCGAGCAGAAAGAGAAAGCATCTAATAATGTTAATGTAGGGCAGTCCCTTTCCTAGATGGAGTAGCTGAAGAACGAGCTAGAAAGAGGATAATTTATTATAGCCAACTCAATTCAAGCAAGAGCTCGAAAAGCAGTGCACTGAAAACAAGTAGCTTAGGATCTTTGGTCAGGTAGCTTAGGGGAACTTGTTCTCGTTTCTATAGCTTGGTTAGCAGATGGGTAATCATAGGCCCCTACTTTGAACTAGGTTTGAAACTCTACAAGGTGGGCAAGATGACATATCTATCACCAAGTGCAATGGAGCTTGGACATAACCCATAGATAGAAGTTAGACACCTACATCTTGTTCTCTTTCAGATCCTAGTTTCGTTTCTAAAAAAATCAGAAATGATACCTAGATCACTACTCCTCTTACCTTATTATTATCACCAGTGCGGATCTAGGGAAGACAAAGAAGAAAGATGCTTCTGAGACTATCAAGATATGTAGGTAGCTTGATATGTAGGGGAACTCGATGAACTTCTATGAGTGTAGGTCATAGGAGGTAGTCCATCTGAGCTATATATCCCCCCTTCCCTTATGTTGTTGAAAGGCATTCTTCACGTCAAGCTCCCTCGGTGGCTCCATAGACCGAACTCCCTCCTTCTACGCGCCCTACAGATTCTACCAATTGGCCCGAGAGCTACGCCCTTAACTTATAGAAGTCAAGCTTTCTTCCCAAAGATTCTGTTCCCTAAGGCAAAGTGAATGGCAAGTTCGGGAATGTTTAGGCTTCACATTAATAGAATGAGAAATAGGAAAGATAGCTTGGTTAGGTTCTGAGTCACCAAATACGATTGGTGATCTCCAGAGAAAAGATAAATATTTGTATCAAGATTGGTAGATTAGGGGACGGGCTTAGACTTTATTGGCGGGCTTTCCGGGAGACACTAACCCCCTCTATACGAGAGAGCCTTACTGAATAATAAAAAGAAGCTAGAGGCCCACTCTGACTTAGAGTAGTCATCGCGTAAATTCAAGAGGTGCCATCTTGCCTCGCACACCCCGCTCTTTAAAGGTTAGGGTATATATGTCCCTTCTCCCCCCGATATGTTGTCTATCAAGGGAAGGTTCTGGGCCATAGGCTTCTTTAGCTGACAGTAGAGGAGAGTAGAAAGCCATAGGTCGATAGCCCGGTTTTGATTGAATATCCTTACCCGCGCTTCCAGGCTTCCTAAGGGAGTTAGCTTGATCCCCCGGTTCTACCGATGCCTTCCTTCGCTTATGGCTCGGAAATCCAATAACATCGTTGTTAGTCGGGCCGGGGTCACATGGAAAAGTAAGGGTCCGAAGGAGCTGTTGAAACAACTGGTGCTTGCCCGGACCCGGGGGTATTGTCTCAACGAATAAGTTCTTGTAGGAGTGAAGTTTTTATATAATTCGGCAAGCATCTACTCCTATCAAAATGAAAAGCAAAAAAATAAGAAAAAAAAGAAGTATGTATTTTTCACATTTATTGGATTAAACAAAAGGATTCGCAAATAAAAGCGCTAATGCCACGAGTTGCACCTTCTATTCTTGATGTGGGGCCATGCTCACGAGTTGCACTCTCATCCTTATCACTCCCCCTCATGGAGGGTGGAATGAAATGAACCCCCAGCTTGTAACGAAGAGTAGTGAAGGCATCCCGAGACAGCGGTTTGGTGAGAATATCGGCAAGTTGGTCGCTGGAGGAAACAAACCGCGTAACAAGAAAACCTAACGCCACTTTTTTACGTAAAAAATGATAATCCAATTCAATGTGTTTTGTTCGAGCATGAAAAACCGGATTCACACTCATGTAAAGAGCACTAACATTATCACAGAAGAGCTAGGGTGCTCGAGAAAGAGGGACCCAAAAATCACGAAGAAGAAAAGAAATCCATGGTTGATCAGCAGAAGCAGATGCCATAGAACGGTATTCGGCTTCAGCACTAGATCTAAATCTAGATCAGTGCAGCAAGATGTAGCTCATCCCCACTCTCAGTAACTTCATGATGAAAGCTCTTATCTAGAATATCCGGGGTATAGCAGGATCTGAATCTCGTAGAAGACTGAATGAGTTATTTTTGATAGGTTTTGGGCTTTAAGTTGCCTTACTCTATCCTTAACCGTTCGTGCCCAATAGCCATTGGTCACTTCACTCATTACGAGCTTGTACACATGCTTCTAGAGCTACTCGATTAGCTACGGCACCGGGTGCATTTCCCCAAGGGTGCCCTAAAGTTCCTCCGCCGAATTGTAGTACGGAATCATCTCCAAAGATTTCGGGTTGAGACTTTGCTTGCTTACTTTCACACTTCCTTCAGTGAGCTACTTAAGGTAAGGGGCACTCCTAGCATAGATTACCATTCTAACCTGTCTTTGCTGGTAGATAGATGCGCTTAATTAGTTACCTGAATTCACTCCTCCCCGGAGAGAGGACTCTTGAATAAGTGGACTTCGCCTGGGCGTCATCTTTCCTTTCATTCACTAGTTGAGTACTTCCTCCTGTCAGATAGAAGCTTTTCAAAGGGTGCTTCGCTTCCACCGGGAGGATTTCCTTGATTGCTCCTATTCCACTACGGCAACCTATGAAACTACGGCTATTTGCTCACTGACTCCTATTATTGATATGGAAACTTTCCGGGTGCGCAAACGAATCACTACCTTGGAATGCCTCTTTCGAGATTGGAGACTTCTAAAATATCAGCTATATCTGCCGACCCTGAAGTGTGACTTTCCTTGATTGATGAATTGCCCTTTCCGAAAGCGTACGGTACGCGATCAATTAGTATATATATCCATTTTAGGTTTGGCAAGGCGTTCTTTCCCATATCAGTTTTTCATTTTAGGTTTGGCATGGCGTTCCTGCCCATATAAGTTAGAAATTCGATTCCTTCGCTATATGTGTATGTCCTAAAAGGCTGGTAATCTCGTATATGGCAGAATCCTAGAATAGGCTTTCTCTACGAGCCAAATAGGCAAGTGGGTTTTAGGGTTCTAGGCTAGTTCGGGACATGATAGGGTATTGGAGAGTGCCCCATATCTGGTCCTTTGAGGAAGGTTATTATCTGAGAGCGTATTACCTTATTAGGAGTTTCCTTTTTCAGATAGGAGTCTGTAGAAGCCAGTGGTAGAAAGCTAAATCGAGTTTGAGTTCCCCTTGCTATCGGTACAGGTGAGTTCCCTTCAAGCCAGGCATTTCCGGTTCCCTGGGGATAGAGTTTATTTGTATTACTACAAAAATGCTTGTTTTGCTTTCGATGGAGGAATTTTCGTTTTTTTCCTTCTCCTTCCTTGAAAGCCAATTGCAGTTGGAGGGGTTTTAGTTGGAGTGGAAGTCCTTGGGATTCCTTCTCGCTACCCGCTAATCCCTTGTGTAATCCCTTTCCTTTTGAAGGAGGCTTTAGGGTAACTCTACCTTTCACTTTAAGAGCCGAAACCGAAGAGGAATTCACTTTTATTCTCAGATGCGGCATTACCGGTCTTAGGACTTTTTGACAAAAGCGCCAAAGCCTTGAAAGGTAACTGATGCAAAGAAGGAGCTGTTCTCTTTTCACGAATCCAACTGACATAGGGGCAAGATCTTGACTATTTAAGGTATCCCAATTCGATTAGCTCTGACACTAAGAATAGTTAGTCTGTAAGACCTATAGGGCAATTAGACTGAACATGGCATGTCTGACTGATTGACCTATATAAGCCAAGGAACTTCGCCGGGCCAAGTCGAGCAAGGGGAAGATAGTACCAATGGGTTAGCCGGCTCGAGCGAAGTGCTATCCCCGTCCGATGCCCCTTCAACTAGTTTGTTTCACACCCGCTTTCGACCGTCCAATTCTTCCAACTTCTAGTCATGGTCACCATTTCGTTATCACCGCTACAGACTACTTCACCAAGTGGGTGAAAAGAATACCAATGGCTAAGGCGTCGATGGGAAAGGTGTGGCATGCTTCATTTACACTCATATTCTTTATGGCTTAGGTCGATAAGTCATTCGTCCTCTCTCTCTACGGTCGAGCTCCTTCGGATCCTCGAGTTCTCTTAGCTCCTCATCTTGGTGGATTAGTTGACTCAGACCTCTTTGGCTAGTCGAAAGACAGAAAAGGAACTACATGGTTGATTGACTCGTCCCACGAGGAAGCGGTTAGGCAAATGTGGTGGACCGACGTGCGAGAGAGCTGCAGTGGAATATCATAGATAGTAGCGATTCAGATAGCTAGCTACCTCTGGTAACGTTTAGAAGGAGTCCAATCCTTCGACTTGCTATTTCTCTTATCCTTTTCTTTTGAGGGAGATTCGTTCGTGTTCTTTGTACCAATGATGAGCTGGCAGGGCTAATGACTAGCCATTTGCCTGGTCAATGGGCTGGTGCATGTTTTCGAATGTTTGGTGTCAGTCCACGGCAGGAAGTAGGTTGGGTGACCCTATAAATTGGTACCGCTTTCCTCCCGCGGTTGTTTTCTTTGGGTGAGTTCCGCACGTAACATAGTGGTTCAGTCTCAGCCCCATGGTCTTAGCTTCTTTGTCAGTGCACCGGGAGCTCGGCTAACGATTTTCTAGCTGGCTTTTCAAAGAAGTAGGGATCTGTAAGTTCCCATTCTTTCTGTCATTATCGAATTGGTGAACTTGGAGAATTCACAACGCTCCGTCAGCTAGCTTCGTGTAGAGTACGAAGACAGTGGAAATCGATTCCTCTTGGCAGTAAAAACCGCTGGTAACGAAAAAAAAGCCCTTATTACGATCTTTACAGGTGAGAAGTCCAACCCGGCCCAAAACTGGTTGCTGAAGAAAACTCTTGCGAGTGGAATAGCCCGTCTTCCTCCTGCTTTTCTTTATGGTGGAGAACTACACCTTCGGTCTCATCTCTCTTGCCCACGGTAGTACCGATCCCAGCGTAAAAGCAGGTAGCGAGAAAAAACCTCTGAGGAGAGAGCCTTGCTCTCGTCTTTCATTTATGGATCTCCCTCGCCTGCCATGGTACCACCGTGTTCGTTCTTCGAATTCAGAGAATTCTTAGTCTTTGACTTCCAAACAGCTAGAGAGGGATAGGCACCTATAATTTCATTAGTCAATAGGCGGATCTTCGGCACATCTTTCACTTTTCCTGCTTTAGGTAAGCGAGGAAACCAAACCTCGAGTTCTTGATTTCTTGTTACCTTCTCGAACATCCGGAAGTTGGCATCATGGAACGAGCGCGGTTGCGGGTGCGAGCGCAGAGGCTGGGCGTGAGTTTAAGAGGTAACTGGGCAGCGCCATTAGAGAATTTAGAACCGGGAGCGGCCCAGTGGCACTCTTAAGGTCAAAGCTAAACTCTTTCTTAAAACCAGTCAGCCGATCTAAGGGCGCAACTTGATCAAAGGTCCCATCCATAGGGATCCGAGCTAAAACACTCATCAACTACTTATGGTAGGGATATAAGAGTCTTTGCTTAATTTCATTTCCAATGGCAAAGATTCGTCTCTTTCTCGCTCCCTCAATCACCATACCCAACTTACTCGCCCTGATATTCAAACTGTTCAAACGTGGGCAGTTTTGGACCTACCCAACGCTCAAAGCAATCAAGATCTTTATTGGCCGTCTCAGTGTTAGTCGGGTCAAGGGCAAAACGTACCCTCTCCCTCCACAGCACTGCCGACGAAAAGAAGGCTTCCTGTGCATGGTCTAATCTCAGCATTGATCCATAAGCAGCAAGCTCATAAGTTAGAGCTAAGAAAGCTGACTTAATCGGTTTCGAATGAGACTTAGGATACAACGCATCCTTAGGGATCCTTACATTAGGCACTGTCTTCGGCTCCCAAGATATTCCTTGAACGATAGGAATCTGGGAGAAAAAAGGTCAATAACGATTAATGAGACCTCGTCAAAAATCTTGAAACTCTGAACAGAAGCTCATAACGGAATCAATGTCCTTTGGCAATTGCACTATGCTGTCAAAGGGCAAGGGCTTAGCCAACTGAATGACCTTCGCCAATGAAAACCATGACAAGTACAACTGGACTAATTGATCCGCCTTCTCATCCTTTTAATATCTCATTCTTCTATGGAAGGATGGAATAATCGTTGGGTACCCTGAACGGGTGAGAGATCCTGGAAAAGGGAGTCTTCTGGTTGCTGGATCTCCGGCATAAGCTTTCTGCAGCGCAAAGGCACACTGCTTTAGATAAAGAGCCTTTAATAAAAATACTTATTTCCTCCTTAACCAGTATACCTTCTTGGCTAGAAGGAATGCAGCGATGCATCTCTCCTTGGTGTAATCGTCGAAGACCAAAAGCGTGGCCTCATTTAAGACCGCGATAATGGTCTTGGGACCTTCAAAGATCCCACGCCATGAAGTCGACACTGAGCGCAGTAATATTTGAAAGAACTAGTGAGTCATGGTGTTTTTTTTATACATTCACAGCCTGACCCATGTTGCCAGCTGGGCGACTCGGAAGTGACTCCCCTCCGAAGTCCGTATCCCAGATCAAAGACTATTGCGCTAAGCCAATGTCGACAACAACTCTCCTAAATTATGGGGAACTTGTCCCACCATGGGGGGGCGTCTCGGTGACTAACCCGAGATATCGATGCTACCGTTAACACGGGACATCGACCAGGGTTGACCTGTCCATATCGCTTTCCCAACCGGACAGGTTGCCTTTGGACACACCTTAACCTACTCACTCTAACTTTACAAGTTTTCGCTCAGGTGCGCATACAGTCTTATAGACTACACCAATACAGAGGATTCGAGAGAGGAGCGATAAAACCCAAAGTGCTCTAGCCAGAACCATGTTTCAGCCATAGCCCTCTACAGTAGATTTTAAATCTTATCTAAGCACTGAGTTGATCGAGACCAAAGTCTACAGGACACCACATCGAACGTAACTCGCACTGCGCTAACGCCCTTATTAGAGTAAAGGCGAGGCGCTCATTCCTTTGCTTGTTTGGCCTACTCTTGCCGGGGGTTTCTTGATCCTACGCAGTTTTGAATTCAAAGGAAAAAGAGAATAAGAGATTTTTGACACCCCGGTTGCTGCTCAAACCTTAGCAGGAAATGCTATTCGTACAATAGTGGAAGCAGGGTACGCTAGAGGCGAAAGTCGTGATAAAAGGTCCTGGTCTCGGAAGAGATGCAGCATGACGAGCCAGAAGTGGTATACTATAAAGAAAGTTTCGTACATGACGTAACCCCTATGCCCATTGGGAGGAGGGGTAGTTAGTTATCTCGGCATCGCGAAAAGCCCCAAAAAGCCATATCGCGCGCTTCGGTCCGAAAGAATTGGTATTCTTAAGAAAGCTCATCGTACCTGCCAGTAAGGTATGGAAAAAGTCCACCTCACTTAGGATATTTGTCAGGAGATGGGAAATCATCCGGCGATTGCATTTATAAAGTAGGTTCAGTAGAGCTCTGCTTGTCAGCTTACTACTTCCACCTGGACCTTCAAGTCAGCAAAGCCTAGCTCGAAGTTGAATCCGCCCGAATAGCACCTGCCCAACAAGGACTTCGATGGGAAAGAGCCGTGGAAACTCAAGAACAAGGTAAGACAGAGTAGTACCAAGTTCGGAAAGAGACCCGGAAAAAATGCCATTTTTTTGCCCCGGCTAAAACTTGATTGAATGATCTCACATGGTCTCATTTTCTTTGTTCGGTAGGAATGCTTCTCTTTCCCATAGTCTTATTGTAGTTCAACCGGAAGAACTCCCCTATACCATAGTCTTCCTAAGGTGGTGTTCTAATGATTGGATTTCCAACAGGAAATTTACTGTATGCTGTCCCTTTCCGTTTTCATCCTTTGCCCCTATCAATCAACACACCTAGATGGGATCGGTACGAAGTACTCGAGTGTGACATCAGCTCGAAGTGGTCACATTCACTCTTTAGCGAAGAGCAATCGAAACTTTCCCCCTATAAATTCTATGTAGCGCTTTAGCGTTCGCACTTGACACTTTACAAGACAAGTTAAACTAACCCAGCTAAGCTAACCAAACAAAGACCCGTGAACGAAGGCCCTTGGTCCTACGGAAAAAGATAGGAAAGGCAGCAGAGAGAGAAAGAATGTTTTCGAATGCTGTGACAAAATCTAATAAGAAAGGTTCAAAAAGTGTAAAATAAATAAGAGAAGTGCGTGATGCCGTAGACAGACAGGACAGACCGCATGTAGCCAGCCGGCTATTCTTCACTCCATTTAACTTCGTGTTTAAGATCTTTTAAGAGAGACTACTATTGAGAGATTCTGCTCTTACAAAAAAAAGGTATAGGACAACGGTTACGGGGTCAAAGCAACGATACCCTCTATGTCGGGAACTTATAGCCAAGAAAAGACACCGAATAGCTCGTGGATCAAGTTTGTGATTAGCGTACGGCTGGGTAGCAGGCACATCCAAAGGTGCGTAACAACTTGTAATCAGGTGTCTTGTGAAATAAGAACTCCCATGGTTAAACCATTTGTGTCACTGTAGATGGCACTCGATTGATCAAAAAGACAATAGCATTGATTCTAAGCCTTTCTTCTATGGGGGGCTAGGTCAGAGCTAGCATTGAATAAGAATAAGCTCGGATTCCTCTTAGCGACTATGAACGAATGCTTTCTCATTGAACAAAAAGAATTGCCGGCCTTTGTTTTTGCTGTTACAGAAGAAGCTGCTCTTGGCCTTTTGCTTGGCACTAGGAAGAGAAAAGAAAGATCTTAGGGCTAGGCGCTAGGCCCGTATGGATATTCTGCTCGAAAGCGTGGGGGTGCGTGCCTTCTCCAAGCAGGGACAATCGGCTGACCTATCTTGTCTTTCGCGGATTCACCAGCGACTGCTAACGCAGCGACAGGGGCGCTAGGAGCTGACCTCATGAGACTAAACAACTGACTTAGATAAATAATTGTGCTAGCTAGCCTTATATCCATCAGTCTATCTGCCGTACAAGCGGATGCATTTTGCATCTTTCCCACGTGTGACGTTCCCAAAAAGCCAAAGGGGTAAGGGAAGAGACCGTCTTTTCAAAACTCTCGCGGACTTCTTCTATTTTCGCCTTAAGACGAGGAACCTTAGTAGAAGTGGGCAGCTACTCGGTAATTAAATTATCAGCCTTGGGATTTCGGCCTTGATGCTGGATATCATAGCATCGGTGGCCTCCTTTTCTTGTTTGAGTTGCCTGATCCTC
>QGSO01000016.1:0-12025 GCA_011037825.1 Carya cathayensis | reverse complement strand
TGGGGTTCGAGACAAAGAAAGATCAAGGCAGCATATCAGTTTTTCCTTTATACTTTACTTGGATCTGTTTTTATGCTATTAGCTATTCTGTTGATTCTTCTCCAAACAGGAACCACCGATTTACAAATTTCATTAACCACAGAATTTAGTGAGCGGCGCCAAATCTTTCTATGGATTGCTTCTTTCGCCTCTTTCGCCGTCAAAGTGCCTATGGTACCAGTTCATATTTGGTTACCCGAAGCTCATGTAGAGGCACCTACGGCAGGATCCGTCATCTTGGCAGGAATTCCTTCAAAATTGGGAACCCACGGGTTTTTAAGATTTTCAATACCCATGTTTCCCGAAGCGACACTTTGTTCCACTCCTTTCATTTATACTCTAAGCGCGATTGCTATAATATATACTTCCTTGACCACTTCAAGACAGATCGATCTTAAGAAGATCATTGCTTACTCCTCAGTAGCCCATATGAATCTGGTGACTATTGGTATGTTTAGTCGGGCGGCGGCCGTTAGGTCACCTATTTTGAGTTATGGACACACAAGGCCAAAACATGTGTGCCGGGCGTGCGACCCATCAACCTACTAGCAATGGGGGAGAAAACATAGCATGTCGCAACAAAAGCTTGATTCGAGGCGTCAGCAAAACACTGCCGTCTGTTCAAAAAACAAGAGCCCCTTAGCGCCCCGGGACGGGAGTGGGGGACGGCCCTACGCGCAGGCAACAGCAGCACCGGCCCTACGAAGTCAGAATCGAATCTTTCTGTTGGCTTTCCCAAAATTCATTCGTGAATAAGAATTCAAGGGCTAAAAGCGAGCGCTTCTAGCTGCTTCGCCTGCTTCTTATTATGCGGCTATGTTGGCGTGGCGGAAATGAACGAAAAGCGATATGAACGTGCTATTTTCAAATCGATTGATAGATAGCCTGATCTGTTCTGATAGATCGAAAGAGTAGGAATAGATAGAGAGGGAATCCATCAATAATAAGGGAAAATCTCCTATTTCTATCTATTGATAAGACAACTATCTATTCTTGATCCATCAGAAAGAAATCGATATGTATCTGATGGAGTCTACATCGTACGTAGAGCGCCCAAACGCTTTTTAGGCCAGCTCAGTTCTCTTATCCATCGGTCCAATGCACTGGGCTCATCTCATGGAGGGAAAAGCCAAAATAATGTAGTTGTGTTGTTGTTGTTCGCCGCCTCGACGCATTCCCTTCTCTCCCCGGCATCGTCCCACACAGAAAGAAAGAGCGCATAGCCCCGGCCCGACCTGTAGGTCCGCTAACGTAAAGCGAGGAGTTGAGCCTGAACTGGCGAACCGAAGTCACTTTCGGAACCATACTTCCTACAGCTAACACGTGTCCAGTCCAGCGGGAACGCGCAGCGCAAACGAACGTGAGCTGCTATACGGAATCCCCCGCTGGCCATCGGGGACCGAGTGGTAAGGCCATGATCTGCAGGGAACGGATCACTCATTCTTCCATTGGGGACAGGTGCACGAACGACAACTCCAAACGTCACACATCCGTCGCCTACCTACCGTTTAGGTGGCACCAGCGAGATCCAGCTAAGGTAAGGAACTTCGTGTCGCGGCTGTTCCACTCCGCCGCGGTCTCATGAACTGAACTTCGTTGCCTTCCCGCGCGCGAAGCGAATGGGTGCTGTGCTGTGGGTCAGTTTCGGGGCGGGGGGCGAAGAGAGACCAGAAGAATGATTCATTTGGATCGACGAGCTTTTTCAGCCCCAAAACTCAGAATCAATGGAATGTCTGTCTATCCATGAACATCTATTCTATCTGTATATCTAGGGGATCTCTCTATACATAGAAAATAGTTTTATGGCATGATATGATCGCCTAGCCGTAGCCGCATATCAGCTGCGCTCAATATGCGGGATTTCTGTTGGATCAGATCTTTCGCTTTGACGGAAGCTTTTGGACCTAGCGAAAAGGACTTTAAGCCTTCGCGCAAGCAAGCGCGAGAGAAGCAAGCAAAGTAGAAGCTTTGCCAGTAGCAAGACGAGGAAGCTTTGCTACGCGAGCTTTATAAGGCCGACCACTACATAAGCCGCTGGCGGAGAAAGCTCGAAGAGCTTCCCTTCATTCGCTTCGCGGGAGCCGCACAGCACATAGCTGGAAGTCAGAGGGCCCATACTACCTGCCTAACCCCTCGCTCCGAGGGACCGTAGATCGGAAAGCGCCTTCTAAACCACCCCATTCATCCAAAAGAGAAGGGAAGGGGCCTATGTATTTGCATGATCCCTGCAGATTTTACCCTATCTACACCCGGAGCCAATCCCCTATCGGTCCTGCCACCACGCCGCAGAACGGGAGCTCGTGTGGAACCTTTGATTTCTGGCGTAACAGCGGTGGAAGGTAACAAAATATTACGGTCGCGTAACATAAGGGCCGGATGTACGGTAAACTCGGACTCGGATAGGATAGGATTGTGCGCGCCGGGCCCTTCGGGTGTCATATTTTGGCCGAGTTTACCCCTTGCACTTCGGACAGCCGTCCGTAGCATCATAAGGAGGACCTCCCTTTCGAGGTAAAAAAATGGTACGATACATAGGAGGCTGGTCTTTCTCAACGTGGTGTATAGCACGAAAAACCTTTCGATACAAGATAGGGCCGTTCACATGAAAGAAGAGAAGAAAGGTTTGATTCTCTTCTTTCTCTTTCTCGAGGGGGAAAGATAAAGAGGGTCTTATGGAGGGAGGGGGAAGGCTTGGGCCTACCCATCCCGATAGGACCTCATAAAGGAACGGGAGCTGTTGAGAGGTTCCATATTGCCGAGCCGAAGGGGGCAGCACTTCTGTACGTGATCGTAGTATGTCACGTCGTCTCGTTCCCGCTGCATTGAAGAGTACCTATGCACTATTTCCGGTTCACTGATAAGGAAGATAGAGTTGGGGGGGGGGTCTACGATGTGATACTAAAGTATGACCCGGGGAGATACATGCTAACTATGGGTAGAAAGCAGGAACCATTATGTAAATAATTTCGGGGGGGTTACAGATCTCTTATACTACCATCGATCGACAGAGCGGAACGACCAGAAAAAGAAGTGAAGTTAGAAAGCCGTATGATAGGTGGTAACTATCTTGTACGGTTCGGGGGGTAATCGGCGTACTCCGATCAGTGGGGGGGAATCTTTGGCTCTATCAAACATACAGGGAATTGGCTCTATCAAACATACAGGGAATTGGAGGTAGCATTCCACCAATGTTAAGTCATGGACTGGTTCCTTCAGCCCTTTTTCTATGTGTTGGTGTTCTATATGACCGACATAAGACTCGACTTGTTAGATATTACGGAGGTTCAGTGAGCACCATGCCGAATCTCTCTACCATTTCCTTCTCTTCCACTTTGGCCAATATGAGTTCACCTGGTACTAGCAGCTTTATCGGGGAATTTCCCATCTTAGTAGGAGCTTTCCAAAGAAATAGCTTAGTAGCCACATTAGCAGCGCTTGGGATGATTTTAGGCGCGGCGTATTCCCTTTGGCTATATAATCGTGTGGTTTCTGGAAATTTAAAACCCGATTTCCTCCATAAATTCTCCGATCCAAATGGCAGAGAAGTTTCCATATTTATACCTTTTCTTGTTGGAGGGGCGACCGTCCGTTGAACTACCAAAGAAAAAGGGTAAACCAATGTGATCATGACATTGTAGGTGCTTGCGATGGGACGGATGCGACTTCCCTCAGTTGGTTTGGGTGGCATAGCCCGTTGCAGAAGTCCCCCCTTTTTTTGATCCATTTCTTTAGGGGAGCCAAAGCTTGACTTTACTAATCAAATAAGGCTCGCGCAGGGGCGCTCACGTTTTTTGGCTGAGCCGTATCTTGCTGGGTGGGACCGAGAGAAAGAAAGGACGGGGGGCAACCATGCATGGTACTTCTCGACCGTGTCTCCGAGGGACAGTTGAACGAGCGACTCATGAATGCAGCCGGGTTGGACGAGCCAATAACTCGAACGCGTTCGGTCTGGTTTTTGAGCAAGAATCACAGCGTTACCTTACCTTCACCATGATACGGACTCCAAGTTCTTATGGCAGAGCACGAGGAGATTTATCATCAATATGATGATGGGAATGGAAACCAGAAGCACGACTGGAGTCTTCGTGGTCCAAGATAATCAAACCATCAGTAAGAGTAACGTAAGCATGAGACTTTTTGGTAGTACCGGTGAACCAGATGGCCGCGGCGATGGAATCTGGGACGGAGGACTCGTAGTATCCCCCTAGATCTGGCAAAAGCGAAAGACCTCCTAACGTAATTCGAATGGGGGCTGACCTGACCGCTGAGCCCACTCTGGCCTCGCAGGGCGGGCCCCTGTGGTTGCGAGCTGGAGCTGCCATAGCTTATGGCTAGAGCAATGGGAGGGCAGAGAGAACAGTAAGGATAACGAGCGCTCCGCCCGCTTGGCATACCTCTTCTGTGCGTCTTTCTCGTGGCGGAAACAGAACAAGAGGGAAAGACCCGGCCGACCAGCCCAGGGCTCGAGGGCGAGCTTTATTTAAGAGAGAATGGGGAGTGAATCGAAAGGCTTCCGTTTTCGTTCTTGGTTTGGGGGCTTTCGGGCCCCTCTCGATCTTATTCATAGTTGAGAAGGGGGAAGGAGTCTAAATCAATGGACATTAATGAACCATCATTGATGGACGTTGCACATGACACGATCAATTCGACTCAAGGTCCGGCGCTAATAGAAGTAGCTTACTCTCCTAGTAGCGAAGGAAAAGGGCAGGGCCTGAATTCAGACCAGACCAGACTCTTCTTTGTTTGAGCTGCTCCCACGCACGCAGACCGGAAGATCTCAGTTGTCCTGGACTGGACAAGTACGTAGAGATCTTCGTGGGACCGAGGAGGGAGTCTCAATCGATCTTTTCTAGGATTCCTTATCACGCCACGCACAGAGATCTTTCCATTGATAGATAAGAGGGCTCCCCCCTTGAACAGACTCTTAAAGGTTAGGTTACTACCTGCCTCTACGGAAGAGGTGTACTTTGTACCGCCCGGAGGTCATATAGATCGAAACCCGGAGCAATAAGAACGAAAGCCCTACCCACAGCAACAACTATTGGCGCTTCAAAAGGCTTAGGGGCGCTACTGAAAGCCTTTTTTAGGTCGTGTAATAGGGAGGTGTAAGCCCCGAAAGCCTTTGGTACTTCGGTAGGGCGAGCAGCCCTTAAACCAAAAAAAAGGTTTGGAACCCTTCCCCTATTTCTGCATTTCATTCTCTATTCGGCCCGCCTCAAACAAAATGAGAAAAAAGGAGAGGCCTATTGATTCGAAGTCACTACGAAAGGGTCGGTCAATAGCATAGCTCTTTCTTTCCCGGGTCTCCTTTCGAAGGAAAGGCCTTCGCATTCCTAATCCGGTAGGGGGCCGGACGGCTTTGTTTGCCCCAGCTTGGCGAATCGCATCCCCGCGCAACGACATTGTTTGTGCGCCCCTTACCGTTCTCGCTCAGTGTTTGCAACGGCTGGGGAGGCAGTCGTAGAAGTGAAGCCTATCGCCACGCCGACCATCAAATACGAGATTGGGCCCCTTCTCAAAGATTTGATGGAATGGCCCAGCCCACCCAAGAGCGCTTATGTCATATGGGAACTCATGGCTGGAAACAATCCTTATGGTTTTGATATCCGGTAGGAATAATAAGAATAAAAGTCCAGCTTGGTTGGTGAGCCTAGTGATAGGAGACTATCTAGCTTGGTTCGGAGAGCACTTGTTGGGTGAAAGATTTTTTTGTTGCTAAATGTTACGGCCTAAATGCTGAACTATTGACCCTACTTGTTCGGATGGGTGTTCACCCCAAAGTGTTCCCGGACCGCATGCATACATCCGTAAGTAACTTAGTGCAACATGGCAAATTTCATTGAGAGGAATCAGCAAAGAAAAGAAAAACGGGTCAACATATTAATGTGTATTTGAGAGATTGTCCTCGGGCTGAGGAGTGTCCAAGCAGTGGGGAGCTGGCTTTTGGTGCCCAATCTTGGACAATGGGCGAAAGCCCGATCCATTGATCAATATCGCGTGAGTGTTCTATCTATCGCTGTAGCTGCGAGCGCTTCATCTATCTGGTCTTTCATCCTTGATTAGTCTTTCGGTGATCTTATATCTACAACAATTCCGTCGCCGTCTACCAAAACGAGTAGGAGCTACATCCTTCTTCTTACTGACAGCTACGTGCTGGCTTTTTCATTCTTCCCTACCATCCCGGCAAGCGCTGGAACTTCTTCCATCCTCGTGTACTCTTCTTGCTCGCTCTCCTGGTTTGGCCCGGCTGAACCTCCTTCTCTAGGCCTCCGTTGACCTGCTTCTTCCTTAACTAAAAGTGACGATGTGCAGAAGTGACGATGACGATGCCAAGCAAATTCCTAGCAGGGCTGCCGACACGCGAATTACGACCAAGCACTCCACCCCATCAAAATCCTTCAGTTCGATCTCTGACCGTGCTTTTCACATTGCCCTTGGAAGGAAAGGACACTCTCTGAGGCGCATCTTTGTGTGTTAGATTTGAGAGCCTTTACTTGACTATTCCTATGAGTGGCTTACCACGCCACCACCTCCCAAAGTTAAGCCGTCTTCAATCGAAAGGAAAGATACGCGGCTACCAAGGTCTTCTCTCTCTTCAGCAGTCTTCCTAGCTACAATCCTTTAAGAAACATTATGTACAAGAGTTAAGTGAAAAATGTCTTTTATATTCTTATATATATTACAAGTCGGATCATGCAGACTGACGAGAGAGAGTCTGGTTAGTCTGATTAGTATGAATCTCAGATTGCAATCAATCACCTCGCTAGGAAAGAAAGTCTAGCCATATCGAGAAGCCCCATCGGAGGATAGAACTAGAATACAGATCGGGATAGCCGGGCCTGAGGCATAAGTCAGTCAATCTACGGGGAGTTCTCATTACAGGGGAGGTGATACCTAGATAGAGAAGAGGAAGAGGACTCACTCCATTTATCTTTATGTCTAGCCCCAACTTTAAGAATGATTTGGGATCATTCACAGGGGAGTTGTTAATAGAGAGTTCCTTTGGTTCATGGTTTGATTGACCCTTGAGCACGAACTCGGTTCAGAGGAAGACAAGCAAAGACGAGACAGAGGCAGCTAAGGCAGCGCCCGATTCGCTACCCGACCCATCATATCGTAATTGCGTTATCGATGGGAAGAGTCATTCCTTCTGACAGAGGAGAAACTAAGGTTCGTTATAGAGGTGAGGAGTACGAGTCTCGTAATCGGGAGCCAGATCTGGATCGTACCCCAGAAGCTACATAAATTGTTGATAGCATTCATTCCCCGGGAATACATAAAGAGATTGATTAATTCCCATAAGCTCAATTGAAGGATTTCCTCTAAGGCCGACCGGGACCAATAAGCTTCAATTGCTTGATTTCATGTAGTACCGGGGGCGCTATAAGGGATATTGAATTGCTTGACTTTATTCCCCGGCGAAAGAGAAATATCTTCCTTAATTCCAGGTATAGCAGCTCAATTGATTGCTTAATTCCCAGTCTTTTCGTTCAATTCAATCTCCACTATAGGCAACAGCGGATTTAAAGATAAACTACGGCTACGGCGACTTCGCTCGTTGCTTTTTGGCCGTATCTTGCGGCTCCCCATAAATGCTCGGTTTGACCAGTAAGATCAGTACATATCGGTTATTTCCCAAGATTGCCTTCACTGGTTGAACTAGACGCTTTTATTTGCAGTCTCTAACTCCGATAATATTCGATCCGGGTGAAGGGATTTTCTTCTTTTGATTGGATGAGCCGAGATGAGCCGCCCCTCGAGGCAGATAACCTTCGTTCTGGTGCTGCTTGCCCAGGAGGTGTTCAATTCATAGAGCATGATTGGGAGTGTCCATCTGATATTTTAAATAATCTGCAAAGGAGGGCGAATTACCAGTAAATTTCTGTCTGTCCAACGAAAGGAGGGGATCTCCCCCCAAAAGGTATGGCATATGATCGAATAGGTGGACGCCTATCTCCTTCTCCAACTACTAGAGGTGCTGCGGCCAGCTGTATTTCTCGAATATCCGCTTGAAGTGAGAACTCCTAGCCACTGGCTATAGCTGATGAGTTGCAGCACACGAATGAAGGTGGGACTGGAATGGATTGATAGAGTGATCTGGAGCATTATAAGATCCCCGGTTCCACCACCCGTATGAGACTCGACGTCGATCAGCTGCTTCGATCGATGAGGGTGCTTTCTCTCCCTCCCCCGAGGTTGAGGTACAATAATGGACTCCATGGGGATTACAACAACCCATATGTCTTCTATAATCGATATGCCTCAAACAAGGAATGCCAGCGGATGAAGGGAGGATGATTTCGGTGGCTGCAGACCTTCACGTCCGATGATCGAAGGAAATAGAGGAGGGAAATAGGGTATTATAGGGGGGGATGCATAGAACTGATATGCCCGTAGGGAGGTATGGCTTTTAAAGACTCTGGGAATCAACCTATTGATTGGACGGGGGGAATGGATAGCAGAAGATAGGGATTATCCGCCTCATCAACCAAATGATGGCTGGTGCAAGGCCAATCATCGGGAGCATTAACAACCCATATGAGGTGCGCGGACGTCGAAAGAGGAATGTCTCGACCGGTACCCCGCCCGCGGTATAAGTGAGAAATATGGGGTGATGCAGGATCAAACAAGGACAGGAAGTCAAGCTCACCCGGGAGATAAGGCCAATAAACAACCCAAATTCCTGCCTCCAGTCCAGACGAGCAGAGGAAGATATTTGATTCAAGGAGGGAAGTTCATAACTTATGCCCCAGGTACCACCTCCCAATTATCCGCCGAGTTCAAGCATAGCAGATTGAGGGAAGAAGATAGGTATGAATTAAGGCTCATCTTGAAGCGCTAAAACATAGGTTTTGAATGATGACATGTACTTCAGGTTTTTCTATCCATTAATTAGGGCTAAGTTTCGGTAAGCATTACTTTAGCAAGTAATCCGTTGCTTGTTCTCAGTCGGCGAAGCCTCGGACCTCACATCCGGAGTTCTTTATATTGCATGCTTCCACCTTCCGGCCTACTACTTGGTTTCTCGTTCCTCGCCTTCCCTCGGTCTCGGTTTCCTCGACCTTTCACTTTCAACTGAATATCCTCTCCTTCGGTTAGCTATGTTAGAATGAGTTAAGGAAGCGCGTGCACGCGCGAGACTATTCTATTCTACGGACTTGATTGCAGTGTACTCTTTATAATAAAAGATAGAGAAAAGAAGAAAGAGAAACCCTACTTATCATCAAGTCGTAATTAAGAGCCTGCTGGCTATTTGACTCCAAAGCTTGAAAGAGCTTGACGGATATCTTTCTTTTTTTCCGTGAAAAGACAAGCGCAGCAGAAAGCTTTATGAGAAAACTCCTTTCTTTTTAAGCTCGCCCCTCTCCAAGCCTATTCCTACATGTTCCATTAGAGACGAAATAGCGCCCCTCTCTGATATAGCCTTTACCCCTCCTGATCAATATCCCTACTTTCCATTATGCCAACCTACTCTGTTAGCAATTAGCAAGCGATTCGATAAAACAAAAAAGATGTTATTTACTAGGTTCGGAATTCTAGTGATTCTTTCAGAACCTCGGGTTTTCTTCTTCATTTAATTAATGGCAGGACAAGTCCACCTTTATCATCCCGATCGGGCTTACCGGACTCACTCGGGTTTACCGGGGCAGCATACCTTCTCAGAGTTAGCGGGGTTCCTTCTACCTACTTTCGTTTCGAGGTTAACGGGACCCTTATTTACTCAGATTGCTAGCGAACTACCGGGATACCTAGATAGTAGAAGAGGACTCACTCCAGTTAGGCCTGGACGAAGGTTTAATCCTTCTTTTAGCTCAGCTTGGGGTACGTACAACCTATTAGATTAAACAACAGATTCTCTTCCAAAAGAGGTTGTAGAAAAAGAGCGGTTGATACCAGGGGAGCAGTCCTACAAAGGAAATGCACCAATGAATGCCTATAAAAGATAGCATAGAGAAAGAAGCACCGAGTCTCTTACACAATCGTTTCGGTACTCAGATCGGTGGGTAGGGAAAGACCTCCATAGCCAGATACCTAGCTAATAGAAAGGGAAGCACTTAGCACACATACAGGATTCGCCTCACTCTATTCCTGACTGGCGGCAGGAGAGGGAGGACTTGGGGAGCTCAGCTGGGATCAGAGGGGAACGACCTCTTCTGGTAAACAATCAGTTATGGACTCAGATATAATGCTCGTACTTATATTGAGATTTCCCTCGGGAAGAGACCCCTTCTTGGACATATACTCGATCGGGATACCCGGCTAGAAAATGACTCCATTTATGCCTTTTGCAAGGCCTACCCCTTATAGAAGGAAGAGGAGTTAGACTCACCTGATCTACGACCAACCATAGGAGGAAAAGAAAGCAGCCTCTCTAAACTTCTTACAGGACGTAGCCTACCCTAATGAGGATATAAAAAGTCTAGTTTAAATGCGTAAGAGAGCCCTTCAGGAACTATCAAAGAGAAGGAAAAGGTTGATGAAGATAGGTTGCTGCTGTTGATCTCTCCTAGGTAGAAGAATACACAAGGCTGGGCCTAGATCAGAAGGAAAGAGCTGCTAAAGCTGTCTGTCACAAGAGGCCTCCCTTACTCAACTAGAATAGATAGAGTCAGGAAGTGAATGCCGAGTCCTAAAGGGAAGCAGTTATATTATCTCCTACATTCGACTAGCTACCATGGCAAAAGTACTCATATAGGTATGAGTACTTTCTTCTTTCCTGTAAATAAATCTTCTGCTTCTGGTAAGGGGAAGAGGGAAGATGTCGTCATCTATCTGTCATCGGGAATGGGTCTTCTGTCCTCTGGTATTGGGCATCCGGAATCAGTCTCGTTAATTGGCAATTTCTCTCTTGGCATTAGCGAATCCCTTCTTCCTTTAGAAGAGTCGCCCGGTCATCCCTTCTTGCTTGCTTTGGGCTCATCCCGTGCTTGGTCTCTTCGATATGCGATATCACGTTCGATATGCTCTTTCTTTATGAAAGATCTCTCCTCCCGTTAAGCACTCGGGTACAAGTAGACAGAGGAGTTAGAGGCTGGCAGTTAACCATTCGCTATGTGGAATTCCTTTTCTATCAGTACGATTCCCGCCCTTTATTAAGCATATACGCGGCTAGCATCCCAGTAACTCCGCGATCCTCTATCGCTTCGTTCTTCCCGTTGTCGCTCAGGAGGGCTCTTTCAGGAGCGGATTGTCTCTTCACTCGTTGTGGAGCGGGTCTTGCCTCCTATATCGCGAGTTTTCTAGTAGTGACTCGGGGTGCTGGATGCGTGTTCAATGCTGCTCTATTGTCCCCTTATCGGTAGTGGCCATTGATTGAGCTTCCGCAGAAAGTGATCGGTGGGCGTGGAAATTCTTCTGTTGCAGTTGATGTTGAAGTTTCATAGCTTTCGAGACTAAGAGCAAAGAGCACTGTGCTAGAGCCAACCGGCATTACGGAAAAGAGTGCTAGAAGAGCCCAAATGCTAAAGTAAAGCACAGTGCGAAGGAATTCATTTTTCTTAAAATAAGCGCGGTGGGAATGGTTTAGCTCGGTTAACTACTGAGCAATCACGGTAAGGCACCACCCTAGCATCAACTCACCCTTTCGGATAGCCTCGGTGTCGGTGTGGGTTGGGATATCAAATTTCCAATAAGCAAATTTTGAATAAGGACGTAAAGTTGCCGCGTACTGTTACAATTGAGCAGCAAACCCCACCCAGGAGTGATGTTAGGTTCGTGTATTCGTCCTACACCTGGGTCTGTGCTAATGCGGTCCCGACGGAGCTCGGTAGCTTCGGGAGTCCCCCCGGGCATAGTCAGTTTTCAACCTGGCTCGCACTATCGTAGGCACTTGAACCTTATCAAATTCTTACCCTATAAATTCTCTGGAACTTTCTGGCTTACCTCCTTCCATTCCCACTGCCAAAGGTGTCCCCATAGAAGGAGTTGGGATCGGATAACGAAGCAGGTTTGACAGTAGTTCCGTTATTACCACCTTCCCCTGATG
>QGSO01000015.1:0-39604 GCA_011037825.1 Carya cathayensis | reverse complement strand
CAGTGTGCAGGATATTGAGGTATCTGAAGAATGCTCCAGGAAAGGGTCTTATGTACAGGCCGTCTGATAGCCTTGATATGAAAGGATTTTCTGATGCTGATTGGGCTGGAAACCATGATGATAGAAGATCGACTTCCGGTTATTGTACGTTTAGTAACATGGAGGAGCAAGAAGCAGAATGTAGTGGCCCGATCGAGTGCAGAGGCTGAATATAGAGCTATGGCTCATACAGCCTGTGAAATGATGTGGGTAAGATCTCTTTTGCAAGAGATGAGCTTCATTATGTCTGGCCCCATGAGGATGTACTGTGATAATCAAGCGGCTATCTACATATCAAGTAATCCAGTGTTCCATGAAAGAACCAAGCATATCGAAGTTGATTGTCATTTCATTAGGGACATGGTACTGAGTAAGCAAATTACTACTTCTTATGTGAAATCTGAGGAGCAGCTTGGGCCCTCCACCGAGTTATGAAGTCGGTGAAAGACTCAGTGGGTCCTTGCTTAACGAGTTCTAGCTTACGCCTTGAAAACTTAATATATGTATTGTATGCATAGTGCGTCACAAAGGCGTTAGCCAGATCTGGCCATGTGCGAATGGTCTTTGGGTCAGTGTTCATCAACCAAGCCAGCGCGGATACTTAAAAAGATAAGATCGAGTTACTTCCCCTTTATACGCTCTAAAAACCGGTTAAACTGTGCTGGAATAGTTGGACAAGTAGCTCATTGTCGATTCCCATGGGCTGTAGAGTTCCGACATACATTCTGATATGGGCCCGCGGGCATCCGGTTCCGTTATACTTATCTATCTCTGGCCACTTAAGTACGGAAGCCTGACTTTGGGGTATAGGGTCAAGATCTGCAACATCATACTTGTCCCCACTCAACTTATTAACTGCCCGTTCAAGGCGACTGATCTTCTCCATCAGAGGATCGGACGGCTGTGGTGGGACGTATGGCACTATCTGATTCATGGGAGTGGGAGCCAAGGACACGGCCGGTACTGCAGGAGGTTTTCTTCGGATCTCTTCCTCGTAGTGATCCACAGGTTCAGGAACTGCGGGCTGATTCTGAACTGGAGGGGGTACTGGATCTACAGGTATAGCATCTGCTACTCTTGGTTGGGTTTGTGGTTCTGGATCTGTCCTCTGAGCCGGGGTGGTAGATGGAGGCTTTGTTCCTTGAGCAGCAGGTGCAGCCTGGGTATTTCGGCTACCTGCGAGGTAAATTGTGCTAGCATCCGGGCAATCTCAGCTAGTTGACGGCTAACTGCCTCGTTAGAAAGTGGCTGATTTGCCGGGGCTGTAGGGTTCAGCTGGTGGTTAGAGCCAGTGGACTCTTCATTGTCCCCATCATAGAGAGGGTTCCTGGTGCCTCGGTTACTGGCGTTGTTGGCCATGATCTATTTAGTCAAAAAGTGGAGACTGGGTGTAAAGTTCTTTTCTATGTGAACCATCAGGCCTTATTGTATTTGGTGAATAAAGCGGTGCTTAGTGGTCGAATATGTATATGGTTCTTGCTATTGAAAGACTTTGATTCTTCCATTGTGACGAGACCTGTACGAAGTCATGTCGCCGCTTACCATTTGTCTCGTCTGCGTAATGGAGAAGGACCTGAAGGGGTGCCGGCTCCCAGACGCTTCTTCCTTCCTTGAAAAAGATTAGGAAAACAAGACAGGAGCCACTAAGCCGATTCACTGGTCTTATTCCCCGATTGGCCTATTCATCACATCAGCGAAAAGATCTGGTTCGGAAGTCCGTATCAGCTAATGAACGGAGTCCTGCAAACTACGGCTTCCAAGCAACAAGCAGGGGATGTCTATTATAGCGCGAAAGCCGTTGCAGCAAGAAAACGGATGCGCGTTGCTAACGCGCAACGGCTTTCGCGCCGTTGCTTGTTCGTTAGCGCTTTAGTTTTCTTGGTGACTAGTTTTGGGGCAAACAAGCACCTACTCCTAACAAGTTGCTGGCTTGCTTTCAAGCCTTGTATAGTATAGTTCTAGTAAGGTTGCTTGAGCGCCTTGCGCGAGTAGGCTTTTTGGCCGTATCTTGCAGGGGCTCATCCCGCTGAAAGATGTGAATCTAAAGATTGAAATGCCTTAATAATAGGGGCTAGAGGAATCAAGGGATGGCGAATCAAGAGTCACATTGAACTCATACCTATCGGACTACTCGGATTACCTACCAGAAGAAGCGAACGCTTTATAGGACACTGATCTCAATACCGATGAAGGAGAGATGAAATCCGGTACTGATCGATCTCCCTCTAGTGCTGCTCCTGGACTTCCCTACCGAAGCTCTGGTGGACTACCCTGGTTCCATCCTTCAATGCGCTATTCCCTTCTCCCATCGGCCTATTCAAGCAATTATGAACCCAGAACGAATATCCACTTCAAGTCCTGTTTCAAAGCCCGAGTCTGTAAGTCGAGTATCTCCTCCTGCCCCTGCAACTTATTTTATCTCCCCCTTCTACTCTCTCTCCTACCTACCACGAGAAAAGAGGTTGAAGCAACGAATCCTTTCTTTTTATTGGAACCTAATTCCTTGCCAGATGGGACAAGAAAATGCCCTTCCTTTCTGATCGAATCCGAAAAATAAATGAAATTGGTTATCACGCAGTGCAACAGGCAAGAAATGAAATCGAAGAATTGTATGCCCACCGCGCCCTCTCTTTCAGTTGAGCTGATCGCCTCGCTTCGCTAGTTAGAGTTGTGCTCTTCCTGAGCGGATTGCGTGCGCCTAGAGCTGTGTTGACGGAGCTACTTCTTGCTGTGTGCCCGGTGCCCAAAGCTCCGACTATTACTGACTTATCGGTTGATGGGATAGCAGGAAATTGTTCTGCTCCGGAAAGGTAGGAGGTTGGGAAGGAAAAGGGGGAGAAGCTTTTCGAGGATAGCAAGAAAAAGGACATAGGTTCAAAAAGAAGGGAAGTAATAAGGTCAACACTGCTGCTCTGATCCAGACCAGGTGTCGTTGGTTGAGCCTGACCCCGCTCATTTCACTATTGCCGATACCAGTTAGTTACGCGTACTGTATACTCTCATCTCGTGTGCGATAGGGCGGCCGAGAAGCTTCTTGCTGTGCTGTCCGGTGCCCACCAAAGCACAGACTCTACTCACCCACTACTGGACTATTCTACGGGCTGGTGAGACTATTCCACTACAGATTGATGGACTTAAAAATTTGCTGACTGAAAAAAGGAGTTAAGACTGACGGTTCGGTGATCGAGCGAAGATAGACGACAACTGTAAGCTCTATTGTGCTCGCTTGTTTAGGGTAAGGGGCTACTCATTCCCATTACAGTCAATCAGTCATCCCAAAAAAAGTCCTATACATAGCTAAACACCGCCTAATACGCGAAGGATTTAAACTCTATTTATGTAATTCTTTCAATCTAGAATATATTGCTCTAGTAGTCTAGCTAGAGGAACAGAAACACAAGGATTCCAGTTTCACAATGTGAAAAGCTTGAAAACTCCTTCCTTTTTCTTTTTCAAAAAGGAGTTATGTGCGCGCTGCGCCCCTTTGGTTGGGGCGCTTTGCTTGACCTGATCGTTGTGCCAAGGGCTGGTGGTGCGTTGAGCAGCTCTGAGTTCCGTTTGCCGGGCCCCTGACGGTAGGCTATACAGCAGGCTAGAGACTTATGCTGTGCGCTGCCAACAACTGCGATTCATTCTTGGCTCCCGCTAGTAGGGCTAAACAACTGGACCATTGAGTAACTGCTCTGTAAGACTACTGAACGACTAGTCCGTGGGGCTAGACCATTGTTCCACGGGGGATTCTTACTCCACTGCAGATACTGACCTTCTTTCTTCGAGGAGCACAATCAACAGCACTTCCAACGCCTTCATCGGAGCAAAAGCGGGCAAGGGAAGGGTAGTACTCTAGGTAATTTGGGTTAGTTTTGGAGATCCTGCTCGTCCTTCTCAGGCAGGGAGGTAAGATAAGAAAAGGCTTAATAAACTGGCTTACCACAACAAAGTAGGGTTAGACAGCTAGAACAATAAAGAATGGAAACAATCAGTAGGCATGGTCAGCAGGTAGCTACTTTTCCCACTTATTCTTTTCATTTCAAAATCCGGCTCGCTCCCGGCTACCTGTCCTTTGGACAGCCTTCGCCCGCCTAAACAAGGAATTCCATGAGAACAGGAAAACCAAACTCAATTCGGTGCGGCTTATATAAGAGTGGAGATGAAGAGTCACTCACTTTTGACAGTTGATTTCCCTTCCTATAAGCATTCGCAGGTACCTCGAGGGAAAATCTCTCGAAGATCCTGGATAGGAAGAGTCATCTGAATAGCGAAGGCGTGGTTCATCCTCTAAGAGAGAATAAATACAGCGTCAGTTGAACAACAAATAATGGTGATATGATGAAGTATGCGGGTAAGCTAAAAGAAGGTGATATAGATCCATTCCTTCCAACATCCTCATGGGGCCAGACCACACGAAATTCCACTCTCCTCTGTCTTATCTCTGTGGCACATCTGTCCTTTGCACCTCTCTACTACCGCAGACTTCTTTCTCACCATCGGCCAGTCCTCGATTTCTATAACTCCATCGTCCTGCTCTAGGAAAGCCCCGGAGATTCTATCCGAGGGGGATACAAAAAAGTACAAGATAGTTACCACCTATCTCAAGTGCCAGTTAAAGAACCCATTATTGGCAAGAAGAGAAAAAAGGATGGATCAAATTCTATTGATTTATAGAGAGGTGAGTCGAGGTTTTACACGCGCGAGTCCAAAACGGGAGGTATATCAAAATGAGTAAATATAATCAGAAAGCATAAAATCGGAATCCGAAATGACGATGCAGTTGGAGTAAGGCAAAGAGAACAAACAAGAGTCAGAGATAAAGCCATGTATAACGAGAATAATCATCTACGAAAATCACATCAAGGGCTGGTACCTAATTCTAATAAGAAATCTTTCTATAAATGTTTGCGTCCCTTTGATAAAAAATAAATGATTCAGTGGGATGATGATGAGTATATATATATATAAAGTTATAATATGCAGAATTCAAATGACTCTCTCATTTTCTTCCAGATGGTACTGTTCAGAATTCAAATGACTCTCTCATTTTCTTCCAGATGGTACTGTTGAGCGTATCCAAAACTTGAGTATAGACTCCGGTGATACACTAAGATCCGATCAATGGCAAGTTTTCAGCCGCATACCTTTCTTTTTTGTAAAAGAGGGGCGAGTGATAACTTTTGGGTTCTACTCAAAGGAAGAAGTGGTGAATGCAACAGATGGGTCAAAACAGTTCCACGGGTTGCATGCAGTCATCTCAAGAAAGGCGAAACTTGAGTTCCTTTATGACTAAACTAATATAGAATAAGCACCGTAAAGATCAAAGGAATCGAAATTGACCGATAGCCAATGCTAACAAGCAAGGCCGGGCGAGGGGTGATATAAAGAACTGAACACGTTTCCAAAATTGTCACGTAGGGTCTCTTTTCTTTTCCTTACAGGGGGATAAAAAAACTCTTGAAAAGGAGTCAGCTGTCTGCGCGAGTCACCGCAGCACCTGTCAATGTAAGCATTCAAGCCCAGCAATCAAATCGGAATGGCTTATTCAGTCAGGCCATTCCAGGAATCAAACGGGACAAGGTCATCTAAAGAAGGTCCGGGTCAAAGTGAGGAGAAAGACTATACAGAGCGGATACATGGGTGTGCCGTATACGCCAGGCAAATCCTATTCAGTCTGATTAGTTTGCTGGCCGGCGGCCGCTCAACTGTTCGAGCGCAATAACAAAATGTTTCCACTATAGTTGGGGGTCATCCGCAAACAATAAGTGTATAATCGGCAAACTGAAAAAAGGAGTTAAGACTAACGCAAAAATTCGTGATTTGAAGACTTCCTTTCCCCTTCGATCTACTCGGTCAAACAATTCAAGATAAATCAACACTCAACCTGCAAAGGAAGTAGTTGAGTTTAAGGGAAACTTTTCCTGTTCCAATTGAAGAAGCCGAAGGGGTGAACGAGCGCTGCGCAAGCAGTAACTCCTATAAACGCTGGTTCTTCGATATGAATTGGACTTCCACCGGGGAATACTTTTTAAAGGAACGGGAGCTAAAGAACTGAACACGTTTCCAAGATCATCTCATGGCTATTGATACAAAGACTGGCCAAGTCTCTATATTCCCAATTTGGTCAGGTTTAATTGTGCCAATTCAAGTTCACGAACTCGACTTCTCAAGATACCAAATGGGCTATGTATCAATGGAATCTCAAAAAAGAAAAGATTAGATTTATACTAAAAGGTCCCTATCTACCTTTCTAAGACAACAGATCGAATTCCTCTACTCCCTTCGTTTGGAAACAACTCTGGAAGAGTATCTACTCCAATGATACTTGGTCTCGAGTCGAGCTGGGGCGTCATTTCATAGATCGACTTTCATGCTAGATAGAGAAGAATCCGAGCGTTCCCATCAGTCCAACAATGTTCCAAAAAAAAAAGTAGACTACGATATATGGGAGTGTTCTTTTTCCTCTGACGAGCAGGATGTTCTTCGATCCCTATCCTCTTAGCCGCTTAGATCAATACCTACTGCCCCCGATGTGCAATCCCCAGTTTCTAGAAATGCCTACTCTCTTTTTTCACCCGGAGACAGAGCCTCTTCTTGAAGACCCTTCCTAAGACAAGCTTACCTAATCGATTGAAACCTGTATTTTCTAGTTGAGCTATCTCACAATCTTCCTCTTTATAGCCCATACTTTATCGCATCCCAGCGCTTCTCGCCATATTCCGATTCTTATGCGGGCTCTTTCTTGCTCTTTCCTAAATAGATCGAGCAGTATATCACCCATACCCTGAGGAAGGCACGGGAGCACCCCCCAATGAGATATTGGGCTTTCCTCACTTCTTCGTAGTGAGTGATTAGGCTTGACTTAGTTGATTCGGATTCCGTTTTCTAAGAAATAGTATAGTGCTCGCTTTTCAAGAGCAACAATCCCATTTTCTTCTTTCTATTTACCAAAATATGACCTCAAACTCGTGATCTCGTTAAAACGCCTATTTTCATGCTTTTTAAGGGCAGTTAATTGACCCCGCCTCCAACATTGAAATGGATTTCGTAGTCAAAAACTCGGCCTTAGAGAAGTTGTATTGACTTACAACATTCACATTTCCTTTCTCTACTGAGCCTGCTAGCTACTTGGAGGGTGAGTACTTACTTCCTTCGGGTGCGCTACTAGCTACTAAAAAAAATGCTTAACACTTAAAGTACTACAGTCCAGATCGATTCACTCAACAACGGGGAGATGAATTAACCAACTCAGGAATAACCATTCCCTTAACTCTGCTCGTTACCGACGCGAGCGCTGGTCCCTCGCTCCAACTACTGATATGACTTTGAGAATACTGTGCAAGGGCATCCGTGGCTTCCGAGCCCGCCATTCTCTCTCGCCAATTCCTCCAGTCAGGGCTAACAGGCACTACACTTACACCCGCCTTCTCAACGAGACTCCCTAGATACCTAACCCGGGAATCCAGTTCAAACCATACAGACAATAAAAAAACAGGAAAAACTGACAATAACAAGGGAAGATCCAGACACGAGACCCTAGAAGGAGACAACCACAGGAAAAAGAACTACTTAGTCCTTCTACAAAGGACAAGCACCTTACACAGGCACAAGCAAAGATAACCTAAGCCAGGAGCACTTACTCAAGACAGTTAATAAGACTTTCTGACAGCTTCATTCCCTATCTTCAATCCAGCAATTCACTAAACATTACAGATAGAGATATAGAAAGTGTCAAGTCAAGCATCAAACTAACAGGGGGAAATTTCCTTAGGACAATCCAACAAAACCAGTTACATTGACATTCTCTTTCCTTAAATTGCATTTTACACCTTCTAACAGACACGAAACAGATGAAAATTCGTTTTTATTAGAAGTTGGACCAATAATACATATTTAGGGCAGAGCAGAACCTCAGGCCCTACTACCAAAGGACAATATCCGCCGAGCCTTGATACAATCAAACGAGGATTCATACAGCATTCCTACGAAAGAAAAGAGACTATGAAATCCGGGATTCCGAGTTAAGGACGAGCGAAGGAAGACATATATACCCCTTAACGGAATGCAAGCCATAGCCTCTCCAGACAATCACTTACCTTACCGAAGCTACAAACGAACAAGAGGAGGCCAAATACGAAGGTGCAATGGCTACAACGGGGAAGGAGTGCTTCCTCCCAGCAAACACTGTTCCCTCCAAAGGCTTTCTCAGCCGACGATGGAAGCAAAAGATGACTCGACCAAAGCCGTTCCCAAAGTTATTAGGGAGAAGTTCCCTTAACTGAATGAAAGTCACAGCTCAGTCGAACTTCCTAATCCAATCCACATGAACCTTAACAACTTAACCACTAATGATTGAAAAATTGCTAAACCAAGACTCCTTAGCGAACAAGAATTTCCTTATTTGATGCAAGATTCTATACACGTACCAGTTACGCGAACCAGCTCCATCATCCACATCTCATATGCCATTGGCGGGGGTCCCATTCGTCATGTGCCCTTTTACGGGATCCCATTCCCAGTAAGTAGACTTGAACCCATACCCTTGATTCCCGCCTTGAGCCTCAGCCCGAAGGACCAAAGGTTGCTGTTTGGTCTGGATAAGCAGGCAGGGACAGGCTCCTCGAGCAGATACCATTACAATGGAGAAGCTCATCTTCCCATTACCGGCGGAGAACTCAAGGGCTCCAAACTCCTTAGGTCTTGTTTTGTAAGCTTGAAGCTTTGAAACCTGTCGAGATTAACCTCCACTAACCTAAGCTTACCAGATCAAGTAGATCACTACCGAAACCCGTACCGTACACGCTGCTTTCTCGGCTTCGCCTCTTTCTGACAACGCCGACCCTCCCCGTACGCTTTGAGGGACTGAGCCTTCGGATCCCACCTTATTGGTCTTCTTTCCGCTGTCGCTGAGAAATGTGGAACGTATAGCGCTCTTCCGCTGAGAAATGCCCTCCTTTTGGCTTCGCCTTGTGGTCAGAACCGAGACAGATGGTTTTGGTACAGAATAGAAATGTCACCAAAACCGCCTTATCAGTGGATCTCTCTCCGTCCTATCGTACCTCTAGCAAACAACAAAGATTAACTTCGAGCTGCTGAACCGGGCATAGAACAACGGTATATTGTTTTTCTGCTTGTTTTGGAAGCTTGAAACGACAGACAAGTGGTGACTATGAGACGGCTTGCTACTGAGCTTCTTGTGTTCCATCTTTCTTTATTGTGGGGTCCGCGCAACAAGAGCGCTTCCTCTTTTTCTTTGCCACCATGAGACGTCGCCTTCACTGGTTCTTGGGGGTTGGAATAGTAGGCGAGCTTCCCCGCCTTGTTCTCTGCGGTCATTCTCGCTGTCCTTGCTGGGACAGCCATTAAAGGGTTCGTAGATTGCTATCGGCTATGATGAAGTGCTTTTCTTAATGAGGAGTGAATTTCAAAGAAGGAGATTTTGAAAAAGGGCAGATCAGAAAGACCGCAAATGTGGACCAAGTCAGTACATTGCAGTCAGCAACTCCGAATCAGAAAGGAGTCAACGCCAGAGGGCAGGCGCAGCCGGTCGTGCAGCCTGTTATGCAGCCTGTTCAGCCAGCGATTCAACCGCTTGATTGTATTACCAGAAACCGGCAGTTCAACAGAATACTTCAGCCAACATTGTCAGGCATCAGCAGGTTCATCCGTCCAGTTTGATCACCAAGCATTATGTAAACAGACCAGAGAATGGAAATTCTTCGGTCCAGGAACCGCTTATTGTGAGAAAGGCTCAAAGCATTACTACAGTGGAAGTACAAAGGCCGATAGAAGCACCCACATGTCAAGTACAGTCGATGGTTGAAGACAGGAACCTCCAGAAGCAGACGGCAGCATGCGTGTATGATGACATCTTCGACGAAGACTCCTTTTCTTTTTAGATAAAGCAATAAATTGTTCCACTTGAGAAGATGAAGGCCAGAAATGCACCATCAACCACAGTACAATCTCCACCGCCATCAGCATTGCCATTTCCGCATAATTTGGTGAATCCGGCCTCCAAGATCATAAAGTCTCCGCCACCATCCGAAGTTCCACAGCCACGGGTTATCATTCCGCCATCCAGCGTGTCGACGAAAGAAGCTTGAATTTCAATGCAAATTATAGCAAAGTTAGAGACCCTCATTGTACTGGTGGTACTATCCAAGTAGAGAGGATTCCCAATGTTGCTTCCTAGGTATTCCATTCCTTCCGGTGTCCACAGAACCAGAGGAACATTATCAAACTTAACCCATATTGGGATACTAGCAAAGCTGCTTTTGGAGAGATGCTCTCCCGGTTGGTTGGCATTTCTTAAGAATCAAAAGCTTCCCAGCTATATGGTATGGTCCTACGCCTAGGACAGCATTGCAATTTTCTTCACTCCTCAATTTAAAAACATAGAAGCCATTATCAAGGAGCATGACATCTTCAAGAGCTTGCTCCCAAGTCTTAGAAGCCCATTCTTTCACAAGATTCAAAGGGAGTGCTCGGTCAAGGAAATACCCTACCACAACATTTTTCCATCTCTTATAGCCTATTTCTGTAATCCCATTAGGTATGTTAGCTGGGCTCGGGCATTGATCGATAGTACACCTTTCTATTCCTATTCATTTTCTTTATTCCAATTTGGCTGGTTCACCCGCATTGGAAGTCTCGGATGAAGCTCAGATATTTCACCAGAACATGAAGTGCTTAGAAAACACAACACATTTCATAGGGTTGCCGGACCCTAGAAAGAGTGAGAAAATCAGTTGACTGGCTCACGTAGTACTAGATAGATACTTGACTTCCTTCAGAGAAATACATTCCCTAGAAAATGACTGACTCTCATGGTTCGCTACTGACTTCCTTCAGTGAGGACTTACCGATCACTCCATTGGAACTTCGACTGATTCTGCCACAGAACTAATCCCGTGCCAAGTGGCTCATCCCCATCTGACCCACTCCTCCTTCTGCGGAATCCCCTTTATAACTAGACTCGTGCAATTTCTAATCAGTGGCTTCCTTCCTTGAGATATCGCCCATCGCCTGAGATGGAGCCTAGCTTTCTGACTGGGCAAGCAGAATGTTGTCCCCAATTCTCCTTCCCTCAACAAATGCCGTTTGCTGCTTACATCCGCGGTGGGGCAGGACTGGCTTGATCCTATTGGCAATGATCTTGGAAACGTGTTCAGTTCTTTATATCACCCCTCGTCCTTTTTGCTTGCTTTATGGTGCCTACTAGTCGATCAGTCCAATCTTATCTGCGTTCATCCCCCGCTGCTTGTTCTGCTTTGAATTTAATCTATCTCACTCGTCTGCGGTCAAGGCTTCTTTGTAAAAAGCCTTTCGGTCTCATTGGTCTTCACTTCGATCGCTTTTCTTCAATTAGTCCAAAAGGAAAGCAATTCAAGTCTGCCTTCGGATAGCAATCAAAGCGGATAAGCAAGAAGGCTGGTCCTAAATCAGCTAGCTCGCGCTCTAGTCTTCTCTCACGTCATCTTCTGTGCCCCTGTCTTCTTTCGGTCTATTATGGTAGAAGATGCTGGGACGTGTAAAGGACAACCCATATAGGCTGGCAGAGTGGCGGCAGGTAGAATCACAAGAGTACGATCAATGGAGGCAGTAGGACTTTTGAGGGGAACTCATTCTTTGTATAACTTACGAATACTCCTTAGTTTAGCCTTTCCCACTAGTCTATGAACTAACTCGACTTATTAGTCCGGAGTAGTATATAAGCCATTAAGACCCGGGTCATTTTTCGGTTTTAAGACATTCGTCAATTCGTAAATCAGCAGTTACAATAGGTGATTCCGTCCTTTCGGCAGGAAGTACTACATAAGATAGCAGTGGTTTCCTACTGTCCATTCGTCAAGAAGAAGTTAGTACATAGCGATTTCCTTTAAAAGAAAAGTATATATTCCTCCCCGGTAGCAGCAGTAGCTTGATACAGGTCCAATTCCCAATTCACACCCAGAGGTGATAAAGCTGATGTGTACCCTTATAGCCGCATAGTTGTTGCAAGGCTTTCGTGAGCTAGGTTGCCTCCTTCCTCTTTCCGCCTATCACAAAGAGCATCTTCTCTTCCATTCCAAGTTCCAGGATCAGGACTTCAAAGCTACTTAAATCATATCAGCAGGTGCAGGATGTGCTTCTTTCCCTTTAGCAGCGGCTTCTGTGCTTTTAGCGGCTTCCGTGTAATTTTCATAAAAGTTGTACCCTTCTCCAAAAAAAGACTATCTGTACTGTATTGAGGTATTGAGTTCATTCCCCGGGCTTAGTTAGTTCATTCATAGTACTAGCTTAACACTTAAAGCACAGTTGCTATAGCTCCCCTTTTCTCTGTTAGGAGTTGCTTATATGTCAATCTTAGCTTAGTAAGAAGGGGCCTGTTCGAGTGAGTCTTCTGCAAGCAAGAAGGACAATAGATTTCAGTAAAGATGCTTTAATTTGCCTTTAAGACCTGATCTGTCCAACTCCTGCAATTGCTCTTCTATTGTAGTCTAACATATGGGCTCGTCCTCTGGAAGGGCTACTAGTCTTCACAAGCTATTGATCCACTATATAAGCAGAAAGGGGATTCTTGCTGCAGCTCGTATTTCCAACCTCTTCGTCGAGCTTTGTTGAGCAGTCAGTTGCTTCATTTTTCTTTTTCGGGTACTATTAGAATATCCGCCTTTTAGTTGCCCTTCTTTTTCTCTGTTTCTATGCTCGATTAGCCGTCTTGTTGACCTCCTTTCTTTTTTTTTTAGGTGGGAGAGGGCTTCTAAGAGATTCTATGTGAGACAAAGAAGGGGTAAGCATCGATTTTAGGCTTCTGTTCTAGTTCCAGGAGGGCTTTAGGACTTGACTAATATTAGTCAAGGGTGTCTACGAGAAGGCGGATCTTAGAGATTTCCTCGTTCATGATCTCTAATCCTTTAAGTAGATTGGGCAGGGGTAAGACTATGTATGGTCTCTTCACTAAGCTTTGATCTACGCGCACTAGTTTCCTCGGCGATTAATGTCCTTCTGCTGGTCTTTCGTCCATTGTCTATGGTCTCCGGTAAGTAGTCTATAGTTCACTTTTGTCTATGGCCTGTCCCGCTCTCTTTTTAAGTTAGTTATTAGTACTTCGGAGTGGTGCAGACTCTCCGGCTTGGCTATTGAATGAATAATCTTATGCTTGTCAGGTCCACTCCTGGGTCTTCTCTTGTCTATCGTCCACTTCGGTGACTCCAACCCCGGAAACATGATCTCTTCTACTAACCTCTTCACATGAACTTTCGGAGTCCCTATCTAATAGTCACCCCCCTTCCTTACTGACTAAGGTTAAGGTAGTGTCAACCAAAGGCGCAAGAAGTTCTCACATGAATAGACGTTTGAATATTCGCCCCATACTTGAACCTTCGATCACTCGGATTCGTCGTTCACCTTCTTAAATCGACGAAGCCTACTCGAACTTCGTATTCCCTGCCACCATACGAAACTAATAGCTAGAAAAACAAGCTATTCCATTTAAGGCATAAGATGAACCAAGGAATCCAACCAAATAAAAATGAATAGGCATGTGAGAACAGCATTGCTTGCATTGATTCAATTGATTTGAAGCGGCGGTTATACTATATATACAGACATAGTTTTCACTAGGGGTTTTTATCGAATTGGTCACAAGCCCGTCAAAAGCAACCTCAGTAGAAAGCCACTCTTCCAGAGTCTCGTCCATCGTCTGCTTAGGCGACTATTTAATAGCCTTTATATCTGCCTGTGAGTTAGGCCGAATACTCCACTATACTATATAGGCTAGGCTCCTTCCTTTGTTCTTTTTAATATACACTAAACCGAAAGTCTTGGTTTCAATGACTCCCCAAGCCATGACCTATTTGATCCTTCAGAACCAACTTCAGCATTGAGTAAAGAAAAGAAGAATTCACTATTGGATCCTTCAGCCGGGTGGACATCAAAATCTTCACTTTCATGAGCAGGAGCTGGAGTTTAGGAATCGGGTATAGATGCTAGCCATTCGATAGACGAGAGACCCGCTGACCCACTAGTGGTTTTATAAGGGGAGTTGATAAAAGACAACAGGTTTAAGACAAAGGTATGGCACGGGAGATGGAGCGAAAGCACAAGGCCGGTTCTCATCAACTGAGAGCTCCACTCCAAGAGAGGGAAAGCAGCACAAGGTGAATTCCGTGAGACCTATGAATGCTTTGAATGAGATCTATTAGGTTAGGATACCCTTTGACCATTTTAAATCCATGTAGAACAGTAGAATAGAACGTCGAAGAGAAAAGGCCTTTTAAGGATATGGGAATCAAGGTGAGAGCCGTGGCCGGGTACGAACGATGGGGCGTCGGGTTCCAGAAGTCTCATGTTCGGAACGTGGGAGAGCTCGACTTGGGGCCTAAGATATGAATATAAGCTTGGATTAACCAACAAACACGTAGCATGCGCTGGAAGGATGGAGAGGAAGCTACTGTAAAAGAAGGCAGTTGTTGAGCAAGTGACATTGGTTTAAGTTCAATATGAATATGCATCATCCACTGGAGAATAAAGATGAAGACTCCGCCGAAGATGTCGAATATTTAGAATATGATTAAGACGAGTCGAGTTAGAGCACGGATTTCAATTGTTCTCTTACAGTTCCTCCACCAAACTGTAGTACAGAAGAAATAGCCGTGACGCGTTCGGTCGCCAAGCCCGCCTCTCTCTCTCGTTGTTGCGCGCCTTTACTCTACAGAACCAGCATAGCTCGCAGACGAGCACGCTAATGAGGCTCGGAATGAAAAAGCCCTTGGTTGGGGAGGAAATCTGTACGCGCTTTTCCACCTGGCGAGAAAGAACTCCAGACGATCCATTAGTGAGAAGTGAGTACGATCCCGTTGTTTGGCGTGGTGGTTTGAATTTATCAGCAAAGCAGCACAGTCTAATT
The DNA here is from genome assembly GCA_011037825.1 of Carya cathayensis. Lineage (NCBI taxonomy): Eukaryota > Viridiplantae > Streptophyta > Magnoliopsida > Fagales > Juglandaceae > Carya > Carya cathayensis. Next base: position 24,681 of record QGSO01000015.1, on the reverse strand, counting down.
ACAAATAATCGTTTGCAAGGCATGGGTAGGGCATTTTACATAATCCGCTCACTTCTTTTCTTCATTTCGTAAAGTCTTGTCGTACTACGTGACGTTTGAGAGGACCTAATAACTACCAGCCCAGTGAGGCCTCGCCGTAACATTACCCGGCTCCAACTACTGATGAATGAGTCAATGAGTGAAGTACGGATTGAGGAGTAAGGTGAGTACGTACAATCAGTAAGTGTAAGTGTCTCCGTTGACTCCACACACAACTAAGGCAAATGAAGAACAGTAGTTCGCAACAAGCTAAGCTAATCCTCCAATCGAGCAGTCTAGCCAACCGTTGCTTGCGTTCAAGCCGGATCCAACTGATCCAAGCCGAAAGAATACAACGATATCACTGCCTCGTCACCGAGCGAAGAAGCAGGAACCCGAAGAAAGGTTTAAAAGAGTCCTTTTTATAAACTCACTTCCCGCCGGTTTTTCCCACTTTCTTGTCGAAGTGGACTAACAAACAGCATCTTTGCGGAAAGCGTTCAGACTTTTCCTTGCGCTGCTTGTAACGTTATTAGTCTAGTCTGGTTGTCATGACTTTGCGTCTGTGTCAGACACTTTATGAACTAACAGAGAACAAGGCGGCTACAGGAGACGGGAGCTACCCACGTGAGCCCACACCATCCATCTTCGTTCTGAAGCTTAAGAAGGATATCGAATGTATCGAATTTAACTAATTGCTTATCTTATAAAGGTCTTGGCACTGAATAAAGATCGGATTGATCGAGAAACCTTTCTGATTCCCCTGTCCCCAGGAGTGCGCCTCTTACTATATCTGGCTTTCTGCCTGCACGCTACCATTTTCTTACTATGCGAAGTCTCGGAGCCCTTGACTTCAAATCATAATGCGATCTATAGCTTCGGGTTCCACATGACCCTTAAAACAAAAAATAGAATAAATAAAGAAGGGCAGTTTCACTCATGGCGAGCCTTCTCAAGCAGCTGCTTATACTCCTTCATATTCACGACTAATGGTAGCAACATAGTGTGGATGCTTTTCACATCCGATCAACTTATTCTGCCTGCGTTCGATCACTCTCAGCATTCCCAAACACAACGAGCTCCTCTGTTGCGACAGCAGCTCCTGTGAAACCTATTCGTGAGAGATCGGATCTTCTTACGCCAGCCAATGCGTTTGATAGTTCCCTCTTACTTAGGCATAATTCATGCCATCATATTATGAAAGAGCCATATTCTGCACCCCCCGCCAATCTTGAAGGACATAAAACAGCAGACTATGTGGATCATCGGATGTGGACTATTCGTTAGTCACTATAAACCACGGGAATGGATGGCTTTCTGCTTGCACCTGCCCCAAGCTTACTGTCCCTCTTTCCTGCTCTTCCCCAGTAGTAAAGTAGAAAAGACCTATTTTGTCTTGGGGTGTTAAGCTTCATCCGGCTCCAAGCCCAGGGGCTTCAAATCAACTATAGAGTAAGTCGACACTTCTAAGTAAGATTCTGCAGTTATCGCTTCTTATTATTTGGTTGAATATACGACGGTATGAACACGCTCCTTCCTTCTGGGCAAAAACCCATTGAAATAAGACCCCTTCTTATTAGAAACCTATTATGACCTTTGTACCGCCAGACACCTCTGACCTTCTTCCCGTCCCACAGTCGAACTCGTAAGCTTACCAGACACAGATATAGTGTCTCACCACTGCTTTGACTCCCACATGAACAAAATACATATGCCTTCGGAAGATCTACAAAAGGGTAAGCCCCATTCGTGGCCGGATAGTCTATCTTCACAGTTTTTCTCCTGTATGTACCATTGCTCGAACTCCCATTGCTTGCTTGTCAGGCTAGATTCCATCCGATCTTGTTTGACTGCTTATATACAAAAAAAGTGAACCCTTTCATATCCGCTGGGACAGCAGATATTTTTCGCGCAATTCCCCCGTCCATCGGAAGGGGTGTTGAATGCTATAGGCAGAAAATGGCTTCAAGTTCATCCTCTCCTCTCTACATCACCACAGCCCACTTGGTATACCAGAAGTTATTTCGAACATTGCAGGCCAAGGCTAGGTACAAGCAGGCAGCTAGCTCCTAGCAAAACAGCAAGGAGAAAGCTAAAAACACAAAAGGGAAAGTAAGGCTTGGTTGAGCAGGTTCAATAAAGACCTATTTTAACCCATTGTAGGGATTGTTGTCTTTGGTTCTAGCAAGCCCTTCTGAATGAGAGGGGCTCACTTGGTTTTACATGGTGAATTGAAATTTCGTAAATAACATTACTGAGATACTGAATACATGCACCAACCTGTATGATATTGGTAATTTTTATAAATGTAACTGTCACTATAATTGTCAATGATTCCGAGGTCCAATTTATAATTTCTGCGATTACATGGATTAGGAAAATGCCTTTCATGATCAGGGAGTATATACAGCTATGGCTATTTTAATCCGATCAGTTCATAAAACCAGATTCTAAAACAGTGGGACCTCGCGGCTCGAGCCGAATTTCACGAAGTCAGGCTAGAAGGTTGTGGCGACCGCTGTAGTGTGATGCCCTTTTGTAAAGAAGGACCCGACACTAGTCTTCGGGGTCCAAGATAGCTCTACCATTAAGATACTCAACAGGATCCATTGGGTAAGCAAGCAAGCAATTGACACAATCGCACCGTTCAAAAAAGTTTGTTCTTTCTTCGTCACTTAGGATCAGTTAAATGGAAGACTTTCGAGATCGAGTTGGCTGACATTCCCAGGGCAAAGAAACCGAGACTCAAGGGATCAGATTGCAAGGCGATGGTGGACAAGAGTAGAATGATGAAGTTCAGGGATGTGAAAGCAAAGGTCAAGAATATCTTTAACGAATTGCCTGATTGCGACCCAGGATCTCACTATCTTACTATTGCCCATAAGATGTACAATGCAATTTCGATCCGAACTGAGGCAATCTTTCCGGATTCGATATCCAAGAGTTCCACTTACAATTGGATGAAAAACTCAGTTTAGCTGAAACATGTGTGGCTTATCTTGACTTTTTTCCCCTTTAGGCTCTCCGAGGATCAGAAGGAAGCAAAGTTCCCACTGATGATAGGAAGAGGGGTACTACCTATACAAGGGTTCAAGTATACTCGTCGTAAACTTGGCCGTAACTAAAAAACAAGTAAGCGTAATTCCGCCTAAACAATAAAGTCCACAAAATGGAAAGAAGGAAACCGCTAGAGAAATTCACCCATTCAATCTTCATCCCGGCTAGCTTCAGTATATGGTGGACTCAGTGAGAAAGACATCTACCTTAGGACAGTTAGAGATATAGAGCTCCTCTATAGAAAGCGTCTTGTCAGAGCATATGTAGCTATAGATATCTTCATTTTTGGTGAGCCTAGTGATAGGAGACTATACAACTAGATTCGGCAAGCCTTTAGGAGTTCTTCAAGCTCTATAATCCCCTATAAACTAGCAGCTAAAGTGAAAGTGATCTAATAAGAAGAGAAAAAGGTACGTGCCGACCAAAGACCGGATGTCCCTATTCCTGATTCGCACTGCCTTCTCGTCTCGGTGAACGTGTTGCTCGGGGAGCTCTTCGCCTTGTAAGAGTGGGGGGTACGGAACTCAAGGAGGCAAGCAAATGAAGGGAGGCAATATACAAAAGTGGACCATCACGTATGGGTGAACCATTTCTTCAAGATGTGGTTGACTTGCGAGAAATAAACCAAAGAAGCTGAGCCTACTATATAGCTATCAAAAAAGAACTCTTCTGGCCCTAAAAACACGCATCCCAATTCATTATGGGAGAGATCCACCAATTAAAAAAAAAAGAAACTAATCGATTATGATGAGGTTTTCTCCCCGGTTGTCAGGCACACTTCCATCAGGGATAGGTGAAATCCAATATGTTGAGTTAAAATTCATACGCACAGGCCAGCAGGATCCTTTTTATCCAATTGTTCAATAGAGTCTAAGGCAAAGCAAAAGTGGTTCATGAAATAACTTCACTAACTTGAACATTTGGCTCAGCTTCAACCTCGTGAGAGGTGATTGCACCAACTGCCTGGTCAACGCTCATCCCTTGTTTTGGATTTGGCTCTCGAATTGACTTTTTACGCGGTGATCAGTTGGACCTTTGAAAAGGACATCTAAGGCTAAGGAAGAATAATGGAGAAGGTAATAGCCGAAAGAAAATGCACGCGATTCAAAAGGGAACGGGGAATTCTAAACCAGAGACAAAAGCAGGGCTCGAAATCAGGAAGCTATCTAGTATACAAACAAAGAAAAGACGAATTTCATAAAGTGCCGGATGTGCTAAATAGGAACAAGGCAAGTTGCATCCACACCAGAATAAATGAAGGCGAAGACCAGAACCGATTCAATCGAAACGGGTTATTCTAGGAGGGCGAATCATAGAATCAAAAGATGGCTCGGAAATAGTAACAGGGACTCTGGAACTCTTTATATACCCGGTCCACGAGAGAGGTTTTCCTATTATCCGCCGCTAGAAGCAATCGGTAATGGAATAAGAGGAGCAGCCAAAGGGGCACCTATTTGCATCTGAAAAGCGGTACAGTCTGACCCTCCCTTGCTGCATCAGTAAGATACAGCAAGCAACAGCTAATGTAATGCTATTTTTATATATATGTATGCAGGCTAGGCCTTTTCTTTCGTATCGAGAAAGCCGCTTCAGAAAAGAAAGCGGAGGCTGCTATGGACGTCTTTGATTGGATGGAGACAGATATATATAGAAAGTGTGCAGTGAGGGATCTTTATAGGTAGCCAGTCTTTACTTAACTCGGCCCAAACAATGCCCAAAGACTCCCATGCCTTTCTTGGTTGGACCAACCCAACCGGCGATTTCCGTCTTCCTGAATTAGGAGAGCAAGAACAAGTCTCTCTTTTTTTTGGGGGGGAGCAGAGCAGTCAAAGAATGAAGCAAACCAAATGATTGTTCTAGAATGGCTATTCCTCACAATTGCTCCTTGTGATGCAGCGGAACCATGGCAATTAGGATCTCAAGACGCAGCAACACCTATGATGCAAGGAATAATGGACTTACATCACGATATCTTTTTCTTCCTCATTCTCATTTTGGTTTTCGTATCACGGATCTTGGTTCGCGCTTTATGGCATTTCCACTATCAAAAAAATCCAATCCCGCAAAGGATTGTTCATGGAACTACTATCGAGATTCTTCGGACCATCTTTCCTAGTATCATCCCGATGTTCATTGCTATACCATCATTTGCTCTCTTATACTCAATGGACGAGGTAGTAGTAGATCCAGCCATTACTATCAAAGCTATTGGACATCAATGGTATCGGACTTATGAGTATTCAGACTATAACAGTTCCGATGAACAGTCACTCACTTTTGACAGTTATACGATTCCAGAAGATGATCTAGAATTTGGTCAATCACGTTTATTAGAAGTGGACAATAGAGTGGTTGTACCAGCCAAAACTCATCTACGTATTATTGTAACACCTGCTGATGTACCTCATAGTTGGGCTGTACCTTCCTCAGGTGTCAAATGTGATGCTGTACCTGGTCGTTTAAATCAGATCTCTATTTCGGTACAACGAGAAGGAGTTTACTATGGTCAGTGCAGTGAGATTTGTGGAACGAATCATGCCTTTACGCGTGCGCCCGGAAACATAGGCCGACTGCTGAGCCCACTCTGGCTCAGCCGCACCACCCGGGGTGCGAGCCACCCGAGAAGCAAGCTATTACAGCGAGCGGCTGGAGCTATAGGGAGCCGAGGAGCAAGGCAGTAGATAAGATAGAAGAAGGGGCCAGGCTCCCGGTGGAGCAGAGGAGACGGTTAGGATAACGAACTTGAAACGCGGAGCCCGAGCGGCCGGCGAGCGAGTGGTTAGTGGCCAATAGCGCCCTAGTTGATGGCATTCCTCTCTGCGGCTGGCACTCGAGGAACCACGGGGCACTCCATACGGAGCAAGCAAGTCTTAGGGATGAGACGCCCGCGCAAGGACCTCAATTCTCATTAGGAGGTCGAACCAAGGACCTATGGAAGTCGGGGCTACCCCGTCCCCATGGGCAACGCAACAGTGTCCTGAGGGAGGAGTTTAGAGGCCTTATAGTAGCACGGACTTCTTTTTCTTTCTAGGTCATGCGAAGGGGGCCAGTCCAAGATCGTACTGTTCCTCTACAAAGACAACAGACGCTCTCAACGGCTAGGCGCCACTCTCTTTCTGAGTTATTCCAGCTTCTTCATGATTTCGTGCCGCGGTGAACAAACAAAACAAAAAAAAAAAAAAGAGGGCCGTCTGTTACGAGTCCGGGAAGCGAAGCGAAGGGATTGGATTTCACCTATGATCAGATCAGTGGGCAACCATAGTTTACTTTTTTCGTGGTGTTGTTGACGTTGTTGAAAGCGAATTTTGAAGTAGGCCTCGCTTTTCGGAGCTGCTCCCAGCTCACACTATGGTGGAGGAGGTGCCGTGAAGATCTAGGAGTGTGAGCAGTACGAGCTGAAAGGCTCCCATACTGTTTGGAGGGCAGGGGGCATAGATGCCAAACAAACCTGACCCCTATCTATCGTCGTAGAAGCTGTTCCTAGGAAAGATTATGGTTCTCGGGTATCCAATCAATTAATCCCCCAAACCGGGGAAGCTTAAGCGGAAATGAAAGAGTAGGGTGAGGGGGGAAGCCACTAAATTGAAGGCTTCGCTCGCTCGCTCTAACGCTCGTTTAGTAGACAGCGAGTGGAGTGCATAAGCCCTTTTAGAGATAGGGGCGAGTACTACACGAGCTCGTAAGTCAAGTACGGAACGAGCCTTGTCTACGAAGCAGAGCGACCTCGTCTTGCTTGCTTCTGGCGAAGCTTCTAGCACTAGATAATAGGCATTCTTGTATGGTAGGAATACAACTTTTTAGGCCGACCATTACATAGGAGCGATAGCGAAGCCAAGCCGTATAAAGGCGAGCAGCCCTTATAGCAATAGCAAACGGCCTACTTATAGCCCTATTTATCCCCTTTATTCGGGGACTTCAACGGGCCTTACAAGCTCAGAAAATGGCAATTCTTCACGTTTTCCTCAGACAGTGGGAATGAATTCTATTACTTGATTGACATTGACAGATATGTGTACCACACCAAACAAGCAATATGCCGATATGCTTGATGTACCAGCCAAGCCAGCTCGACCGTATACAGTATAAGGGATTCGCCTTTGCCTCAGACAGAAGAACAACGGATTGAACAGGACAGGACAACCGGGAAGGGAAGCCTGACATAGATATTGATTTGAACAAAGGAACTGAAACCGATACCAGAAACCAAACAAGAGATGGAATTCCAGATTGAACAGATGACCGACCTACAATAAGACGAAAATAGAATTCCTAATTCCATTCTCTAAGACGAACTAAAGGGATGTCTCTAAGCAGCCAAGGCCAAGAGCAAGCAGGTTACACTTTTACACTTTCCCGAAGAGAGCTCAAAGCAATAAGATGAAAGATGAGAAATGCTAGTAGATGAAAGATGGGATGAGATGCTAGCCTTAGCGCAGAAGATCAATCATTGAGCCTTAGGCCACTACCGAGCAGCAATGGAGGATCATAAGACTTGAGAGATGATCCCTACTTGAAAAGGCGGAGACAATACCTCTTGTTGCGACAAATCGAGTTTCAAAAGCCCATTTATCAATCACATTTTCAGGCACACCAGTCAAAGAGCCATCGGACCCATGAAAGTCCCCTTTTTTTACTAATATACACGGGCTTCTGAGAGGATTTTTTAATCAACCAAAACCTGCAACAGAGTCCTTAATTTCTACCACTTACAAGTTGAGAGATGTTCCATTCCCAATGGCAGAAGAAGGATGCAAACTGGAAGGACTTGGACAAGATATTCTTCACTTGGACAGGAGATGCAGCGCGCTTAGCGTCGGAAAGATCCCTCTACATGGGTGTGCTATAAAACTAGGAGAAGAACAGAACTAAACGGATCAATTCCTTTGACCGGTCGTTTCGAGCTTCCAGTTCTTCTGGATTGCTAACGTGGTTCGATGACGCCGACGAAGGGAACCAGCGGAAAGGCTCTCAAAGGCAGGCGCGTAGCATAGGCAGACTCATAGGATAAGGCTGTGCGTGTGAATCCGAGAGCTCCTTTTCATTCTATTTCTATAAAGGGCTACTCGACCTATTTGGAAAGAGCGACTCTAAAGCCTATTCTATTGGTAACTTTTCAGTCGAAAGGCTTTCAGTTTCAGAGATCACTTTTCTCAGGCCAAGACCGTAGGAATAAAAAAAACCATTTCTCATTCAGGAGCGGGAAAGGAAAGATTAATTAAGCGGTCATCGAGATCTTTACAGAAAAGAAAAGCATTACAATAAATTCAAAGCCATGAACAAAGGGGATTGACTGAGAAGTAGAGCTAAGCGATCTATTGAATGAAGGGCAGGAATGAATGGACTGATTGATTGCCCCAGCTCAAAAGGCAAGGGGGAAGATCAGTCTTGAATAAAAGAAGACGTCGTGGACAGATAGACCACTTACCAGAAGAAAAAAAGAAAGGAATTCCTTGCTCTACTAGTAAAGTCGAAATGAAAGTAGATGGTCCCTTAAAAGAAAGCTAATTATAAAGCATTCGAATTGACAACATGTGAGTGGCCCATAAACTCACTCCCCTTTTGTGGACTCACACTAAACCTCCCGTTTTGGACTCGCGCGTGTAAACCCTCGCTTTGCACTCAGAAAGATGGGCGTAGACTCGAACTAATGTTCATGGACACGTAGGGGAAGCAAAGAAGGTATATAGCGCCAAACGAGGCTAAGAAGAAGATAGCATTAAGGAAGAGAGCAACTACGAGCGATGAAAGCGGAAGATTGAATATGAATAAAAGAAGGACGCAACAAAATTCAAGATGAGAGCTGCTAGCAAGCAGAAGCGCGGAACTAAGCAAGCAAGTCGAGTATAAGCAATTGATGAATTGATTGGACTTCGCTCTAGCCGAGGGAGAAGCAGAAAGCAGTGGGAGGGGCAAGAGGGGGATATTACGAAATTCATTCGTTTGATTTACCATTTTCGAGATTGAGATTCTAGTCTCCAGAAGACCAATGGCTGGATAAATTCGAAATGGAGGGATAGAGAAGATCAGATCTACTATTAAAACAGAGAATAAGTTGACACGGGACATACCAAAAGAAAGATTTACATAGAAAGAAAGAACTAAATAAAAAAATGCGTGCCCTAAAACGAAAAAGAGGGGCTTCAATATAAAATCCTATTTCGGCAATACACCACGGCTAAAGACGTACCGAAAATAAAAACGGATTGTAATAGCTGGAATTGGAACAGGTCTCACAATGAATAAGGGCCTACTGAGGGGACTACACGTAACCAAGCAAGGGAACAAGCAACGGCTTTCTTGCTTACCTTGAATCGCACACCTTCAAACTCTAGTTTTGGGCAATCAAAATAAGGCCATGAAGAGGGTCTTTTCCAGTTTCCAGTTGCAGTTGACAAAAGAGCGGGCAGTGGGGAGTATTGAATCCAAAGAATTCGTTACAGGGGATTCGCTCAAAGCAAAGAAGCTACGGATGACCCTTAGCAGAAGAAGAAGAGCTAAAGCTAACACGGGCGGAAGCCCCCATTCCCCAATTGATTAACTGATTGCGCCTATGAAACACTAAAAAATTACTACTCTATTTGGGCAGACTCTTTATCTGTCTTATACGAAAGAAAGGCTAAGTCAGGAAGTCAGTAGAGTAGCGGAGCTATTTCAGGGAGAAATACATCACTGAAACAGTATTCGCACCTTACTTGATTCATTCCTTCCACCCGAAGCCCCTGCAGCCTGCCTGGGATGAGCGTCCTCTGATCTAAGTACGAGCTCCTGTTTGCTTTCTGGCAATGAGCTAGCTTAACCCTGATTGCTTAAGGCTTAATACAGTCATGTTGGATCTCCTATTCGTACTGCTACCAGGAAGAGAAAGACTGATTGCGACAACTCAACCGGATGAGACATCTCTTATTTACAGAACTGTGCCAACGTGTGCCTACATTGTTAGTATATTTGATTTACCAGTTCCGGGAAGAGAGATTTTTTGAATAGAAAGAATGAAACCAGTACCAGCTTATCGCCAACCGTGCTTCCTACCAACTCCGCCAACCCCAGACGGGGATATTTATTTAGCCGCACCTGAACCCGCAACTGCTGCCTCTACTCCGCCTACTTCTTGTGCCGACTTCGCCAGCCTCGCGGGGTACCGATTTCCTCCTGCTTCGTGCGCCGGGCCGGGCCTGTACCTCCCAGATTGTCTACTCCTCTTTTCCAGATTTCCCATACTATTCTATTAGCCGGCCTGTATACCAACAAGAGCAACAGCTTTTATTCAAAGAGCCACATGTACCGCGTGCGCCGCAAGAGCCCCAACAGCTGATTTGTGATTGACATACTGCATGTTCCCATGTCCGCCTGTAACTCCTCATGAACCTAACGAAACAACTTAACCAAGCTACAAATTGAGCGCCTAGCGCAGGTTATTATTCCAAGCACCAACAAGCCGATGTACGTACAAACGAAAGACCAGACCAATGAACCGAAAGACCGCCTTTCCTGCGTGTGCGTTCCGTTGACTCCTCTACTTAATGGGCTATTTCATTTCGAAACCTACTTAGTTATAATTTATATTTCGTCTATACGCCCATGGGATATATAAAATGAAAAGAAAGATTTGTGTTTAGCGGGACAGGGGAATGGAATACATAAATTATAAAAAGAGAAGTGTGTACCCTTGACCAACTAGAGAAAGGAGATATTGATTTGGTACCACACCGAACAAGCAACCGGATTTACGTGCAGCTCCTTCATGTTCCCCCCCTGACCCCCCTCCTCCTTCAACTCGTTCCAGGCATGGGATGTATTTGTGGAATAAAAGAATGTGTACTGTTGACCAGATGAGAGATCTGAAAAAGAAAAATGGAAAGCCTTTTTCTTGCTTCGCTTACATGCTTGTTCTATGAGTTGACTACTCCATTGGGGAATACTCCTTAATGTCATATACTGGATGCTCGAGGCTCCCCCAATCGAAAGCTGCGGCAGTTGGGGAGTTTCAAGAAGACCAATGAGCACCCATTGATCGAGTTGGGGAGTTTACCTCTGCCTTCTTCTTTCCGATTGATCAAGTCAAAAAAAATCCAGTTGATTACGAGACTTTCTGATAGAGGATAGTTTCCAGTAGAGCGGGAAGGCTTAGTTAAAAGGAAAGCAAAAGCACTTTCAAGAGATCCTAGGCCGAAAGCCATTTCTCGATAGTTTAGTGAGCCCCTAGTACCTTAATCAGAGAGCTTGAACACGCTTTCTGCTTAAAGAAAGATTGCCATAGAGACGACTGATACAGACAGGGGACAACTCTTTTTAAAAGAAGGAACCAAGGGATTCGATCAAAGAAAGAGAGAGAAGGGTTCACGGGCAGGTATACAAGAAAGATCGACCTTTCTTTCGCCGGAATTATCACATTTGAGTTTCCGGTATAGGCTCTCCTACATGAGATTGATTGAATAAAAGAATGATTTGTGGGTGTGTCTATTTTGCTGGTTTACCAATTGTTGATTTACGAATTGCCGGACTTAACCTGCCGTACTGATTCGGCAGCTCGATTGGAATATTTAAAAGAAGGAGTTCGTCCCGCACCTCCTGGTGTGCTGCTTCCTGCCACTACTTTTTGAGTCTCCCACTCCGGTTGAATTCATATGAAAGAGTGAAATTCCAGTTTCTCTAGTGGAATTAGAGTTTATCTCTTCCTAAACTGGAAATACACGCTTTTATTGAGGGTTTTTTTCCCTCGAGTACCCACCCCCCTTGCGTAACCCCCTAGTTTAGGCTCATTAATTGCGTGTATAATCGAACCAGGCCGAACCTAACGCGAAAGCCCTTGCGCGGTATCCGTTTTCTTGTTTGTTGACAGGAGAAGTCTATTTACATGAAGGAATTACATTGAATAAAGTAGAGGAATAAAAACCTCCGGGTGCCTTCCTATGTTGGAACTCCCGCCAATTGACATTACCTGCACCTGCTCATGGTTTACTTTCTGGCATATTGACTATCTTCGTATATTTGTTATTTCATATGTGATATTCTTCTTCTCTAGAATAGTTGAATTCAACTTTCATTTCTATTCCTTCAAATCCAGCATGACATGTGTCAAGAAGCGTAGTACCCGACCCATCAAAGAAAGGCTATAAACTCCCGTTTTGGCTAATTCAATGTAACCATATAAACGAAATTCCATATAGACCAGACAGATTACCTTCACTCCGGGCAGGAAATGATCTATTGAATAGAGAGAACTCCACCTCTTGAGAGGATACAACATATTGAAATAAAGGAATTGGTGGATCTCTCCCATCAGACAGATCAACGGCACCGGGCATGGGATACACAGGCAGGAGAGCTGATTTGACCGGGCAGACCAGATGAGCGAGATTTATTTAAAGCGAAAGCGCTGTGCCAACTTGCGTACAAGATTTATATATGGATTTTATACTCTAGTCAAATCCTCTTCATAAGTCCTTTCGTACAGGCTATTCAAGGTCTATTGGCTTTCTTGCTTATGCGGTACTTCGACCGCTAAGCCTCGCTTATGCACCGAGAAAGATCGTCGATAGGAAAGCTCTGTTACGCACCAACGACGGCCCCTTCTCTTTACCTTTCTCGTCTCCTACCTCAGTCCTTTGCTGGCTTGAATGAATTCCATCTCTTTTTTTCTTTGCTTGCGAGAGTGACTCAGAGGACGACCCACCGGTAGACCTAGACTCGAACGGATAGAATCGTACTACCGCTGCCGATGCCGTTCCTTCACACCCGAGATGCTCACTTATAGAGTCAGTGCTTCTGCCGCTGCCATAAGAAATGCTACTGATACTAATACTGCGAATACTACCGAGACCGCGAATGCTGCCGATACCGGAGCTGCTTACCGACGGTCCTTCGCTTACTTCTCTGGAGTCAACGATGCCGCTTTTTTCGTCACGTAGACTGCTGGCCCTTGGGATGGACCGGCTTATTGGCTTAATGCTCTCGTTCGTTCTCTCACGCGCCCGATAAAGCGAAGGATAGGGATCGCCGCTCGTGTCTTACTGGAGATATCGTTTCGTAGCCCACTTTTTTTAAGACAAAAGAGTTGTTTGCCAGGCTTGAATGAGAGAAAACGGATGGCTAGCGATGTATCATATGTCAGTAGCAGTGAACATGACGGCAAGGCCGGGTAGGCGAACATTCTTCTTGCTTGGTCTTTTATAGGTATGTTAAGTCTTTGGTGTAGTACGGTTGAGTGAGTTCGCTTGATCTTTGCTAATTGGCTTACATTGTTATTGCTGTATACTGGTATAGAGTATATCTGTATATTTCATTTTCATACTGATTTTAGTAAGATCTTATATCATCTGTTCCAAGAGCGAAGGGATCCCCCTCTATCACCGGATCGAGGGGAGCCCGAGCGGCATTAAGAATAGCTTATAAAAGGAGAACTGGCTAACGAAGCCTAGCTCGTTTAGGTCCTGCCATTCCTACCTATCTATCATTGGTCAACTCGGGAATCAGCTAGACCCGACTTTCTCTTTCAAATGAATTGATTCGCCAGTTTATGAGCTCACTAAGCCGGAAGCCAACGCTATATCTCTTGCTATGGCTCTTAGCTCATTATTGGTGGGGTATCTGGTCAGCACACTAAGAATGAAGTAGTACGATCGGCGGGCGTTGGAAAGAGAGCTTCAGTACAATTATCGCTGCTTAGCGAAGTGAGGTACAAAGCACCTTTCCGCTCTTTGCTTTGCGTATGCTGGTTCGAAATCCACTTCTTTCGCTGTCTTCTTTGTACTTCTTGGTATGAGGTTTGAAACCCCGCTTTTTTCCCTTGAGCTTGAGCTTGCATGCTGCCGGCTCATCCATTGCTGATGATTTTCCGAAAGTAGGTTCGAATGACTTAATTGCAATTGCTTTGGTAAATGCCGTAATAGATGTCGTGAGATCCTCTCCTTCCCCCACTTCTCCTGAGGCTATAATCGGGAGTCGGCGTCGAGAAGGGGGGCAGTCGGAAGTAGCGACGGGTTAATCGAAGGTAGCGAGTCTCGGGTCTTTGTCGCCAGTCTTTCTTCTCCGGGTTAAGTCTAAGTCTTTTTCTTCCCCTGGTCTTGCGAGTGAAAGGTCTTTGTACGAGAAGGTTCCAATTCAAATGCTCTAAATGGGCTTTTGAGACCCTATATTGTCCAACATCTTGCCTGCTTCTTCCTTTGGTGCCTAGTCTATAGGTCCAATCTCATCTGCTAGCGCTTATTCGTTGCTTGGTCCGGACACATTCATCGATTTCTTTTAATTGTTCCCGGGCTATGGGCATCGGTCCACATGAATCAAGCTAATCCCTCCTTTATCGATAGCGATATCGATAAATGCATTCCACTTTCTCGAAAGTATAACAAAACTATCCTTCTTTTTACATCACTTTTCGTTACCTATTTCTAATTTTTTTGAGATCGCCCCCTCGGGAAATGGGATGATAGCCCAAAAACACGAGGTAGACTCAAATTTTCATTTTTGTTGAAAGCATCCCCCGGTGTTTATTCAAAAAATGCACTTTTGAGATGAGATGGCACTCCGCCCTAAAAAGGAGTGAGGTTTCAAAGGTCTTTTGTCAATTTGATTTGTTATAACTCTTTTTATTTCCCACTCGGTCGAAAATGCTCCATCTGGATTCTTTCTTTTTGAATCTGTCGCAAAGGTCGAGCTCTCTCAAATCGCTTGAGCTGGTCGCTTCTTTAAGCCCTTGCCGCTCGCATCTGTCGATAGGGGAGAACAAATGAAGTGTATAAGACGCTAATACTCTTTAGTTATAGTATTCCCTTGTTAAGGAAAGCATTCGTCGTACTGGAAGAGCTAGGCTAGCACCTGACTTAGTGCCATTAGCCTGGAGTATTTATTGGACTATTAAAGTATGCCCCAATATAGTAGAAAACTCATAGAAGAAGCATGGCAGCACCATCCCCGGCTACATTTCTTTTTTCTTTTGTTTCCAAATCAACATTTGTTTTTTTGTTTTAAAACATTTCTGGTCTTTCAACGGCATTGGCTTTTGGAATAAAAATCCGGTTAAAGACACATCTATGTATTTTATAATAAAGATTTCTTCCTGACTTGACCGCTCGAGTTCTCTGGAGTCTGTGGCAGCTTGTCTCGGGTGAGGTCTGAGGTCAAGGTATTGCCTGGTTGGTGTACTAGGGCGAGGCGAATCCCAACCCCTTCGTTAGCTAGTTTAGCTTTCCCTCTTTTCAATCTATATCAGATCCTCCATTACTTCTTCGCCAATACCTTTTAGCTTTCCTTTAGCTGCTACTTTTTCCCAGTCCACGCCCAATCAGAGTAGTAAGTGTGCCTGCTCCGTCCTTCTTTGACGAAATGGATGCTTTAGGGGAAGGAGGGACTTCGCTAAAGATGGTCTGTCTGTGCGCGAGGAAGGTCTTAGTCCTTTCTCCTTCCATTGCTTGGCTAGGTTCGCTTTGCAAGGAAGGGAAGGCATCCGTGCAGGTAGTTCAAGGCTGAGGTCAAGCTATGGGCACAAGGAGGTAAGGTATAGTAAGTTCCTTCTTCGTCTTTTGCTTGTCATTGGATTGGAAGCCGCAGGCGATGCCTTCTTGCTTGTGTAGTTGGCCTTGCCTGCTTAGTGCGGAAGTGCGTAAAGTAGGCTCAGCTTCTTTGCTTTATAAAGATCTTGTAGTAGCCGAAGGCTTGTTAGATTGAATTGAATCTTATATAACCTACGGTAGCTTAAGAGACTTTCTCAATAGTATAAGTGGACCTCTCAAAGGTATAAGTAGACATTAGTCTTGCTGGTTCGGTCTTTTTCTTTTATTGTTTATATGCCCATATTTCATACTTATAAATTCCAGTTCATGGCTTCGTATGTACTGAGTGACTATAGGTCCATTCAGATGCTGCTCCAAGAGAGCTTTATTCGGCCTTTGTATGACCGTCTTCCTCTTCCCTTCCTGTCTATCTCCTTCGGTCAGGTAGTTCTGCTTCCGGTGCCGGAGGAAGGATAGAAGGGTAGTTTCAGAGTTCGAGATGTCTGAGCTTGGAGGTTCCGCTTCTCTAATGTTATAATAAAGCTGCCCAGACCTTGCGTCTTCCTTTGCTGGCTAGATGCGTAAGTGAAGGTTCACGCTTGGGCCCTTGACGAGTACTTTTCTTTTAGTTAGACCATAGGCGCTAAAGGGCGGTAAGCCATGAAAGTGCTAGCTAAAGTGCGATATCCGCCGTTCTTTTGCGCTAAAGCAAGAGAAGTTTAGGTAGGAGTACGTCGCTTCTTTCTTTTTCATATCTGCTGTCCCAGCGGAGTTCCGCTATCAACTAATTATAGTCGCATAGCAAGCGATGTAATAAATCACTGAGATCTTTTTCATTTTAAGTAAATCATAGATAAAGCATTACGGAGGAGCTTCGCTTTCTGCTTCGGTTGGCGCGTTGCAGTAATGAAGAAAAGAATGAGATTGGTTCGGTCTTAAAAGTCTTTGGGTGAATTCATTTAGGTATCGAAGTTTTAGTTATTGCCATCCCTTGCTTGGCAGCAGTGGGCTTGGTAGTAGCATAGGTGGGCCCTCGGGCTGTTTTTTTAGGGCGTAGGGATCACTGTCTCACTGTGGTACCCGAAAACTTTCTATGCGCCCACATTGAATAGTTTTAAAGCGCTCTTTAGTGACTTTCATGTCTTCTGCTACTTTAGGAAGATTCAGACAGTCTTTTATGCCCTCTTTTAGGCGTCTAGACGCCTTCCCCCAATTCTAGGATGCGTAGTAGCTCTAGTAAGTCCGTAGCTGGATCAGGATGCGGAGTTTGAGCTGCGGGGTGAGGGAGAGATGGCTATGTCTATCCCATCCCTTCTTTGGTTCAGTCTTTGGTAGTAGGTGCGATATTGAAGGAGTTCAGGGCTAAGGGCTGGAGCTTTATTCCCACTCCCAGTAGTCTGTCTTCAGTAGTTCGCTTGGAAAGTAGTCTTTCGTAAGCAGGAGCGTAGCGCTTCGCAGGTGAAGGTGCAGGATGTGCTTCTTCCCTTTATAGCGGCTTCTGTCATTTTCACATAAATGTTGTAAAAAATCCTAAACTCCCCCTATCTCTACTTCTGCTAACGAACGCTAGAATTGGGATATCGAGAAAGAGGGTAGACCGTAGAGGATTCAACAAAGAAAAGCAAGAAAACGTAAGCCCAACCGGCTTACGTTTTTCAACTGCATCGTACCGGGAGGGGTCCGTACCTCCTTTAGTTTAGATAGATAGAGCCCCCGTGCTCCTAATGTAGAGCTAGAACTACTGCTACCGTGGAATCCGCGATCACACATGAGTACCTCGCCTTCCAAAAAAAGCGGCTGCTAATTAGCACTAATGCTAATGGGGACCATCGATCAAGAAGGACTTCGGAGACTGCAATCGAATTGAAAAAAAAAAGAGAAATATAGGGCCAACTCTTCTAGTTGCGCCTCTAACCTTACTGCTACCCAACCAGCTGATAAAAGGTCGAATTCCGCAGGGCTGCAGGCACGAAATGCCGATCAAATCCGTTAAAGGAAGCCTAATCAAAGCAAGCAAACAAGAAGATCTGACTGAGTTGATGATGGACCGGATCTCGAAAGGCGAGAGGCTTTCATAAAGACGTATGAGAAAGGGAGGGTCGAGAGAGGCTTATTGCACGATCCACCCAACTCAGCTAAGCTAAAAAATGCTGCATAAGAGAGTGGGAGGCCGGCCCCTGCCCATCTGGAGGTGCACACCCATTTAGGAACATATGCAAAGGGGTAAAGAGAGAAGTCAATGGAGAACTACCAAATCCAATGACTTTGATTTGTTCGTACCATTCTGTCATCGATCACTGCTGGGTCGGTTGGTGAGTCACCCAAAAAAAAGCATCGAGAAAGGTTAAGCATATATGTTTTATGAAATGATCAGCGGTCTCATTTATGCTATGCCCTGCATCGTGTTCGTGTGTGTTTATTGAGCTTTCTTCACTTCAGCGCCATGCGCTTTGCTTCGCTTTATAGAAGAGAGAGACCGTTGTCTTGAGAGTGAAAAGCAAGCGCAAGCGATAGAAAGGATAGTCCCTCGCGCGTTCGCGCGAATTACTATAAAATGGTGAGATTATTAGATCATTAGTGAAAGAAGGACCAACGACGATCCTATCCTAAAGAAGAAGGAGGAGTAGTAGGAGTCAGTCTTCTTTGAAGATCGAGGAAGAAATCGGACAATTATGCCATTCGGAAGAAGTCTTCTACAGAGGGAAAGCCTGTTACGAGTAAGTGGAGAGGAAAGATCTCCAGAGATTCTTATCTCATTCCATTCCAGTGGCTCGACCAGTAACCAATGGCGAAAACTAAAAAATCCATGGTTTCCCGGTAGAACCCCATTTCGCCCAAGTTGTTGCGAAACCGGAAAAAAGAAGCGGTTTTTCGCACAGCTTGCTCATAGTGCAGGTCCCACTTGTATATCGTATTTGGCCGAAGAAGCATCGGACAGGTTGGAGTTCTTACCTTCTTGGGACTCCATGGACCAAGATCTGCTTTCATTATATGGGCAATACCGATCTACTTTAGTAGATCATATAGATGTAGAAAAAGCTTCTGATTTTGATGAATTGGAAACATCTTTTTTCCATTTCTATTTACCTAGTTCATATCTTTGTTTCGTGTGTTCCCGGGAGGAATTCGATCTCTTCAATCTCGGGATACCACCTAAATAACTGCGGCCAGAGAGTCAAACAAATAGGTCGGGAAGAAAGAGTCTGAGGTCGGGTCGGACGACATACATCTTGGTTGGTTCCACCACCACTAGAGATTGGACATATATATAATCTGTTTTCTAAATAAAAAAAGATATAATTCTTAATATTATATAATAAAGAATATTATTTATTATTATATATTATTAATAGCTGCAAGACCAAAACAGGGTGCAAAAAACCGAAAGCCCTTCTTTTAAGTTCCTCCCAGATACATGGCTTACATACCCGGCTCAACATTCTTGGAAAACAATCGAATCGAGGGTCCGGAGGAGAATTGGCCATTCAATCTTGTAAACTAATCGAGACCGAAATTGGAAAAAGAGATACGAACGGAGAGGAATAACCAATCGATGAAGGAACATGAAACCATTCTGTTTCAATAGAGGTACGAGAAAGGGTTGGGGGCAATGAAGTAGGTGAAGTGGTTGGATTTTGCGAGCTGTTCCAACCGGATGTGATTCCAAGAGCCGAACGAGAATGAATACCACACAGAAGAGTCAAGACCGGGCTCCCTAATGGAATGTTTAACCGATCCATTCCGGATCGACCGAATGGGTACGGAAGTTGTAACATGGGAAAACCACGGAAAACACAACTTATTTGAATAACCCGGTGACCTACCAATTGTAGAAGTAGGATCTTTGGCAAGCAATAAGCACTTAAATAATACAATTCGAGTGTACCATCTTCTTTCTCATTTCGAGGAAAAGGTGCGGGAGGAAAAGAAAACAACGGAGGGATCCGAATCGGACCTAAATGGGAATGACATGAAAAGTCTTTTTCAAAACCTAGCATTAAGGGCGTTACGACGATATACGAGAGGAATGAAGAAAAACTCGTGATTGGTGTGGAGGGGAAGATCTGTTTATGATATAGTTCAAGAAAGAGTCGTCTCATTTCTCTTCGTTCTTTCTAATTCATTCACTTCAAGGCTGGTTCTGAACGCCGCGTAACATCATCTTCAACCAACCTCCACCGTACGTACCTTTCGGTGCGGCCACTAAAGAATTGCTTATACACTAAACAGCTGCTTATATATGCTTACTAAAAGACTGACTTTCATTCATTAGGCCAGCGTGAAACTAAGAAAGAGAGATGTGCCTAAAGCGGCATGCAAGCAAACTGTGCACGCTAAGAGAAAAGGAGAGATGTTCGCAATTACTACCACAAGAAAGCCGCCCCCCTACCCTATCTCTAAAGGGGCCCATCACTTCGTTCGTACCTTCTTGGCTTAGGCTTCCAACTGAACTGACTTTATGGCCTTGCCGCCCGCCGCTAGCAGAAGCTAAGCGCTTGAAAAGCGCGCTAAGAAAGGTTGCTTCTGTCGGCCTTTCTGTGCAACAGTCCACCAATAGCGGAAGAGAGGGTTACCGTACATACAAGAGTCTTCCAGTTTTTACGTAAGCTTTTTCTTACCAGTCAAGTAGTACAACAGCTGTATCTTATCTTATAGCCCGGCGCGGCGGGTCGCCTTTTGAATTCAGTAGATAGAAGAAACTATTAGATAGATAAGGAGTAGGTGAGTGAGTGAGTCCTCACTGACCTGAGCGATTTCGATCACCTAGCAGGCCTTTTATTGGGTAGGTAAGATCGCCAAAGCGTATCATCAGATTTGACTACGAAGGAAGGAACTCGAAGTGAGACGGCACCGTCTTGTGCAACGCAACGATAGTTGGCCCTCTATCATCTTCTATCCGGTAGACTTGGTAAAAGGGCCCCGACGGATTTCCAGAATTAGAGTTCGACCGCAGCTGCCCTTTTTTTGGGGGGATCAAGTTCCTTGCCAATTTTCGACCCCGATCTCTTTTCATTTGTTTTGGGTATTACCAAACCTAGCCTAGCCTTCGTCAATCACACTAAAGCAGAGCACCCAACTATGGCAAGGCCCCCTTAAGGGTTAGGTTAGTCAATCCGGCCCGAGACGCGTTCGTTGACAAAACCGCCGTAGGAATGGAGACCTTTCCATAGAGCGGAGGCGAACTGATCAACGAGAAAGAGGCCCTACTCACTACAAACGAATACACCACAAGATCGAACTGCACTCATGCCTCTCCCGCATCAAGTTGACCGACCCCCCCTACGTAGTGATTCTATCAATCATGTACGTAGGTAGGGCCCTCCATTCTGATTGGTATATCATGAAAAAAGAAAGCCATTTGCACCAGGCGCACTGCGCTTTCCCTTGCCCAGATGTTCGCCTTTCTAAGTCAAGTAATGGTGACCTGCCGAAGACTGGAGCCTCGTAACATGTTGACGAAGACCTCCGAACGGAGGGTTCGATCAGTAGAGGGGACGACTTTGCCTCCCCGGAAGAAGAATAGCCCCGCTCTCTAGCCGACTGATCCCGTTGATCATATAACTGGGAGGGAACGTGTCACATTAGAGGTGAACGATCAGAGATGTCCTCTAATTACCACGATGAGGCCGGTCCCTCTTTTAGTAGACTAAGCTATGAATATGAATGAAGAAATGAATGCCGGGCTCTTTCTTTCACTGCTAACCCCAAGAAGTTTCTTAATGTTGATACTTTCTGTTTCGTCGAGCCCCGAGCTTGTGGTCCTCCTTTGAGTGTGGGTTCAATTGGATGAATCTGTCAAGTCAAGGTCAACGTACGTAGCAGCAAGGATGGTGCATCGCCTATTTCTCGTTCTTGCTCGGGAGCCAAAACGAAACGCCTGCTACCTACTGTACTGGACCTTCGACCAGGCATTCTACCCTTGTCGAATCGGAACCAACCACCACTGTATTGCGCTCGAACAGTTGAGCGGCCGCCGGCCAACAACTTCCGTACACAGATATAGATTCATTCTTCGTACCTGGTCCAACTTCACAACCCTTCGCGGGTTGGTCAGAAGTCAGTCTTGTTTGGTAAGACGGAATTGGACAAAGAAAAGAGAGTGCTCGACCGGAACAACGGCCAACAAAGACCGTAATTACATAGATAACTGCTCCTCCCCTTCTCCGTCTTTAAGGCTTTAAGGCGAACCGTATGGCGGCTGGAAAGAAAGACGACCCCACCTTCTCGTAGATGGTGTCAGTGAGAGCAACTTTAGTATCCCCCGTTGACCTTCTTTTGTAGATAGAATCTTCAATGAGTGGAAACAAGCAACCTTACTAAGAAAGGTGCTTGTTGAGTAAGGCCGGCTTTCGAGCCCAAGCCCCTTGTATAGGTTGGGTGCTTGAGCGCATGTTTCTCATATCGATCAAGGCTTTCCTTGAGTTTTCAATAAGGGGCGCGTTAGCACTCCTTATTGAAAACGGCCTAGCTAACGCGCGCCCTTACGTTTTCTTCGCTTGCTCTGCAGTACGAGCCTCATACAGAGCTGCGCCCCTTTAATATGATGAGAAGAAAAGGGGCCGCCCTCTTTTCTTTTCCGCACCAATCCTTATTTACTACTATATCTTTTTTTTGGGTGTATAGCTCAGTTGGTAGAGCATTGGGCTTTTAACCTAATGGTCGCAGGTTCAAGTCCTGCTATACCCAAACCTACCTTACAACACTATACTATTAGTAAGGATGCGTAGTAGCGTTCAAAGATCACTCTTTGGCCTTTAGACTCGCTTCAGCGACTTCGCCCTTTAAGTGACAAGGGGGGTGAGGTAAGGAGTAGTATAAGAATGGCTCGGTCATCAATAGGCCTCTCCTTATTCATTCCATAGGGCGGGGCTGCGGACCAACAATTCAGCAAAAGGGCTTAACCTTTCTCAAACCTTCCCCTTTCTCTAATAATAAGGTAAGCATCAAAACCCAGCAAACCCCAATTCTCCCTCTAGGGGAGTTCTTATAATTACATAACACATTCCATCCCGAAGCAACAGACCTCAGGACCCCTTCCTTATTCACCTCTTTGATCTTCGTCTCAACCAATCCCACTAAAGAAAGCTTGTGCTCTAGGATCAATTTCCTAACTTCTCTCTGCTTCATCTGCTCCTTCGGACCCCTGACATTCCATACTCCAAAAAACATAAGGAACAAAAGGTGGGACGAACCTAGAGCACGAACCTCCAGAAGGAAGCTACCTTTTCCGGACCCTACCGGAGGGGGAGGATTGCTTGCTTGGACCCTTGAAAGCTTTCTGAGGGTTGCCCTTTTTATCAAAAGAGTCTTTTACCTTAGCTCCCAGAAGATTCAGTACAGGAGAGGCTGTTGAGGGCTCTACACCACTGGAATTAGACAAATTGCTGGCACTGATCGGAGTTGACAACCCCTCATCCCTCGGCTCAGTAATCTCCTCATGGGTCTCCAAGTTACCAGAAATCTCAGTCAAAGCCTTCCCCTCAACCACAGGAGCCGCTGGACACAACCCATCGTTAATCCCACTCCCTTGCTGAGCACCTAGCAAAAATGAGGCCCCCACATCACCCTCCGATGAAGAAATTGCAGCAAAATGAGCCTCAGGGAGTTGAGTGATAGTGCTCCCATTCCCTATCACCATCTTCTCCTTATTGGCTCCACTACCCGTAACTGCTACCTTACCTTTTCCCTTCCGCTGCACTCTAACCCAATCCCCCTCCTGAGAAGGCTCGCTGACTCCCACTTCAGAGGCCAAAACTTTGTTACTCACCTTCGAACATGTTGTGGTTGAATGCCCAAATACCTTACAGGATTTGCAAATAGCAGGAATCCAGTCATACTCTACATAAATAGTAAACCAATCCCCATTCTCACCCATCAAGTCGAACTCTTTTACTAGATCCTCCGCCGCATTTACCTCCACACAAACCCTAGCATAGCGGATTCTGCGTCTTGACGCGGTCATATTGTCTGTATACATCGGTCTTCCCACCGCACTAGCTATATGACTAAGGCCAGTTGCTGTCCAATACTCCAAAGGGATGCCATAAAGTTTTACCTAAAGGAGAATTTTCTGCAGCTCCTCTTTAAGCAAAGACATGTTCGGGTGCCATCTTTTAAGCACCAATAGACGATTGGCCATATTAAGGGAGCGCGTTCCAATACCGAACCTAGATCCTCCTCACTTTTGAACTTGAAACAAAAGCAACCATTGTCAGTGGAGAGAACAACCTCCTCCAAACCCGAGTCATCCCACAGCTTGTGGGCTATGGAGTTGACAGTAGGATAAGAGAATCTCTGGCCTACAAAGTGGCCAACCAAAGTGAATTTCCAGACTGAACAACCCTCCACAGTGATGCCCTTTTGGGGCTTCACTTTCACTCTACTCTCCTCAATACAAGGCTAGAAAAATTCAAGAGCAAAAGGAGGAACCAAGGGTGAACCTGAGCTGGTTCCAGGAGCCAAAGAAAGCCCTTTAACTGCCCCCGCATAGGAAGGCTTCAAACTGCCAGTAGCTCCCTGACCATTGAACTGGTTGGGAGTCTTGCCATTTGGCCTAGAAAGACCAGCATTCTCGGGAGGGGCACTCGGACCAGCAGACAGGTCTGGAGGGGACCCAGAACGGGAGAGCTGCTGGCCACTCACTGCCTGAGAACTTACCTTTCGGCCACCAACAGCAGAGGGCTTCCTAGACTTCTCCACCGAAGGACTGAATCTACCTCTTTCTACGAGCGCTGGAACTTGAGAACCGGAACTGGTTTAGTCAACATGTCTGCTGGATTTTCCGCCGTGGCAATTTTCTTCACTGTGATGTCACCTTGTGTCATAACCTCCCGAAGAAAATGATATCTGACATCAATGTCTTTGGTCCTCTCATGATACATTCGATTTTTGGTCAAATGTATTGCGCTCTGGCTATCGCAAAAGACTGTAGTTACATCCTCTTGCAACCCCAAGTCACTGACCAAACCTCTCAACCAAATTGCTTCTTTCACTGCCTCTGCTGCTGCCATATACTCTGCCTCTGTGGTAGACAAAGCAACTGTCGACTGTAATGTCGCCTTCCAACTAATGGCACAACCCGAGAGAGTGAAAACATAACCTGTCAGAGATCTCCTCT
>QGSO01000013.1:0-10451 GCA_011037825.1 Carya cathayensis | reverse complement strand
CCAATCCACTTTTATTCTGAGAGGTCCTGGCATCTCATCATAGTTCCACGCGAAGCAGTCTCGATACTGCTTAAGTAGTGCGACTCTTCTTTTTCCTTTTCGGACAGGAGAGCGCTAACAAACGTAGGCCTGCGATCTTCGGAAGTTCCAAGCTCCACCTCGACAAGTTCGTCAACAGTGGCCTGTGTGCCTTCCTCCAATTCCCTAGGTGCCGGTTGCTCCTCTCTAAGAGTCTCATCATCGGAGGACTCTTTGTCTGAGCAGTTATCTGCTTCTGACCCTTCTTCGGCATATGCTGTTTCTTGTTTAAATGGGGCTAGCATAACTTCCCAGTCTGGGGCAAGGTTTTGCTCGAAGAGAGCCATGACCGGATCTGATACTGAGGAGGTGTCACTATCTTCGTTCTCCGTTGTTTCGACCACAGGTATATCTGACGATCCGGATATAGGTGTTTCGACCTGGTAGGTGGGTCTCCTAGCAGGGAAACTGCATGGTGAACTGTCACCGTCATCGTCCGAACCGGACGTGTACGAATGGATCGAGACCACGCATGTTTCAGCAACCCAAGTCGTTCGGTCTTTCTTGAGGTAGCTTCTGACCTGTTTTATCTGCATATCTCGAATGTACTCGGGGTAGCCGAGACCACGTGTGTCCGTGCGGTTTCCGCCCAGCCCTCGGCACTTATAAATATCCCATACATCATCGTACTGTTGCATTCGGTTCTTCGACCACGTAGCCCCTATTCCATTCTTTGTGAAGAGGGGGCTGCCAGGAGGCAGGCCGTATTGGAGGGCTTGTAGAGGCACTTCTTGATCGGACTTGTCGCTGATAGGACGGTTCCATTCGTACTCAACGAGGAATAAGTCCTTGTTGAGGAAGCCTTCGGACCTGTATCCGGGTAACATCTTTTTACGAGATTGCCTCCTGGTTGGCTTCAAAGGAGGCATTTCGCGTGGTAGCACCGCGACCTGATCACGGCTCTCTAATGGCTGCTTTTGCAAATAAGACGGGATCGGCAACCCGGGGCAGGCTACGCGGTTAACCGATTTCTTTGTCTTCTTCTTTCTGCTCCTAGTCTTCGATGGGCCTGCAGGAGCCTTCGTTCCCTTTTTACTGGGGAAGTCACAAGGCTCGTCATCGGATGACACTGCTATGAGTGATAGAGGTGGGGCAACTGCGCCATATATATGGACCGTTTTATGGGGACTTGACTCAGCCTCTTCCTCTTCGTTCGCCACAAAATATTGGTAATCTGTGGTGTTTGCGTCCTCCTTAGTGAACGGGTTGCGTTCACCGTAGAAGGTCTCTTCTCTCCCATTTTTCAGGTATTTGAAGCACTGGTGGAGAGTAGAGGGCACCACTGCATTCTCATGAAGCCAAGGGCGTCCCAGAAGAGCCTTGTACGAAGTGTCTGCATCAATAACCAGAAAGTAAGCGTCCGTCTGCAAGTCACCGAACGTCACCTTCTAAGACCCTATTCACTGTCAAGGTATCGATCTTGCCTTTGCAGTACAAGGGGCGATTATGATCCGAAGACTTCAGTAACATGTCCTTCTGGGAGAACGTCACCCCTGCCGCCATGGCTTCTTTGATTTTACGGTCAGCGCCTACCATAGCGGCCTCGTTACACGGTTGGCTCCTGTACTGTAAGGCTTTGATGAGGCTTTCCCTCAGTTCTGAGGACAAAAGTAGTGCGTCATACACACAAGGGATTTTCTTTATATGTGCGAGGACGTTATCATCCACCTTCTCCAATATACTCTGGGGATCTGCTTGCCCCCGGTCTGATCTTCGGGGTGCAACATGATCGCTTGGAGGCAGAGCTACTGGTTGGCTTTCCTTTTCCCGATCCTTCTCCAGCGGAACTGTTTCCTTTCTAGGAGGGAGCTGCTTACCCTTTCTAAGACGGATTTGGTTAGCTCCCTTGCTGGATGAGTCGGTTATCAGTAGTGCCGACATCAACTGATGCGTACATCTTCTTGAACTGGTCTTGGAAGTACTTGTTAAACCAGTGTTCGACGACCTCTTTTGGTGGAGAAGGAGCTAAGGGACACCGTATGTAGGACAGGGTGACCATATTGGTTGAGTGAGTGGTCGTATGCGGCTGAGGCGGATGGACCAAGTGATTTGGTTTCATCTTCAAATCTGCTTTCTCAACCTTGTCTTGTATGATCCCCTTGCTGAACTTTCAATTCAGTACGTTTAACCTCCTTCATTTGTCAATTCAGTAGTTCTCACATCCTTGACTTATCAATAATCAAGCTATCTCAGTTCTCGCCCAAAGGAGAATGAAGGAAAAAGAGCCCAGCTTTTATACAGTCTTTTCGACTCCATTTCCTTCCTTTTGTGAACAAAGAAGAGAACTTTCATCCCATTCTAACTTACTTACTAAAGCTAAAGCAGTTCTCAAAGATATTAGGCATCGGAGACCAGCTTAAAGCACTTGACTTTGGGCGAGACTTTCTCGATCAACTAACTCCCCATTTGATTCAGAAAGAAAGAAGCCTTCAACTATATGCATAATATGAAGTGAAAACAATTCTCAGTTAGAAGTCAATAAAGTGAAAGATAGGTTTGCGAAAGCTTGGCCCATTACTGTGTTAGGGCAAAGAGAGAGGAGAGCGAAAACTTTTCGAAGAAGGAAGCTTGACGAAGATCTGGAATTCATTCCCGTAAACGTACATAAGACAGAGAAGACTCCTTACCTAAGAGAAGTCGAGGAGAGCGGAGGTAAAACTCGACTGAGCTAGGCTAGGCAAGAGTGGTCAATAAGACTAAGAGAAGTCGAGGAGAGCGGAGTTGAAAGTCGTTAGCAGGAATGGTATCCAGTCCAGGTCTACCAGAACGTGCATTCCAAACCAAGTAAAGCCTATTTGAAAAGGCTTCAAAGCAAAGAAAGAAGAAAAGTCAGGAATCCATTCAGTAAGAAAATCTTCTTCTATGTGCCCTTACCTTCCCCGGAAGTCCCTCCTTGCCTGGTTTGTTTAAAGGCTTTTGCTCGACGCAATAATAAAAAAGTAAAAAAAGCATTAAGTAATAAGTAAGAAAGAAAAAATCGTGAATCAAAAAGCGGGAAACTGATACTCACCAAAACAAAGCGTCTACTCTGCTCTGGCTTCTTCTCTTCCTTTACTTTAGGAATAGAAAGATCTGCGTATCCAAAGGAATAGATTGAAGAAGCCTTCATAAAGTAGGGCGTTAAATTCTTCCTAAATGCTAAATGGAGGAAGAAAGGGAGCTCTTTTTACCTAAAGATAGTACACCTCCCCACGGATAGCTAGATCTGGCATTCATCTTTATCATACTGACTATCTTCTTTACACATAACCTCTGCTGGAAAGGCTATGAGGGGTCTACCCAGCCGTTACCTTCCTTTAAGAAAGTTCCTCGCATACTATACTAATTTCTTTCATTTCTTCTCGGTCTTTGCAGTCTAGAGGGGTACTTATCCCTTCCCGACAGATTAGTAAATTACTGAATGTTCCAATGGTTGATGGTTTTGGGTGCAACTATTCCAAGAGAAAAGGGCAATGAAAATGTTCTAATAAGCTGCTTTCTTTTACACCTTGTGGAAGCATTATTCAAAGACAGTACCCCGAGCCGAGTCTTACCCCCCTATACTGATCAAGCTAAGCTAAGTAAGCTAAGTTCCGAGGTCTTGCATTTAAAGGGAGAAAAGCAAAAGCAAGTTCTCATTTCAAGCGAGGAAAGAATGACTCGAAAGTTCAAGAGAGGGAAGTTGAGTTGACTTCTTTTAACAGCTTTCCAGTCTCGTAGTACAAGACTTTAGATTCTATTTTGGGATATGTCTTTCAGTTAAGGATCTTCCTGAGAAACGGAGGCGAAGCGGATGTACACCTAATTTCACAGCTGAATGCCGCAAGCCAATTCTCCCCCCCTATAACTATATTAGTTAGACTTGACTTTATGCGTTCCCCTGGTCAAGAGCAAGTCTGATCCAATTGATGTCAGTGACTTTATTAGCGGAAAATTTCTTTCATTGAAAAAGCCCTATATAGTCAGGGGAAACTGCAGGAATTCTACTTTTGATGTAAGGTTTATTAGCTAAAAAGCTTTCATCGAAAAAGAAGGTCTTTATGAAAGTATTCGACTAGAACTATTGAAAGAAGGAAAATCGGAATCGGTTAATATAAATAGGCTGGACAAGCGCTTTCAGTCCTTTCGCTTTCCCTTTCTATCTCTCTAGATGGCGGGCCTTACTAATAGAAAGGTCAAATTGATCGCGTCATGTAGGAAGAAGAAGGTTCTAAATGAACTTAATAGTCTTTATTAGTCCGTCCCTTACTCCATTCCTTACTCATTTCCATTTCCCCCCTATTTGAATAAGGCTCTTTCATCCACAGATTCCATTGATTACGTATTGATGTTACCGTAGTTGGGTTCCGATCTGTCCTTGCTTTCAAGCTTGCTCTCCAGGTGGGTAAGGATATGCTCAACTATTCTCTCTATGCCCTAAGCGTTTAGATGGCCTTACTAAAAGAGATTTCCTCTCTTTCTCTCTTGAACTTGAAGGCGGGCTTAGGCCCCCTTATATAGTAAGCCTATTCGCTTCGCTGCTCTATCCCGACATTCACTTTCTTGAGAAGTAGTTGAGACAAGAATTCAAGGAAAAAATGGCGTCTTTGACTTGGAAGGATTTGGACAGAATAAGGAAAGTCTGACGTGAGTGGAGTTATACGCACTAGTTCTACTTTGAAGATTGAACCGCTATCTTTTCCTATCTATCTTTAGTCACTCAATTGAGTAAGAAGTAAGATAATTTCGGAAAGAGACTTCTTTTTTTACTATTTGTCTTTTTCTAATTGACTTTCTGTACTTTAGTGCGGAAAGGAAGAGCTTGGAAACCTATATCTATATAGTCATCTCGGAGGGGGACCCTTTAACCTCTTAGTTAGACCTTCCTCCCTCAAAGAGCAAGTGGCTAAGAGCAAAGAGCTAACCGCTAACAGCTAGCAGCAGGACTAAGAGAGAAGATAATATATAGCTTAGGGAAGGTAACTCAGACATAATAGTTGATTTAACTTATAAGGAAGACCGCGTGGCGGGATCGCCCCAAATCAATAAGGCAGAAAATGCTTTCTATACTGTCTATCCGCTCTCAATCTCTCATCCCTGGATTCCTTGCCAACCAGAATTCATTCACCTTCTTTTTCAGGCAGGAGAAGGGCGGCTTCATCCTCATCAGATGCAGCGGACCGAGCGATCGAAGTTCAGTGAAGTAGGCATTACCTTTGACACACACATGGGTGCAATAGGAAAGGGAGCAAGTCCTCATCGTCGGATTGTTAGTTGGGGTAATTTCGTGAAAGCCATCCATCTTAATTAGGTGGAACCCGGACGGTAGAGGCTTGAAACGCGCTCTTCCTCTACAAAGAAATGGCCATATAATCGATGTTGAGGCTATAAGGAATGCCCTAACGTCGGGAGCTCAGTTTGGACCGGGATCCCATAGAAGAAAAATAACGTCAGTGAGGCCTGATCGAAGGGGCAAAAGTGTGGGTTAGGAGATTCAGATAAAAGAAAAGTAGCTTCGCTGGCTATTGCCCCTCCTTCTTTGTTACCCTGGTGGGAACTGGTTTCGTAGAAGAAGTAATAAGAAGTAGTCCGCACCGGTCTTGTGTTACCTCACTAGCTCACCGACCCCGGCATCGCTACGTTCGTTCACTCAAAGAAAAGTTCCCCGGAGGGGAACTTTTCTCATAAGTAATGGGCGCAGTCCATATAGGAGACTCGACCTGATATCTTACCCATTCTCATTTCAAGAGGAAGGCATCCTTGGTTAAGGTATAGACCGAAACCGGTCCAACTGGTCAAGAAAGCAACCGTCCATTTGCCCTCATTTCACAGGTTGAGCGAAGCTTAGGACAGCATTCAGCTTTCATATGCATTTCTTACAGATCGAGATTCTTCGATTACAGCATAGCTATCATCAGAAGCAGTACTTCCGAGTCACTCTATAACTGAGAGCTTGTAGTTGGGGATTTACCAGATCTCTAAGATAGAGTCTATCCGACGTATCACCCGTAATTGGGAGTTCAAACGAGGCCTCAACGTAGATGCTGGATGGGAACTTCTATTCTTGTTTACCTGGCTTATTTATATTTGTATTTGTATCCCTAACTAATAACCAAAGTAATTCCACAAGAACATGAATTACTGTTTCTATGTTGTATGACTGGATGTGCATTTACCTACTGACTCCATCAAAGAGTTATTTCCAAGTTTCAAGCATATGGATGTGGAAAACGGGGCCAATGAGGTTGAAAATCTGGAATATGTGCCATTGGTATGGTTTTTATACGCTCTACTTCCCTATGGTCTGTTATCGACTGAAGTCCCTTTTATTTATTTATTTTTATTCGTATTGTATAGTTGTCGGTCCCTTCCTTACGTCCTGATTCCCGTACCGAAGCAATTCCTGAAGAGGAGTTCCCTGTGTCAGTGTTGTTCAAAGTTTCCCTTTCTTTCCCTTCAGTCTAAGTAAGGAGTTGTTCAACTCTATTCCTTCAATGGATAAAAGCTGTAGGTGCAAAAGCAAGTTCTACTCCCTTTTTTTATTTATTAGGTTGTTTCTTATTCTCGGTCCTTAGCCTTCCGGCTTCAGTACCGTTCCAGTGGATGTAGAAGCAAGTAAGCTCTTAATTCCTTGTATGATTGAGTTTATTAGGTTCCTTTCTTTCCTGTAAGTTTACTAAGGCTGGTTCTCTTCTAGATTGAATATTGATTTAAACTTGCCTATGGCTTTATAAAAAGCGTAGTTTAGGTGCTATGAAGGGTTGTATCCGTACCCCTGTAATAAGCACCTTACGAGCGTCCCGAGCCAATGAGGGAGAAAGTCGACGGGTCCCCTGCATCATCAGATGAGGGACACGCTTTCTCCGCTGACCTAAATATGTTACAGGCTTAAGAAGGGATGGAGCTAACGAGAGGTTTGTAGGCCCCGAGCGACGTACGCTAAGGTAGTCAGCATCTGGGCCGGTCGGTAGAACAACCCTCGTAGTATAGCGATAGACCGATGCTAGAGTTCCTTCTTTTTGTTTCGAGGTACCTTCCTTTTCAGTCTCTCGTTTATTGCCCTTCAGGCTAAGTAAAGAATTTAATCATTCTTTCTCTAAATAAGTTTTTTGCTCTTTCGAGCTTTCGATTCATCTGGTAACTCTTGTACCCAATACAATAGGTCCTAGACATTATTCCATCCAGGGATAAGCCCTGTAGGCATAGAAGCGAAAGATTCTTTCCTCTCATCTAGTGGAACGGGGCCTTAACCTGTTATTATTCTTGAATGGACTGATTTCGGAGGGAATGCTTCAGAGCTAAGAATAATTTGTAAGGGATCGGGCAGATGAAACACTACTTCTTTGGGAGTTATCCCTTGTTACCCCCCGGTCGGGAAGGAGACTTGGACCGCTACTTACTTAGAATGAAGGGAAAGGAGGGAGACTGAAAAAGACGGGAGGTCCGTATCTCATTCTTATGATTGGTCGCTTCGCTAAGAATGACTTAGGGTCTAAGTCTGGGTAACATCCCCTATCTAATAGAAGAAGTTAAGAGTGAAACGCTACGTGCCCTTACCTCTTCTTATACAGAAAAGGAAGATTCGATAGGACCAAAAAGGCCTAAGTTCGCTTCGATTCGATAGGCCGCATGTAAAACAAAAAAACCTACCATGAGCCAGACCACCAAGATGCTTCAAGCCGGGTGCTTTTTAGCCACCAACAGCTTGTGTTTCCGTTCCCTGGATGAGATCAAGGATTCTTTCCGATTAGTAACAGTCCGTTCTCCAAAGGACTCACTCAAAAGGGCAAAAGCATGACTTCCTTAAGGATAGAGACCAGGGGGGAATTAAGGTCAGTTGCTTCGAGTTCAAATAGCAACTTCCTGTTTTGATATCTAGAATCTCATTCAATCAAAGTCCTCAAATCGAAAGGAAGTAGTCCCTTCGTGAGCTTTCAGTGCGTAAAGGTTAGTTCAAAGCACGAAAGCACACCTCCCTCACTTCGTACTTCGTGGGCAGGGGAGGTAAACTATCTTTACTAACCCCGGGTTCCGTTAGAGTTTAATACTTGCTCATGCGTGGACTGTTCTTTTCCCTGAGGAGGACTGCTAACAGAGTTAGATGAATAGTAAGGCTTATGCCGAAGTGCACCGACTCCTTTCTTCACTCGAAAAGGGGGAGACCTGTTCTCTAAGTCAGTGGCCGGCTTCGATACTGCTTTCTTTACCTTCCCCGGGCTAGGAAGTCTATTCCCAGCTGTTCTGCCAGATTCTATAAACCTGGGATTTTTCATTAAACATCAATTTCCCTTCATAAGCCTACGATCTAAAGTTTCATTTTGCATGCGCATATAGATGAAAAATCTGTGATTGGGATTTCCCTTCATACGACGGAGATGCAAAGTGAAAAAGTTCATTTCATATAGCTGTGAAATCAGTGAATTTATTTTTAGCCCGCTCTTTAAAAATGAGAAAAGGTTATCTCATATAGCTGACAAATGATAGATTTGGTTGAACTATCTAGAGTCCCGTTCTTCGGTTGATTTACTTGATTGGCCAGTCGAGCACAAACTCTTAAGAATGGTCGTGAGCGGGAGTCGAACCCACATCTCCGGGCAAAAGACAGACCCGGCGAATTACCTCTATTCCATCACGAGTAACGCGGTTCAGCCACTAAATCCATTCTATAAGGCCTAGTCCGCGGGCAGAATCGGATGCCAGCCGGGGGACGGATCAGTCCTCATACAACCTCTCTTACAGATATTGAGTGAAGGGGCCCGCCTCACCACTCCCCTTCCCCTTATCACGAAAGCACCCAAACTACAGGTGACTCACCGTGACAAAGGCCTGCCTTTCACTGAACAAACTTGTATACTAATTACTAAAGTGGTCATTCCATTTTTTATATGTTTCATAAATTTTACCCAATATAATAACATCGGACCGTCTTGCTTTAATCTGCCGAGATCTATACTCATAATATTGATCTTCTTCATATAGTCTATTCAAAATCTTGGATAACCATAGTGTGTACAATCGTATTTCATCGAGATTTGCACCTTGATTCATCCCCTTCCTTGCGTTCTCGTTAGTTATGACGTCATCCAAGACTCTCCTTAAGGCTTCCTCCTTCGAAAGAAGTGGAGCTGTTTGGGGAAAATCTCTTCCCGCTCTCGCAAACTCTTCTTTCATTAGGACGCTATTCATTATTTGTTCTTCCTTGCTATGACAGTCCGCGAGCACTTTTTCATATTTGTGTTTGTGGACAAGTTGTTCAATTTCTTCCGCTCCAGAGCCTGTGTTAGAAGATGCGCCTGCGCCAGGGTGATTCATCTCGGTATCATTAACGGAATCTTTGTCAACACCAAGAACAGCTAATAGACCGGAATGCGGAGGAGGGGTTTGGGGAGAACTAAACCCCCCATTCATTCCGCCAAGCGATGGCAAAAATGGAACAACAGCTTTGGACAATTCGTCCATCAGCAAATAAAAAAAGACATAAGTGATTTTCAAAATACAAATATATAAGAAGAGGTTTATTATGCATTTTTTTTTTACTCTAAAGGGTGACAAATATGGTAGGGTTCTTTGGTAGAAGTCATTCTTTCATGTAAAGAACCCATTTCAGTGCACGATTGGAGAGCTCATTGGGCCCGACCGCTTTCTCGCTCTACTATCTTAGACTGCCTTATTATCATAGTTTCCAATCCTTCTGGTGATAGCATGGGATACCGGCTGTGACCTTAGTATGCTTTCTCACTTGGCTATCTCCCGTTAGGATCAGACATAAGATAAGGTTCAAGGGAATCGAACCCTTCTCCAGTATCCTATCGCCGGATGCTGATGCTCCAACAACCTCTCGCATAAAAGAGATTTCCGTTTCATTATCACATCTCACTTCTTCTCTAAAGCAATTTCACTTGCCAACTCTCAACCCCCGGCACTCCGTCCTGTCTTTGAAGTCTATTGCCTAAACCCTGCGCCAAACGAGAGTCGTGAGAAAGACAAAGATTTCAGTCTAATGAAAGAGCTCTGCTCACTAGATGGATCCCAAACTAGCATTGGTTGTTCTAAAGATCTCATCTCAGGTGAAGGTTAGAAGGAAGGTTCGAGTCGGATCGGCCTCTTCATTAAAGTAAAGGCTTTCTTTGAAAGTACTTTGAAGATACATCTTAATCACTCTAATTAGATTTTTTGTAGCTTCACGTTCAATAAGTCTACATCTCGCCTTCAACTACCAAAAGCAAAAGAGAAAGGGATCGGATCCGATTTTGACTATCCATAAAGGCTTGAACACATCGCTTTTCCGACTCCTTTTATATGAGGAGACGAAGGACCCCTGGCGCAGAAGCAAAAAAAAGATTGGAGCTGGGATTCGGCTTAGTTTTTTCATCCACACCTAGAAACCGGACTTTCTCATTTCATTAAAGAGAGGG
>QGSO01000012.1:5000-12708 GCA_011037825.1 Carya cathayensis | reverse complement strand
AAGAAGGACCGTATCGAAGCACAGCTATGGAACTTGGAAGCATTTCGATCACAGGTTCATTAAGATAAAGAATCAAAAGATGATCCAAGGCCTCATATTCGTTATTTTTATGCCTTTCCCTCCTTACTGGAGACCCTTGAAATGATAGATGTTGACTCCCACCTATGCTATGGTCAAAAGCTAGTGAGGCATTTTATCCTCTATGGATACAGCACAAGTGGTAATAATGACTCCCCACCCTACCGTCAAACCTGACTTTCATATGTGGTAAAGCGCATCTCGAATTACCGATATTTAGAAATACATAGAGAGAGGGAATGTTGAAGTTCATCTCGCCGGTGGTCAGTAAGAGCAGTTCCCAGTCGTTACAGCTGGCTAGTTGTAGTCCTTCCCCTTCTCGTCTGTCAGCTGACGACGAAAGAGGGCCTAAGGATAATGAGATCGCTATCTCACAAAGTGCAGTTCTCCTTCGGCGGGAAAGCAGGTAGTTGACTCATGAGGTGAACCAACAACCGAGGAAGATGGCCGAATTCCTACAAAGCAAAGCCTTTCCCGAACAAAGTGAGGTTAGCAGCTCCTAAATAGAAGCTAAAGATAGTCTGACTCATGACTGTGAGAGAGAGCAACTACACCACTTAGGTCTTCGGAGGCTGACAGCCATCCTTTACTCATTAACAGCAAGGGGAATTGAAAGCGCTTCGCTACTTAAGGAAAAGAAAGCAGAGATTTTAGTACGTACGCTAGTAGGAAATTGGGTTCGAAGCTGACTTCCCCACCGACGGCTACGCGTGAGAAAATTTCTTGGCTCATCGGCAGGAAAGGTTGACTCTCACTACTCCCGATTACTCTCTTTGACTTAAGCTAGCAGGGCGATTTTACCATTATTTTCTATATCCTGAGAATTTTTGAATCTTGTTGGTAGGAAGAAGCAAGCCGCTTCCTTTCCTCGTTTTCCTCAAAAAAAGCTTCCTATCTCTCTTCAACCATTACAAGGGCTGCCTTAAGGCTTCTCAAACTTGCTAAAATCAGTTCTTTCTTCGATCCGAAACTGGACGGAGGACAGCAGCAGGAGAAGAGAGTGCGAGCGGGCAGGGACAGCAAATGAACCGGACGAGCTAGCAACCTTACTTCTGAGTTAAGTAGAAGCAATTAGATCACCAAGGCGTAAACCAACACAATAACGATTGGGAACCAACTAATATAATATACCGAAGCTTTCCCATACGACTCATTATTACAGCGCTTTATCCTTCTATTACTAAAAAAGAAGAAACCACACTAGAGGAATCAAGGAAGCATCGTTTTGTAATCTTGACCAGAAGCTTTCTCGATCGAAGGCACTACAAGTCAACTAGCTTCAAATCGCCCCGGACGTTCAGTTATCGAGATTCTCCATCGCTCTTTTGAGTGGGGAGGAAGAGTGCGGGAAGGGAGCGAGACCCAGCCAACACTACTGTGTCGTACTTCCCCCGTATCAAGTTGAATAAATGAATGCAGCCGAAACCGAGATAATGGAAAGTCACCTTTTCAATTGAGAGTGACCTTTTCAGTCTCTTCTGTTCCTAAAGGTGTGATCAGAGTCACTCAAGGATGCATTCCACCTCATTGGGTTGATATTCACCTTATCGGTCTCTTTCATCTCCTAGAGGTAGATTCAGAGTCTATAAGGTATGCATTCCACCTTTAAGGTCCCTTTCGTCTAGTGGTTAGGACATCGTCTTTTCATGTCGAAGACACGGGTTCGATTCCCGTAGGGGATAGTTGAGTAATTAGCCCAGTCCCAGGGGGAGCACACGCACCTCACATGCATATCCATATATCCGATGGATAAAGAAATGGATATCATCCACATCCCCGTATATGCCTTGCTTCCACATCTTCTTCCGTCCGAGGCCAGTAAGACAAGATTGTCAACAATGCCAGCATTCGTTCAATTCCCGGATGTCCAGCCGGGTCATGTGTCTCCCTCCAAAAATCTTGCCGCAGTCCCCCACCACAAGGAAGACGCAAGGTCTGGGCATCTCAGGCATACAGCAATCCATCATCCAACCAATATCTGCGCACCAGCCCTGTCCTTGACCTTACTACGAATCCCGTGCACGAGTAGAGGTTGCTTTGCTTACTGAATAATCAGTGGCTTATATTCTTTCTTTCATTAGACTAGAACAAGTGAATCTGGATAACAAAGGATGGCACCTGGATGATAGAAGTTTTTCTCAAACTCCCTGATGTGCTTTCAACTACGCTCCGCTCCCTTTCTTGTATAGCAATGTTCCGCATAAGTCCTTTTTCTGCGGAAGAGGAAGCTTGCACATCTACCACTTCTTTCCATTGTGATTGACTTCCTTAGTGAATGCGCCGATCAGGGCTATCACTAGTGCCACGGGCTGGGTCTGTCTAGAGTATCAGCATTAAGTGGAGGATGCCTGGGTCGTGTACCCTTTTCTAAGAATCTATAGTGACCCGGCCCCCTAGTAGGTGGAAAAATGAAGCCGAAGGAGGGCGGAATGGGGAGTAAGAGCGAGAATAGCATGAATGAAAGCCAAGCAAGTACTATCCACTGACTTCGAAGACAAGAATGGGCGGACCGACAAAAAACCTTTGATGCGGTATTTCACAGCTATGAAGCCAAGGGCGGGGACAACTATGGATGAGAAAGGCAGAGATCTCTAACCGCTACGGGAGGAAGCGAAAGACCCAGCCACGTATTCGTGTTTTGCCGGCTGTTTCTTTCTGATGTCCGCACTAGATCCTTGTGTTGCAAGTGAAAGTACCCGACCAGCCTGGTAGTGACTAAACGAAAGGAAGGGAAGAATGCTAGTGAGTAGGTATCTGATTAGTAGGTTGCTTGCTTCCTGAAGACAATTACTGACAAGATTCAATATAACCATCCGCCCTTCTTGCATACCCAAGCGCTCCTCCCACTGAGCCATTTTCCAAGAAAAAGGGAAAAAAAAGGGTAAACTATAGCAAATCGTTAACAAGTCACTCTCTCGTCAATCATCTCTTCGCTTCCTCCGCCTCTCCAAAGAATAGAATTATGGTGAAGATTTGATGAAAGATGCATCTAAACAAATTATCAGTACTACATTTGATAAGGTATGGAAAGAACATTTACATAATTTGGATTACTTAAGGCAAGGCATTTATCCTTGCGAGCTTATCTTATGGTCAAAAGATCCATTAAATGAATACGAACGTGAAGCGTTTACACTTTTTGAGCAAATGCTAGATCGTCTTAGAGAATTAGATGTTCAAAGATTATGTTATTTACATATCGATATGGAACATGTAAATCGTCAATCAGTGATGATAGCTAATAAAGAATTGCATGCAAGAAATGCATGCTAGTCGAGAATATCCTGCTTTTAAGAAAGATAATGCAAGTATATTGTGCCGTTGTTGCTTGTTACTTACTATTTATGATTCGCTCATTTCTAGCGCAAAATCAAAATGTTTGTGTCACTTATTGCGTGTCTCTGATTTATAGGTTCCTGACTGCAACCGCCTGGGCACAAAGACCGTGTGCTCTTTGTCAATCCCACTTTCCCGCTTTATCAACCCTACAATAGTCTATGAAGGTCCCTGTCTGAATGAGCAGTTCATAGGGTACTTCGGAGTGAACGGTGCGCTCTCGCTCTTTTGATACACAAAGGTGCGCTCTCACTTTCTCCCTGGGACAAAGCAGTGCGCTCACTCACTGACTGCTTGTTGTCCTGATAGGGTAGCTTCTTCGCAGATTTCCCCTGTCCGAAGTAGATTGGCAATACCAATAAATCTCACCGAACAAACTCCTTGTCAAAGCCGTGAAGCCATGCGTCTTCGACCAACCAGGACCTGCCTATAGCGTTTGGGTGGCGACCTACTAGCGTAGTAACAGAAAGGCATCGACGTGGGCACTGATACTTGTGTTCCATTACTAAGAAAGGGATTGTCGTTATCTAAGTCATTCCCATTGGCAGGAGGCACGCCAACATCTCTACAAATTCGTCGAGGAGAGTTTTTCACTAAACTTGAAGGAAAAAAGATTGATTCATCGCCCGGAAAAGAAGAGAAAAGAGCCCTTCTCTTTCTAGCCATTCCGTTACGAGACTTCTCAACCGCCTTGACAGCACCAAGTTGACTTGCCGCTCGACCCAATCTTGCGATTTCCGATGATGAAACCAAGAAGGACTAGACTGATTCGACTGCTCTCACTGGCTCAGCTGCTCGATAGGAATAGGAAACCGTTCCAACCACTTCCACTTATGCGGGACATTCACTCTCAAAAGCATGATCGTCACTCTAACTCGCGCCAAATGCCTCTCATAGGGAAAGCTAGTTCCCTCCCGCCCTAGTTGCACTATTCCACCTACCTAATCCCGGTTCACTAGGGGATGATCCAGCCATCGTGTGCCCGGTTTTTTGTCTTGATTTCCACCACGAAAAAAGAAGGAAAAATTCCGGATAAAAAAAAGGATTAACGAACAGGAGCAATTCCCCCAGAAAGGGTAGAACCTTAGTTACCCGCAGGTCATAAGCTGGTAACCAGTGGAAGAGCAAGAACTGAAGGCTTACGAACTACTGAAGTGAACCTAAAGCACCAGCAAAGGAAAGTGATTCTCAAGTTCTTCCCGCAACGAAGAGCATTGCTTAACCGTAGTAAGAACTAGATTATTCATCCAACTAAGACCGATTTCACTTTCACTTATACACGAAGGAAATGGGAACTAGGCTTCAAAGGCAGACTGGACAGGAAGTCGAGCTAGCTAACCTTTCGAGAGGAAGGAAATACCTACACCTAAGGACTTGCTTTTCGGAAGTAATCCAACAGGTGTCATCAATAGAATAGATTATTAAACAATTTATACGGATGGATTTTATTACAACGGAAAGTAGTTCTGTTAACAACGGGGCTGTAGTTCCCTACACTTCTTGAAGCTCCTCTACCTATGGTCGAGCTGGCTGATTGAAAGAAGAAGGGCCAAGTAAACAAGCACCGGATGCGCGCACTAGCTAGAAGGCCCCTTTCGGCACGCCCTTCGTCCAATAGTCCTATTGTCAGGCTTTCGTAAGTTCCTTTCGGGCTATGATCTCATGAACCTGTGCCCTCATCGAGAGAAGACTTTCCAAGGGGTGATTTCCGATAAGCCTTTGTTTAAGCGGGCTTTCCTCCCTTTCTTCATCCCCGAAGTAAGCACACTTTCCCAAGCTTGAAGCAGGAATAGGAAGCCCATATAAGGGCTCTGGCTAGAAGGCCAGGCCTAAGTTCCATTGTCCCATGCATTAGCCACAAGGCACCCGAAAGAGTCTTTCATCCACTGTCCGCTAATAGAAAAAGTACTTGCTTGACGCGCCCAGTCATATACCAGTAGCAGTAGTAGGACCTGCACCATAAGCTAGGGGAAATCAGCCAGGAGCTCTTATATATATATTTAGGATCTTTAACTGCTTTCACTGGTTTACTAGTAAAAATTCAGGTTCTAGTTCGATGTCCCAATGCTTCAAAGGAGAGGAGGAGAAAGGGCTTTTTTTCATCTTTAAAGTTCAGATTTCAAAGTGCAAGTTAATAGTGAGCTTTCAAGTTTACAGTTCGCTTCCCTTTCGCTTGAAGCTACGGGCTAAGGTAGCTCCCCTACTTTTTTATCCAGGCGTTTTGCTTGGCTTGCTCAGTCACCTCTGCTACATGCGTACTACTTTCTTTCCTTTCTGCTAGACTCAAAGAATGGTTCCAACCCGCGGAAGCTGATTCGTTTGCTTGTTCTGTTCCGCCTGGCTAGTTGGCTTTCTTCTGGCTTACGTAGTTTGCGCAGTTACGTTCCTTCAGTGGTCCGGACCTGGCCTTTAACCGCCTCTCTGATTGGAATTGAGGGCTGGCCTCTTTGACTCGGGCAGGGGAGAGCGCGAGCTGAAACCACTCTTTCGAAGGCAGCAAAGCGGCACGCAGCAGCTTCGTCTCGACCAGTCAACTGGCATGGGAGAAATCGTTCTATCTATTAGTTAGGCATTCGATTAAGGACACTTTTAGTAAGGCGGATCGGCGGAAAGTAGTACTACACTAGGTAGGCTGTTCCCACAGTAGCTTTAAGTTCCGGAGATAGAATAGAATTGATATCTGCAAGTCGTAGAGTAGTCTAGTAGCTGACAGTGCCTGTAGTAGTAGCTTATTCTCCGTGAAGGAAGTTTGGAGCTCCTTTTCCTGACAACAGATCTTCGATCTTACTTTCTCAAGTCATACGTCTTTTGTTCAGCCAACAGTGTTCCGCTCTACTTATTATTACTTATTAGCGCCCTTCACTTCAACTCATACATACTACTTTACTTCCAGCTTATTCTTAAATAAAAGCTACTTGCATAAGAGAAGAGCAAGGTACAAAGCTACAGTTAGAAAGCTTTGGTAATACTCGACTGAGAGAAGAGGGCTTTGCAACAGCTGTCCAACAAATTGAAAAGTTTGCTGCAAAAGAAAAGGTTTGCTTTTGGCTAAGAATTCAAAAGATTCTATCATCGAACATCGAATTCTTTCTTGGCTGGT
Source organism: Carya cathayensis (assembly GCA_011037825.1). Classification (NCBI taxonomy): domain Eukaryota; kingdom Viridiplantae; phylum Streptophyta; class Magnoliopsida; order Fagales; family Juglandaceae; genus Carya; species Carya cathayensis. The sequence goes on along the minus strand of QGSO01000012.1, from coordinate 6,194 downwards.
CCTTCCTTGATCTGTTCCTTGCCTCATTTCCCCAATCTCCCCTAAAGAAAAAGGTCCTTGCGCTGCGTAGGTGGTTAGCAACCGAATACAAGATTCGAGGAGCAGAAGCTTGCTGCCTCATTGAGTAGTTTCGCCGCTTGTATTGAAATTCTCGCATTTAGGGAGAGGTACTTTTCAGCATAAGAGCACGGTAGTCACGCCTCCCAGCTCATTCTCTGGTCATGTATTCGTCTTATCAGTATCAGTTCCAGTTCTCGCCCATGGATGTTTCTGTTCGCGCTTAGTTTCTTTGACTAATAGAGTTTAGGCACACTTGTAGTTTCTCTTCTAAAGCTAGCTTTCTCTTTTATACCCTGACTAGACTACATGAGGTACTCCATGGAATCTAAGTCACTACACCTATAAAGTCTTCGGCCCCTGGGTACTTGAATCTCATGTAGTTCTATCAGCTGCCTATACGGAATGAGAAGAAGATAAAGCAAGAGTCGCGGTTGAATCAATATCATCAATAGGAATTTGAGTTGCTCGAGCAACAAGTAGCGAGCGCATGTTGCGGTTCATCCCTAACCATACAACATAGGCAGATGTAAAGACGGCTAGAGAGAGGACGGGTTACCCCACTCATGATTTAAACTAGTATCTGTTTCACTTTGGATACCAAAGCCTGTATTCCTTTCAATTCAAGACCGGGGGTGCTATACGCAAAATTCGAAGGTAGAGTTGATCGACGAAAACAATTACTTGTTCTAAGTAGGAAGGTTTTCATATGCATGCATTTCATAGCCCCGGCGAAGCGAATCTAATGCTTAACGAGAAACATTGAAATTGAATTTCATTTAGAAATTGCAACAACAACTCTCGTTCGGTTACAAATCCGAGATTTAAACTGAGGAGATCATAGCAGACGAGACCCGACTCCTGGTTTCTCTCCTTCGTCTGGTAGTTCTATGTTCCGTATCCAATAGTCCACCCAGCTACTATCATCGAGGGAGGGATGCAAGGCTTCGTTCGAATAGGAACGTTTAATGATCCACGCCTTCTGATTCCAGTTGAATAGTTGTTGCCTTGTTGAATAGCTGGTTTTCCTGATCAAACTAGAGGTTACCAAGCTCTAAAAAGGCCGAGGTCTATCGGAAGTCAAATCAAAGAGGCCACTAACTTAAGCTTATTTCCCTTCACTAATGCCTCTGACTT
>QGSO01000011.1:25000-30000 GCA_011037825.1 Carya cathayensis | reverse complement strand
AAAGACCGGGGTCAGGATGAACCGGTTATCTTATGAATCCTGGAACATTAGAGGCTTAGGGAACTGAAGAAAATGAGAAGGATAGTAGAACAACATCAGATTGACTATTATTGCAGGAAATTAGACTGGGCAGCCCAGCCAACTAAGCCAAGGATACCTACTGGAGTAACTTTCCGTAGTGTTTATCCCCATTCTAACACCCCTAAAATAAACAAAAAATCGGCCTGATTCGGAAGAAGAGAATGAGGGCCTCGCTTTCTAACAACGAGACTAACGACTCGGATAAAATTGGGCATACCAATAAACTCTGGCTCATTGATTGATATCTCCAATCTATATGGACTAACATTATCCCGTATCAAAAAGGCAGAAACTTGAAATGTTTTTGGATATGGAATATTTATACATGGGGGATTATAACCAGATCAGACTCACCCTTAACTAGATAGGGCTAAAAGGACGGTCGAAGATCTGCTGATCGTCTCATGTCTACATTCATAGAACTGCTCAGTATAATCTAACTGGAATTACAAAATTTAGCTTTTACCTGGTCTAATCGACAACAGGGAGTAGAATCTGGGAAGGACCAGGAAGGATTCATGGAGAACGAATCTATCTTACTTGAATCCATTCCTCCCACTACTTGGAAGGGCTGATCATAGACCTATATTAATGACGACCAAGGATAAGCCCTATACCTTTGAGGATAGATCAACAATGGCTTCTTTCTGAATGCAGAATGTATACAATTGATTGAGGAAACTTGGAATGAAACTCCCAGGAATTTGAAAGCTCCTGCCTACTGCTTTAACCGAAGACTAATACTAGTAGCAGTAGCAATTCAACAACGACTAAAGGCCCCTAATGAAATTTTCTTCACCTTTTGAATGTATAACGGAGTTGGTGATCCCATGCATCACCTAGCCACTTTCTGCAATGATTGTCGAGGGTACGAAAATAAGGAGGGGATGTTGATCTACCTTTTTCAGAAGTCCTTGGAAGGAGGCGCCGCACGATGGTTCTTATCTCTCCCCATTCATGCAATCCGAACGTTTGAGGATGTGGTGGACTTATTCATCATAAAGTAGTTGCACCAAGCAGATCGTCCGCCGTGCTTGATCGAGTTGATTAACCTTTCTCAGAGGCGGGGATCAAAGAGATGTTGACTTCATCGATCGGTGGAGGAATCTTGCATCAAGAGCGACCTTTTCAATACCTGAAGGTGATGCTGTACATATAGTCCTTTCCAACATCAGAGGTCCCGAAAATGGTGCAATCGCATTGGGTAATTAAAAAAAGAAGACCTTTCCCGATTTTGACGAGCGCACCATACGCATGGAGAGTCCCAAACTGGCGAGAAAGATTGAGAAATTTGTGCCTCTCATTTTCTAAAGCTGCTAAGCAAGTGCCTTCTAACTGATATCACATTTAAGCCAATGCCATCTATCGCCTATCGCCTACTTTGAAGGGAAGGGCACTGAGGAAAGCCTCTCTATGAGATGACGATGTTTGCAAAAGATCCCACACAGATATCTGCGCGGGACAACCAACCCGATGGTTCGGGAATAAGACCAGAGGATAAATATCTTGTCAAAGACATACGCTCAACTCAACCAGAAAGCTACTGCGTTCCTCGGCAGACAAATAGGTAGAACAACATCATCTAATTTAAGAAAAAAGCACTACTTCAACCTTTCATTTAAATTATTATTATGATTCCATTAGTTGATATGGAATCGCTAAAAGTAAGAGCAAAAAAAAAAAGAACATATCAAATAAAAGGGCTCTTGAATGGGTTTCGGTTCAAAGTCGAACAACACAGATTTTTTTCATTTGAATATTATATTCGGGCATCCGACTTCTCTAGTCCTCCACCCATCTGGGAATTCAAGGCATTCGAAAACAGTTCAAAGACAGAGAAAGGCGAACTATTCTTCTTGATTGGAAAGGTCATTCAAAAATTACCAATTCCAAGGCCCTCGACCGCCAAAGACAGCTTTTGCCACATGTTTTCGGTGAAGCGGTTCTCGAATAGGAATGAATCCCCGGATAGACACCTTGCTTATCTTCCTCAAGGATGAGATTTAGAAAACTAGGAAATTTAGAAGGGTGGATGTGGCTGCTGCTTATCGACGGGCAGACCGGCTACCAGCAGCAATCATTAAATCTTTTGAACCTTCAGTTCTTCTTGCCCCAGTTTCACTATCTCTTTCAGTGCCTTCTTCGATTCCCCTTGAAGTAGAGGGAACCTTCTCTTTATCTTTCAGTTCTTTCATTGGAAACGAAATCAATCAATGAAAGAAATGGAATAAGCAACCAAAGAACCCAACCAAGCGATTCTCCTTGACCCGGCAAAGAAAGAAAGGAACGAACGGGATTCCCCGAGTCCATTCCATTGTGGGATCAGCGGCTAATGCTAATAGAACTGATGCGCCTCAGAGAGTGTCCTTTCCTTCTCAATCAATGCCCGAGCATTCCATACATCACCATCGAACTGACATTCTCTGCACTGAGTTCTCTCAGGTTCCAACTCTTGTTTTTCCGTAAGAGAAAGGGGTTCCGGAGTGAACCAGCTCATTCCATTTCTAAGTCAGAAGAAAGGGCATAGACAGAATGAGACTCATCAGGAAGAACTTGATTGGATAAAGCATCCGAGTTCGCGGATTCATCTGTTGAAGCATACCCTGAAGCTAGAGCCGAAGAATATGAATATAAGATGGTGGGTAAGTCTCCTCTACTGGACCGGTCCCCGGGGATGAAGTCAACTTGCTACTGATTGAGCATGAAGACAGTCTGCTTTGAACATGAATGAGACGTGCTATTAGAGAAGGGATAAATTGTTGTTTGTTCAAGCTACCACTGATGTGAACATGTGAATGAACATATGAACATGTTACACGCGTATATATGACACATGTGTAGCATCAGGGTTGTCAACTAGAAGGAAGATGTTAGGCATCCGGGTGTGCTATCTGAAAGAGGGCTAGCAAAGTTTGATCTTACTATCCCATGTGGGAGAGCTTGTTCTGTTTTAACATCCTCGTACGGTGGTAGAGCTTTCTTATTAATATTCCTCTCCAGGTGGTAGAGCAAATTCAGTTTTCACTTACTTGTCGCAAGCAAGCAATCTCTTCCCTTCCTATCCCGCTGGTCGAGCAAAGAAGTTCAATCATCTTCCGTAGTGAGACAGATATGGCTGATTAAAAGATCCGGGAGAGAGGGTGGATTGGTAGAATCAGGAGGTCAACGAGAGGGCTAAGATGGCGTATAGACGGCTAATGGGTTATTCAGGGTTGTTCCAGAGAAGGGTAAGCTCTCTCTTAATCTGGCGTAGGATCCGGCTATTTCAATAGATTAGTCCCTCAACCATGCACTTAAGATGTTATCTCTCCCGATGTGAACTAACACTTGTGAGACAGAGACTCAGACTTATGTTGTTCCTTATTCCAGTCCTTACTACATAAAGGAAAGATAGATCTAAAAGTAAGACGTCTCAGGCAATCCAATCTCTCTTAAAGTACATCTTACAACCGCTTTACCGATCAGAGTTGCAGCGGGAAAACAGATGCATTTTGAGGATAAATAGTTAGAAAGGCCTTGGAAGGCCTTCCTCTATTCCTTCTTAAGGTCTATCAGAGTTTCCTTGTTCTCGTTAGCTCATATTTGAGAAGGCTAGATAGAAGGAGTTGAGTGTTAAGGCATTCAAAAGTGGTATAAACCTAGAGACAAGAAGAGAAGACAAAGTAGGAAAGGAATAGCTAATCTTGATATAGGAAAAAGGGAAGAGATAAAGAGAACTATAAGATTAGAAGAAGAGTCCGGGTTCTAATCTGTACTTATTGATGGGATTCTTCATTCAAAGAGCAGCTAAACCCGAGAAGGAAGAAAAACCTAAAGTGAGGAAGGAAAATGCTTAAGAGAGGCAGGCCTTTCACTCTATACCCATAGAGAGGGAAGGAAGGAGTTAGCATAGTCAAGATAGAACTTAGAATTCTGACTTTGTAAGCTTACTGGAGGAAGATAGAACGATATAACTATTAAGAGAACTAGAGGAGAGCCTAGAGTTAGAATTGCTTGGGAAGGCAGGAAGTCTTATTGAGGTAATATGGTCCTTCACTTAGGGCAATAGCAGGGAAAGAGAGAAGTTCACGCTCTCCAACTAAGAAGCACTCACCTCCTAATAGAAGAGATAACGTAAGGAAGAAAGACTAGCAGATGCGGACGATGTAAGCGGTCGATCAATTGAGACTACTTATAGTCCGCTAACTAGGGGAAAGAGAAGAACTAGTATTCAAGGGATCTTCTTAATTCATATAATACAAGAGTCCGGTATAACCTTCAAAAGAGAAACTACAGGACGAGGGAAAGAGACAGACCTGATGATAATAGACAAAAGAGGAGAGTCCTATAGATAGGGGAAAGAGAAGCACTAAGATGAGAAGATATAACTATATTCCCCTTACATAATCCTCCTGTTGAAACTAAAAGAAGATAAGAAGGGACTTGAAGCTTACAGTCCTTACTCAACTACAAGTACATAGAGAGCAGCTGCCACCTATTTTACTATGCATTGACGCTGCAGATGTTAGATTGCAGTTGGCATTAGGAGATAGAGAGCAAAAGGAATGAATCTAGTGTACTTAGTAAAGGCAATCACAAACAAGCAATCAAACGGATGCAGTAGTTTGATTGCTGCCCTGTAGTTTTTCAGCTGTGGAAGAGCGTTTCGTTTTAAACGACTCTAAACGAAACGCTCTTCCACTTCTATTTACTATATACGCTGTTCGACTGAACTCGTTCTCGTTTTGGCTCCGCGTTCATGAAATTCCAACACCAACAACAGAAAGAAAATTCTTCGATCTAAATTTCGGGCGTATGGAATTCGTTCATCTCTAGTACTGAGGATAGAAGAGGAAGGGGAATCCATCAAGGTTTTTGGCTCGCAATAAAGCTAGGGTCCTGATCGAGCAACTAGTAGTCCTATCTATCCACCTCTCCAG
>QGSO01000011.1:0-17500 GCA_011037825.1 Carya cathayensis | reverse complement strand
GAAAAGGAATTGACCCTCGTCGAAGAATCTGGGAAAGATGAAGGGGAAGGATTTTCATGAGATTAGGTTGGATTTATGTTCATTCGCTCTGATCGCGGAGCGGCATACCGGAAAAAAAGAGAAAAGAGTTGAGTTGTTGCTAAAGAAGCCCAAAAGAGCTCCTATCTCTTGCTGAGTCCGGGCCCTCCAAGCTTCCAACCGAAACCGAATCACTCGGTCAGGTGGTTTTACGTCCTATCCCACGTAAGGTAAGGGCAAGGTAAGCTAGATTTCACCGAAAGACTTGTTCGGAATTTCAGACAGATAGAAGTTTCAGTGATCACTTATGCAATTTCGAATCTCACCTTTCCCCATCTCCCTACGAGTGTAGGAGCCGAAAGAGATATGTGCATTATCCGCATTCAATTTCACATCACTCGAAGTAGTCAACATATCCACAGTCACATCCAGTCCGTAGGATGGCAAGCTAGTCAACGAGGACACGTCCATGACCGAAGGTCCCATAGGCCCACAGCCGAAGTCAAAGGTCTTCGTAGATGTGCTCCAGAAGCAAAGGGCTGCAGCGATCATCGAGCGATCCATGAGGATATTTTGCTTGGAAAATGGAATGCATTCCTAGATGCCAACATTCTTCCAAATCTCCACAATCTTGTCATCACTCTCCATACGCTCTACCCAGTTAAGCCATTCCTTTTGAGGTTTATCTTATCACAGAATTATACTGGAAGCACTTGGTCCAGTCTGGAGCCTGAAGGTTGAAAAAGAGGGTTTCTCCGGGATATTGAGGGAAGACTTGGTGGATGAGATCCGAGACTGGGCTTTCTTAAAAGCAAGGACCTAAGGCAGGAGCGGGGTGACTTTCGAAGGGGACAACGATGGCCATATCATATTCACCAGTTGGCTAGGGGTTCTTTGGTTTGGAAAGGGTGGTAGACAAAGAAGGGGATGGAGAAAGGAGAGTCAAAGAGGTTGAGCACAATTGGAAGAGAATTAGGAAAGGAAAGTCTTTGACAGACCGGTAAAGGAATGAGAGATCCTCTTCATTCTTAGTGAGGCTTCCCTATTCAAGTTATCCCATAAAATAAAGTGCATCTACGGTCAATAAGTTTCCTTCCGCTTTTAGGTGCCTAGCTCGAGAGGGCAAGAACTCTATAACATCCGATTTGGTAATTAAGACAAGATCCGATTCTCGGAAAGAGAGTCAAAGAGACCTGGCTTTCTACCCTTTGCCCCTTGGACAGACAGGATCGCCTTTCCTTTGAAAGGGCAGACAGGCTTGACTCACTGATTGGACAGTGGTACTGGAATGATAGCAAGCATCCCTTCTTCTCTTTCCGATTGGTGTACTAAAAGTGCTTTATTTAATATGTATATCACACATCCGATTCTGGTTCATCTAGTCCTAATTTCGTTCTAAATGAGCTAGCTCGTGGCTTGGTCTTCAGTGACATGATCTTCCCTTGGGTGACTTTTCTGCCTATTGACTGACTCCCCTGCATTGAAGTTGATTAGCTTTATGCTTAGCTACATTTTCTCTTCTCGATAGCCAGATAGTGAAGAAAGAAGGGCGGTCTCCATCCTTTTCCTCATAAGTAAGTAAGTGCCGAGAGCTTGCTTGCTATTGAGCTACGGAGATTCGTTCCTCAGAAAAGAAAGAGTCTCCGTTATCTATGAGATTCTGTTATTAGCTTATTCAAAGGTCATTCTCCCTTCTCAAGGAAGTGAGCCACTCATCTGAGCCAGCGGATTCTAATTCTGCTGTGCCGGTGCGCAAGCACGCTTAGACTGCGATGTGAAATCTTTGGTCTGCCTATCATTGTCCATTAAGGGCTGACTCCGCTAAGCAAGAGGACCACTACTGGGATTATTCAACTACTAACTGATGACCAGGGACTACTCTGCTTTTTCCACTACTGATATTGACTGACCTGTTGAGAGGATAGCAGCAGGAGAAAGAAAAAAAGAAGTAGAGTTAGGTTCTGTTCGTTTGTGTAAGCATCTCCTTCGGACCCTCGGTCGATTCGTCTGCTCATTCAGCGTATGATTCTTATCCAATTGCTTCTTCTGATAAGTATTATGAAACGAATTCGGCTGGAGATAGGCATTCGGATTCGTTACTTGGCTTGGGGCTGATGAGGATGAGTTACTTCGGGCTCCTGAGGGTGAGGAATCCGTTGTTTCGGGATAAACTTGATATGTTAGTTCGGCTGATGCTTCAGGGAATAATTCCTCTTCAGCCGATTCAGATTGAGAGGGCACTCCTAAATGCAGCCGTAATCTTATCTTATATACGATAGACCACCAAGGGAATCCCGGATAAGATGGTTTGTACTTGCTTTTTCCGCTTTCTTGCCTTATTATTATGGGAGTACAATGTAGACTAGATAGTATTAAGCATTGGTGAAAACTTTAACCTTACATCAGTGCCTAGGGCCTACTGAAGCGCTGCAGATCCTAGCAGAGTCTCATGAATGAAGGCCTAAGTGATGCTCATCAGTCGGGACAGCGTCAAAGAACGAATAGATAAGTGGTTCAGTATAGTTTCTTGTATATATCAAAAAAAGATAATGTAAACTATATACCATATTTTGATGGCTGAGTGACGAAGGAGAAGAGAGATAGCATTCCGACTGGCTAGCGATGAGGGGAAAACTCGCCCAATGTATGGTCCTAATTGCAACACGCCACCTACACACTACATAGGTTTAAGGAAAGCAGGATAATCCGGTTCCTCATCCCTCGATATAAAGAAGTTTAGAAGGCAAGAATGATGAGCATTCGGGCCTCTAAAGCAAGATTAAAGTGTCCTGTTGGATAAGAAGACCTAAAACACCAGTCAAGGGAATCAGGTCGGTAACAAAAGGTTAGAATTTAAGTTAAGTCTTCGCATGAATGATCCACTTTGCCGCCGCTGACGTGACCATCTCCAAAAGATATGCCTCAATCTGTGGCAGATCCACTATAGGGAGAATGTGTTGGGAGACGACCTCCCGCCGCGGTAGTATGAGCCTTCCCTTTCCTTGATGTTACACAGGATGCGCAATGGAGGGTAGTACGAGGTGACTGAGAGCATTACATTAGAAGAATAGAAAGAGATTTTAAAAAGAACGACCATGGAGACTTGGAGATCTAGAGCAGGTGTTTCTTGTATATCCCTCGTGTCGAGAGCTACTTCCTCGAATATCAACGCAGGGAGCCGCGAGGAGAGGACTTCCAGGGCTCAATCTACGGCTGCGTCAGCGTGAGGCAACAAAGCGAATAAGCATAAAGATAGAAATCAGACACGAGGTTGTTTTTTTCCAGAGGGTAAGCTGAAGGGCTGTTGAAGAGTGGTCCAAAAAGTTATGACCATCTAAAGCTAAAGCGTCAAGTCCCAAAGGAAAGCTCGAGAACTAAACTAAATTGCAATCTCATTCCTCTCTTTGCGGTGTAGGAAGAACGAAGACCTTATATTATAGAACCTCTATCTCAGAACATAGGAGAAACAATACATTTCGTTAGTTAGGTGGGAACATATATAGGTAAGCAAAGCCTCCTCTCCATCGGTAATCGGCAACTCAAAAACAAAACGCATTGCCTCGGGTTAACTCGTCTGGTACCGTCACTTCCATCGCAACTGGATCTCTTCCCGCAACAATCACCGCTGGAACTGGACCAAGCGCACTAGGAACTGGAGCTGTTGTAGTCGTAGCTAGCAAACCCGAAGAGTCTCATATTAGCCTTAGCCATCGCACCATGAACCGGCGGACAAGAAGGAATCGCCATCGCCAGCCTAATCCCAATCAATAGGAGTTTGATTTATGAGTCCAAATGAGCTCGTGAAAACAGTAACTCGTCTTTCCGCCCTGGTCCCGCGAAATAAGTAAGACTGACAAAGTCCAAGGGCAATAGAATAGGTGCCAGTATCCATAGGCTTGTAGGTATGAGTTCGGATGTAGGCTGTTCTCTATGGCCAGAGAACAGTCGTCTCAGGAATCGTTTAGAGTGTTAGCAGATTGCCTTAGCGAAAAAAAAGTGGGAAAGCCATGTAGTGATCATCCGCTCTCTCTCACTAGCTGGCGCCGCGTTTCAGTGTAACTTCCTTCTTTTATCCACCTTAACTTGAACTCTCTCTCATTTAATTGCGCTCTGTAGGGGCCATATGAACTATACCTTCTCTTATCACTTAGCTCCTTCCTTTTATTTTATATGGGTTCGCCAGTTGGCTCGTGTAGCAGCCTTTCTCCTTGGAAAAATGAAAGCATCTCTGATCGTTCGTTCCCCAGAGAGTGGGGAGGACTTGGTTCATTCGAGTTTCTTCCCTTTTTTTTTATAGTGTTGTTGACATGGGGCTCGACATACCCGAAATGGGTAGCTTTTCCGCGCAGCTTACTTAGCATCATTTCCATCCAATCTTGTGAGGGAACCTTACCCCAACCCAATTCAATCCCTAGAGGAGCGCTGCCGAAACAACATATTAACAAGCTCGCTTAAACTGCTTGAATTAACCCTCGGACCAGTATTCATCATAGCGGGGGACCGAAGCAATCATTAAGTCGCCACAGGTTAGGCTATGTGAGCCACATCTGAAGCGAATGAAGCCTCCTCTGTAGGCAGCATTCCTTCCGTTCATTGCCTCTACTAGGTAAGCCTCTAGGCGACCGATCACTACGCGTAAGCACTCCTTTTATCCTTTTTTCTCTTTGATTTGTTGTTATTTCCGGTCCTATGTACAAGCGCACTTCCGGTCGCTTCTAGCTGATCTACAGCGAGCCTCATTTCCAGCATTTCCTACAAGTCGTGGTAGGTATCGACTGAGAGAAGCCACTTCGAGGGCCTTTCCAAACCTACCTACAACGCTTGGGCACCATTCAATCACCAAGGCGGAAAGGAATCAAATACAAAAGGCACTTCCCTCCTATCTTAGTATAGCGTCGGGGGCACCTACCCTTCAGGGAGCGGAGCGGCTTAGAGCTTTTTATTAAAGCAATTAGAAAGGGGATTCAAATCACATGAAAGGGGCTTCGAAAGATGAAAGAGCTAGTTAAGGCCAATACAAGCCTATTTTCCTTTGGTGATGCAGCAGATGCACAATAGCCATAAACATAGGATAGGGTCGCCAACCTGGTCCTCACTACAAACAAAATGGATGATAAAGTAAAGAAGCCATAGCCATAACTTGAGAACGAACCAGGAGATAGCTATGATGTTGGAGATTGCAGGATGATATTGCGGGTCGAGAGAATAACAATCAGGAGTCATCATGCATATCCCCTCCCTTGTAGCTGGGAGCCTTAAGACCACATTTCTGTAACTCCCAGAGAATGGACTTATCCCCCTCTGTCTCGACCTTGGCGGAAGCCCTCATTTTCTTGATGAAATATCCACTTTTGATTCAGCTCACCCAGTATTGCATGGAGTGGAACGATGATAAGCTCACTGGGCGGTAACTCTTTAGTCAATTCAGTTTTTAAGACGCTCAAACCGGGCATAACTCGACAAATGAACCGCAGTAACTGATCCGCTTCATCTCTAAACGGCCACTCCTTCACAAAGTGCTTGCTATCCAAAATAACACGAGTGGCCAACTCAACTGACTCCCCTTCAGGGTAATAAATTAGTATGTTTGTATACAAGTAGACCACATCGCGGTAAACATCAGCTCCAGGCACTCTAGTGGGTGTCAGAATCAGCTCAGGAACAATTTCTGGTTCAGGTTCTGTGACTGATAGACCATTACTCTTGAATTGTATATTCCAAAACCCGCTTTCACGTGGCGAATCGGTATTTTCTGTGATCACTTTACGGCATTCTTTAAGCTTTCTTGGTCACCGGACAGAGTGAGAACTGCTCAGCTCAGCTTGCTTTCTTTGCCTGGCTTGCTTGTTTGTGTTTAAATAAAAGTGAGTAATCTACTCTACCTATTCCTATGCTATTTTTGAATTTAGTTTTTACTAAAATTTTTTAAGTTCCTTATGATGTAACTTATTTTGATTTCCTCTTTCAACTAACGGAACACAAACTTTAACACGATTTATAGCCATCTTTCCGTATTGATTTTCAATTGAGTGATTTCCTAAGGTAGGGAGTAGGGTTCGACGAAAATAGTAGGAGAAGAACGGTCGATCATCATCATCAAATGAATATCAAAAGGAATTTACACTATAACCTCCCTTCCTTAGTTCACTAACTCTGAATCGCGCTTAATCTAATCGAATTCCCACCATTCCTTGTCAATTCTATTTAACTCGACTCGATTCTATTCTCATTTATTTTTGTGATTCAAATTGATTGAATGATAGAACAACCGCCGGATCGCATCAATCCCTTTCTGCGAAAGATTGATCGATAGATTGTTTGGTCGACTCAGAACCGATCGATTGATCGCTCAACGGAAAGCCCAATAGTTTAGTTGGGAATAGAATAGGCCACAAAGAATTGAACTGGATTGATCGAAAGAGGGTCGGAAAGGCAACCTTTGCCTAAAGGGATCAATTCTCACTCGATAGAATAAAGGATGCTCATTGTGGACTCTTATGGATGGAAAAAAATAAAAGTAATCCTTAGCAAAAAGGTAAGAACCTCCGAGGCAAAGTACTGAAATAGTTATAGTGAACCAGGGATCACTGTCAGACTTCAAAACAAGAGCAAGGAAGAACTCGCAACAAGCAAATAGTTAGAGTGAAGTGAGCAAGTTCACAATGTGGTTCAATCATCCACAGATCGTGAACCTTCGTCTTGACCTCAACATTTTCACTATCTAGGTGGGAATCTGTATTCTCTTTGCTTGGATTTTTGGGATTCCCTTCGTTCCCCAGATAACCTATGCTGCTGATGAGCCAGAGCAAGCGGCTGGGCTGGGGGACGGCGGTGCCGACGTTGACTTAGAACTTCGGTTGGTTTCCCGCCTGGACCGGTCTCGGAAGAGCAAGACCCTCTCTCGCAAAGAGAGGAAGTTAAGCGGGAAGTCCGAGTACTCCTTAACATTGGATATGACCGACGACAACGTAGTGACTCTACTCTGGAGAAACTTTATCAGGAGATCTCGATTGATAGGGAGAAGGACACAGCCTTCTTCAAAGCCTTTTTAAAACACATAGATTTTATCGGGGGTCGATGAAGAATTTCGAAAGCAGCAAGAGCAAGAAAAGGGCTGCCATTAATTAGTCTAATGCGCAACGGCTTTCTAAAGCTAAATCCCTTGCTTGTCGCGCCCTAGCGGTTGAGCATTATATCTCTTTACTCAATGGATATGGTACTCTTAAAGATTGATTAATGTACCGGATCCTTGGCTCTAACCTTAACTAACTGCCTAACTCCTAGTGGATGAGACGTTTAAGGAAAGGGCCTCGCAAAGAGTGACGGAATTCATGCAGTTGATTAAGGCAAAGCCTCAGATAAAGAGAATCTGTAGGGGGATGGGTTTAAAGAAGAGAAGAAAGATCTCCTTACTTACCTTACAGTGGAATCAAGGAATAGTTCTCTCTCCTCTTCATATGAGAGTAACTCTTCTATCTGCTTTCAGTTTAATGAAGAAGTAGTTCTCTCTTCATCCCGAATTTCCGACTGAAAGAAGGAAATAGAGTATGGGATGCCCTTCTCTCACTATCAGACTATTAGCTATTAGACGACCGGGTAATCGTCGTAATCGTCTTTGTTCGCTCCTTTCTCTTCGCTCGTAAAGCAATAAAGAGAGGAAACCAAGATGAAATATAAGAAAGACAATTCACCGAACCTATCTGCAAATTGTCTTCTCTATAGTGATGGCGACTGGCTTCTCTTTCCTTTTCTTTCTTTCCTTTAGGACAGCCCTTATGGGTGTAAGTTCTTCGATTTGAATGTGGTAAGCATGTGTATTGAGTACTCTTATTTTATTCGATTTCCTATTTCCTACTGGTAATAAAGGTTGAGTACAGGTAAGACTATCTGAGGTATCTTTCCTTTGTTCTTTTGGATTGTAGCTAGGGTACGAGCTTAGTAGAAGAAAGAATCTATCTTAGGGTTAGTGCTCTCCTTTGCCTTCCTTACCTGACTGGTAGGTTGTTCCAAGGTTTCCTAAGGTTTAGTTTCTAATAGGTAAGGCAAGATAAGACTAGATTAGATTGTCTCTTCTTACGGTACCCAACTAAGGTTAGTACGATGTTCTCTTTCCTCCTCGTAACAAGAATTCGTAAAGATCATATATCCTTCGAGCCGAAGGCGAAGATGCAATCCGTGCAGCTAAGCGACCTGCCGGGCTTAGAATCAATATCTTCCTGGAACTACAAGACGAGAAGCCGTTACGCTCGTCCCTACTGATGCCTTGTTTCACATAAACAACAGTGGAAAGGCCGCATCGGAGATTCGGTTGTAAGATGCACTTTAAGATAGATTGGATTGCTTGTCAACTACATCACGTAGCCAATGGTACCTCACATCTATGTGCTTCGTGCGGGAATGGTAAGTAGCATTCTTGCTCAAGTCCATAGCACTCTGACTATCACAGAACACCACATACTCATCTTGCCTTACACCCAGCTGCCTGACTTTCATGTAGGGAAATCTCTTCATCCATAGCATTTCCTTAGCGGCCTCTGTAGCTGCAATGGCCTCTGCCTTCCTTCCACCCCCACTCTGGCCAGGGAGAGGAAGAGGAGAAGCAAATACGGGTCACTCAAAGCGTATTTCAGTAGTCCCGGTGGAATGATCGTGATTCATTCCATAGAGTTGGGCGGGATTTGAGTCTTTCTCGCGTTATTCAATTGACACATCTCTTGGTACAGGTTCTCTATCCAATTCTATCCCCGAAGTCTCTTTCTCCCGCCAGGCCCCGCCCTGGGCAACCCCGGTCTATAAAACAACTCGACCGAAAAAGCCCCCAAAAGTCGTTTCATCTCCTCTCCTTTTAGTCGAGCAGATTTCATCTCCTCTCAAATTATTCTTGGAGGCGCCCCCCTTCTCCTAAGATAAGAAGCTCGTCTGCGCCCCCCTCAGATAAATAAATGGAATGATTTCTCTATTCCAGGGGCATCCTGGAAACCAGGGCTCCTATTCGTTCCCAATTAATGATCTAGAATTGCCGTACAGTAGTAGGAGAGAAGAAAAGAGGCAAGCCCCCGTTGTGCAAGTGCAAGGGCAAGAGGGTGTCCAAGGCGCAAGGCAAGAGGCGGGGCAAAGCAAAGAGAAAGGGCAAAGGCCCGAAGAGTCATTGGAAAGGCCAGAGGCATTCCAAAGCACGGAGTCAGGCCAAACAAAGGAAAGAGGTCGTCGTCGCCGCCCGGGGCTGCCTTTGTTGTTGATTTGCCACGTGGAAAATCGTCTACCCAGGGAACTCTTCATCAGCCGATTATGCAAATGATTATTTTATTCATTCTACATGGAAGAAGCTATTCTGCCCTCGAGACTGGTCCCAGTTCCGCCCTTGTCCTGTAGCGAACCAAGTCCCCCCGATGGGGCTTGTTTTTGGGTGGGAATAAGGGGTCTCCCGTAAGTGTGCTTCTAGCTCGATAAGGAGTGATTAACCCCTCCATTACTGACTTGCGGCAGGAATGGTCCCAGAGCAGCCCTTTCTATGGGATCTAGGGGATCGCTATAGAATCGGATTCTTTCTGATTCTTTTCACATTCATTCGACTGAACTGATTTGAACATTCATTCCACGGAGCAGGGTGAATTTATCGAGACTCGATGCTACGGAGCCTGGCTCCCATTTGTGCCTGGCTGCCCATCTACTTTGATCTCTTTTATCTTAATAAGGGTATGGCGCCTCTCCTTCGCTTTCTAGGCTCGAGAGACCTACTGCCAAGAAAGAAGCCCTAGGAGATGAAATCCGCTCGACTAAAAGGAGAGGAGATGAAGGAGCTGCAATGCCTATTTAGGAAAGAAATCTCGGTTGTAAGATGCACTCTGAGATGGATTGCCTAGAGCATTGAATTTAGCCTTTCACCATTCGCCTAGCTCCATCTAATGGGGTCTGCTCTGTCCTCGCGTGCTATAAGCATAGAGTCAGGCGGGATACTCGGGAAGAAGAGCTCGAGTCATCATAAGTAATAGGCCACCATTCCAGCCAGACAGCGAGGGATCACTAAGCACCGAACACTAACTGAAAGCGGCCGGGAATAGCAGTCCGAGAGTCTGATACAATGGAAGAAAGAGTGCGCCATCCCTACTACCAAAGGAATTCTTAAACCATCGAATACATTCTTTTCTATCCTTCGAACTACTCTCTAAGCCCACGGGAAGAAGTCTCAGGTTTATCTATCCGGAATCTACCTACCCTAGCTACATCCAACTAAAAACTAGAAGCGGTGAGTCCTAAGTACACTCACAGTGAGGTAAGAAGAAGCAAAGAGCAATCTCATTCTAAAAGCGCCTTCTATCTCTACCCTAAAAGTCATCTCTTTCTTCGCCTAAGCTCCTCCCTAGCAGCACTATTCAATTAGCTACTTCACTCAGGATTGAAAACCTATCTTGTTCTAACCGGATAGACATTACAACAACAAAGAACCTAGCTACTGGGCTACCGAACAAAAACTACTAGCAGCTGGAGGGGCAGGAAGAGGTGAAATTCCTTGCTCAGGTTACTGGACTGGGATTTCTCATAGCGGTGATGTAGGCCTTGCTATGGGGGTTCGTAGTTATGGCTCCCAAAAGAGCTACGGACTCGTCAAGGTGAAGCTTTCTGAGTTCTATTTCCAGTCTGGAATAACAACAGACTGAACACAAAGCAGCCAATCGAAACCAACCTTCGAAGAGACACGAATCACATACCTTTCTGACAAACCGGATGAATTAGGAAGGGCTAGATCGACATCTCAGCTAGGGCAGGGCATTCATGGATGGGCCGACAAAGCAGCTTTTCCGTGGGGGGTCAATCGATCCTACTAACTCCTAAACGGCTCCCTAATTCCTCACCTCAAACAGCCCGTAGGCGACAAAGAAGAGGGGTGGGGAAGGAGCACTTTTGGCGGGGGGGAGAAGAAAGGGCTTTTGGCTCGGAAAAGGAATGAGATGAAGAAATTCATCCATTTCTATAAGATCGGAGGATCTAGAACCGAGGAAGAGTAAACCATCGATCCGGGGAAGGGTTACAAATCAATCAAAGAGGAACGTTGGATAGCCCCTGCTTCCATGATGAGAGATTCAGCCAAGAAGGAAAAGACTAGTTCCCAAAAGAGTGTTGCTTGAACGACAGGAATGGTTCGCCTAATCGAAGAAAGCCTACCTGCCCCCTATATCATGTGTTCACCATACACCCGTAATCCATTTCACAGGACCTCATATCAAAAGTGATCATCTTGATCCACATCTTGCTACGAGCTATCCCTTTCAGTGCCCTTATCTTTCGCGCAATCTCGTGCTCTGTTCTTATTGTCTCTTTCTTCCCTTCTGTTTCCGCCGCTGCTCGCCGTTGGGAAATTTTAGGCATGTCTATCAGGCTGGGATTCCTAATGCATCGGAAGCAACAAACGAAGACTTGCTTGAAAGCCGGAAAGATTTCCGATGCGCACCCTCCAGCTGGCTGAAAGGGAAAGTTATAGAAGGCTCCTTAATTGCAGGATCCTTTATTGACTTTCCATTCAAAGAACTGGCCGGAACACCAGAGGGCAGCCCGGAATCTACTTCACAACCACCATCTCCGGCAAGCCTTGGCTTACCCAGTTGGGATTTAATTTCTTCCTTTCTCTTTCTACACCCTTCATGATCCACAACTGGAAAATTTACAGAGTTAATGGATGCAGAGACCATACCTTGTTGTTTCTTTCCTTCATCACCCCTCTGAGATGAGCTCTGCCCAAGGATTACCCTTGAAGAGCGAAGTTTCTCCAGCTGGGCTTTAAGCTCTACATTCTCCCTCAAAACACGTTGAAGGGTTCCACTCTTCCCTACCAGAGAGCCCCCACGAGCCCTAGCATCTTCAACTCCAACCTGGAGGCTAGCACTTCCAGACTTCATCGGACCTCCATTCTCAACCTTCAAAACAGCCTCATTGACTCCCATTTGCAATGAACCATGTCCAATGGACATGGTAGCAATCCGCTAACGGAGCGGACCCCATTCACCCCCCTTTCCATCCTTTCCCCCCGGGAGCGAGCCCTTCCCTGGAAGGCGAACATCTAATTTTCATTGTGGAAGTTTGACTTTGGGGCCTCGATGATTTCATCAATGAATTGGCAAGGAAGCACAAGTAATAAGAGTGAAAGGAATCCCGAAAGGAGAAAGTCAGATACAAAGGGCAAGGAAGGCCTCCTAACGTGGGTCAACCCCACTTAACCCTCGGCAGGTAAGAAATCTATTGATCGATTAGTGGTTGTGTTTAAAAACCTTTACGCCTAAAAAAAGTCGTGGTTGGGCCACGCAAATCAACTAAACAGCGTGGCATGCATATAGCAAGACGGATAACAAGGGAATAAGGACATTGCATTCAGTAGTATTCTTATGAATCTATCCAATAGACAAGTGGGCGGAAACCACTTTAGGATAAGCTATCCGAAATGCTTTCTTAAATACGGGCACCTTCAAATTTGATCCAAAAGGCTATCTTGGAAGAAAGGCTTTTTTTAGCTGAGGCGCTATGAGAAGCATGTCTTTTTCAAAAACTCGTATGGCCGAAGCCATCATCTGTGTAGAAATATTACTCAAGATTGGAAGGCTCGTAAATGTGAGAGTGATCCTCACGACCGTTTCCTTGATTGCCCGAGTGAGGACATCGGCCTGACTTTCAGCATTTAATATACTTCTCTTGTTTTGTCAAATCAAAGTAAGAGATGCTAAATGCTAAGGATCTAGATAACCTGATGTTGACAAAACTAAGAGTAAGCTGGGTGAAGAATACCCCGACTTTCTAAAGAGATAGAAAAATTCCCTTTTTATGGCTGGAGTATGTCTTGAGCAAGGCCAGACCTCGAAAGCACTCATGGAAAATGCGAATTCTCTCTTTGGTCTCTTCTAAGCTCAACTTAGCTAAACCATTTATGCGGGCGATTCGAATTTTTTGAGCCTTCAAATGTCCTACCCGAGCTTACCGCTTGGGCTTCAGTGATATGGGAGAAAGAAAGAATGATTGGAGAGAACATTCCAATTCGATCCCTAGAGGCTTATTTAATAAATACTATTTATTCTGTGAGAACTATGCGACCCAGCTTCTAAACAGAGACTTGCGAAGGGGAACTGGCTGTACTACTGCCCAAACATCGGGCTAGTAGGTGTGATCGACAGGGCAAGGAAAGTCATTAGTACCTGTAGTCGGAAAGCAGGCTTTGTTGAAAGCAAGGCAGGAAAGGCAGATCTCTTCCCAGCTGTTAGTGGTCAGGCAAGGCGAGAGGATTCAGGTGGCTTAGTGCAAAAGCTTGAAAAGGATTAAAGGTATTATTATCGCTTAGCGCTTGTGCTAAGGTACTCATGAAAGATTGTTGGCATGATCTTAGTTAGGTTAGTTAGGCGCCCGGTCGTGGCAGAGGACTGTGGAATGTCCTCGATTGTTAATTGGACTCCTAAACAAAGTGAAGTTGGCAATCTTTGGTGCTTTGACGAAGGAAGCTTGAATCTGTAAGGTGGCGATCTACCTCTTTCTTTCATGGGTGACTGCTTTACGGCCTTGCTCTAATGTTCTTGGCTTTCTACCTTAAGACTTTTGCTCATGCACTTCAAGTCTTTTATGGTGGATCCTTCGATCGGTCAATTACCGCTCTCTTTGTCCTTGACACGAAGTGGGTTGCCGCGGTCTATCCCTCCTTTTCATAGAAGGATGAAATAAAGGCGGGATGCTAAGCTTATGAAGACTCTAGTGCCTCTTAGTACAATTTACTTTTGAACTCTTTGAACTTTCTATGGATTCAGGTAGCCCCAAAAGTCTCTGGATTTACTTTTCAGTCTATAATAAGTGGAGGTTTCCGGCCGCTCGCTATAGATATTGAGCGGCGGATCCCCGCGAAAAAGGCGTTGAAGTCCCTTTCCCTATGGTCAAGCTGTTTCACTCCTTTGAATTTGGGATTTCAGTGGCGACTAAAAAGGAAGTATCTTCCCTTCCTTCGGCTGGTCGAATGAGCCCTTTCGGGCCCCCTCTTTCCATGCTTTCCTTGGGGAGTGGAGTGGGTCCGCAAGCATATCTCCAATTTATAAGCCATTCCGAAGAAGAGAAAATCTCTTCTGACTTGTCATTACTATTTTCTCATAGTACCTTCCATATCTTGGAGGCTTTTTCCGGCTCAGCAGGAATCAATTTTCTCTCTGAGTTAAAGTAGGTAATGAAGGGGAGGGCAGAGCAAACCTCCGGCTAAGTTAGCTAACACAGTAGAGGGGGCTGGTAAGCGGCGCTTATTCGCCATCGGAAAGCAATTGAAGCTGTCTCTTTTAATACCCTTCCAGGACTGGATGGCGTCCCTGCTCAGGTTAATACCACAGGATGGTACCAGGGATCAGGCTCGCCCTTTTTTAGGGCTTGGGTTAACAACTCCTCTCCCATCTCCGTTGCCTGGTTCCAATCAAAGAGTCTACGAATCCGTTGAATCCCCTCTCTCTCTAAAGGCTGGACTAGCAGCTCTCCACACTTCTTTATCCGCTGATTGGAGAGATAGGTCCGGTTGCCTTCTCACGCCTTGAAATATACCAATCTCTTCGAGGACTACTCGCCCGGGAAATTACGGATGCTATTCAAGAGGCACCCCCGGATGCAGATCACCACCCTTAGACTAATTAATGGCAGCCTTTTTCATTTGTATACTATTTTGATTTCTATTCTATTCATATCTTCGGATCCAGCAAGCTTTTCAAACTTCTCCTCAGGAGGGTCGAAGTCGCCATTTCTCGAGGGCCTCTCCTACAGCGGCATAGCACCCCGCTTCTTGGGCCCGCTGATATCACGCATAGCTGCTTACATCACATCCTGAAACATGGCCCATTTTCGGTCACCCTTCCTGAGCAGCGGCCTCTTGCCCTGATCTACGACCATCCTCCATTGCAGCTTTCCACTTATCATCTTTCAGAGCCTGTCGGTAGGAAGTAGGTTCATTTGAGGAAGATGCCGATAGAATGGAAAGAAAGGATTGTGGAACAGGGTCCCCGGGTGCAAGGAAACCCCCCGTCAGTTAGAGGAAAGCTAGAAGCCTCACTCTAATAAGGCTGCAGTCGGGCTTGCCATCCTCGTTCAATCCCTCTCTCGATCCTTCGCTTCGTTGGTTGCTTGCTTTCTTCGCCAAAAACGCTTGCCTCAGTTGTCTCCTGAGAGAAGCGTGCCCCATACCTACTACCAAAGGGATTCTTAAACGTCCCTCCATTCCAGACGAGAGAGCTCAAGTCTGATTAGCCTGATCCACCATCTCGAAATGGAGACTATGAGAAAGCAACCCACCTTATCCAGCTAGCAAGGGAAGAGAGGCTCGTTCCATGTTAGCAGCTCGTCTTTTTTCTATTGGGACCGTCCACAGGGAGCCGGCGGGCTCTAGCGTAGGAGAGGATCGACAGGTCCAATACAAGGAGTAAGAGTTTTGGGTGGTCTAGTGGAACTTGGCTAAGGGAGTGACTTATGGGCGTAACAAGACCCCACTGAAGACAAACACAATCCAGAAAGAAATATCATCACCTTGGTACTGAATACAGTCCCCGAGTCCATGTCGTGATAATATAAAAAGTACCGCCTGGATGTAGATGTAGTTAGTCTAGCCCTCCGCCCCCCAAAAAAGCTGGGGAACCAGGGCTCTGATCGCAACCAGGTTCTATTTTTTTCATCGAGATTGGTGTTGAGTCTGCCGAAAAAAAAGAAAAGAGAAGACGATAAGACGATAATTATCGTCTGCTCTAGAAAACTACAAGCAACTACATCAACAACTTCTTCTTCTTGCCGCAAAGGATACAATCACTCTTTTCTTTTATAGCCCGCCTCGTTATTCTATTCGGATATATTCTAAAGTCTGCACGTCACCTTTACCCCTTTCCGTTTAAGGGAATGAATGGGAGGGAGTCTGGGAGCTATGAGTCGACGAGAAGGTTCTATTCCCTCTGTGTCCCAATACCTTCCACTTCCCTCCGAAAGAAAATGCTAATGCCAACTCTACTTTCTAGCTAATGTAGCTGAATGAGAAAGCCTCTCTGTTAGGGCTCGCCCAAGATCTAAGCGGATTGAAGTTAAGAAACGACTCCCTGCAGGCCAACGAAAGCTGTCAGTTGTGGACCTTGACTTGGAAGCTAGGGGGAACTGTCTAAGATAGTGGCCGTCCAAAAGCCAAAAGGAGAAAGCGAAATAAACTTCCTGCTCTGGGGGTTGTCGTAGATCACTAAGAGAGAGAAGAATGTATTAGCTGTTAGCTCTTCTTGCCTAGTAGCGCTAGGCTTTCTTCTCTTTGTAGTTGGGAGAGCTGGATGGCACAAGGGGTCTTTCTTTAGGAATTCTTAAACCGCGGGCTCCATCTCCATAAGTTCTTGCCGAGGACTCGTCAGAACAGCCCTTCCCTTCCTTCCTGTGCTGGTAGTTCTAGTTCTCTAAGGCCAGTGAAAGCAGTCTGCTTTAGGTAGTTACTACTTATCCTATGCTTATCTGCTTGTAGCTCTTAGTTGTAATTCATTTGATTTGAATCCTTACTACACGAAGGAGGAATCTAAGAGCAAGAGGGCTAACTACTATCCTGGTCTCCTATAAAGGCTTTGTTCCGTTAGGTCTTCTTGCCATATCGAAAAAGAGAGGGAGAAGGAACTAGCATAGAGGAGTTGGATCCAGGCTAAGAACTAAGGCGAGTTTTATGCTTAACACATTCAAATCGTAGAACTACCACTCATAAGGACAGTGAGGTTTTGATCCCTATTATTAGCTTTTAGTGATCCAGTGGCTGGAAAGCTAGCAGCAGTCTCAACTAGAGCAGTTAGAACTCTTAGCCAAGCATGCGTCCCAACGAATACCAACAAGTGGAGTTAATGCTATATCTCATCCTTTCCTTAGTAGGGTTTATCCCTAAACAAAATACCGATTCAAGCCCCTTTACTAGGTTGGGCGAGTCTCACGATTCTCGATTTCGAAATATCTTAATTAAGAGATGAGAGAACACCGACTGAACTTCTAGAGCTCTTTTTCGAATAAGAAAGCTTGTCTGTCTCTAATGCGAATGAGGAATGCAAGATAACAAGCCGTGTTGATGGCTTCCGCCCAAAGCTCTTTACCAACACCTGCATTGCTCAACATACACCTTGTACGTTCCACCAAAGTTCTATTCTTGCGCTCCGCCACCCCATTTTGTTGAGGCGTCCGAACAATGGTATTATGCATGACAATTCCTTCATCCTTGCTGCTACATGAGAATTCAATGAAAAGCTTAATCTTGCATCCTATAAATCCTAGATCGAGTAACTGGGGAGCAGGGGAAGGCATATAAGGAAGAAAGACTGTAGTTAGCTCGAAACCTTGCAACCGGGAAAGCAGGAAAGGCTGCTAGGGGAAAGAGAACTACAATCAGTCTACTCAGTCCCAGTACTCCTTCTCGATAAGTAAGGTAGGGGTGCTGTTTAGTTCCAGTAATCGAGCGTTGCTCTTTGTTGGCTATTCATAGATCTGGAGT
>QGSO01000008.1:0-12630 GCA_011037825.1 Carya cathayensis | reverse complement strand
AATATTCTATATATCTATAAACAATAAGAAAATCAAAAAGAAAATATATAAAATATCTATAAACAAAGAAAATCATTTTTTTTTATCCAATTGTTCATTCCTGGGAAGAGGAAAAAGCAGATAGAGCAAAGGCCTCCTCTTTCCGTCCGCTCTTCCCGAGGTGAGCGAATTGCATGTAGCGATCCGTAGGGGCTTATAGTTTAATTGGTTGAAACGTACCGCTCATAACGGTTATATTGTAGGTTCGAGCCCTACTAAGCCTACCACCCCCTTCTCTTCACCTGATACAAGGCAGTCGAAGTCCCCGCCACCCTGCCTCAATCTAGCGACGGCACCTGGAACCACACTGCTGCCGCTGCCCTTCGGGCACGCCTCCTACGCTTACCACTCACCTACGCTCTTGCAGCATGCCCCCTTCGGGCAATACGGCTTTCGTAATACGCGAAGCAGCTGAGCGTCTTCGATCGCTATATTCTTGCGATAGCGAAGGCGTGGTTCATCCTCTAAGAGAGAGTAGATGCGAAGGTTCGGATCGAAGATCTTCGCGAGACGGCCCATGAATCTCGAGAATCGAGCGTGGGGCTTGAAGACCCTACCGCATTCCGGCCCCGGGGCCTTCAATTGGTCTTTTCTCTCTCCTCTTTCACCAGTGAGTGGTGAGTTTCCTTTTTCTCTAGGTAGGTACCTCTTGGATTCGGAGTTTGTTCCAACAGCTGCCACACATGAGATCCTGATCGTCTTCCTCCCAGTGTTGTTGCCTGCTGGGGGAAGGAAGCCCCACTTTCCTAAAGTTTGTGTTTTCTTCATCGAAGAGCGCCCTACCGCAGTGGAGGAGCGTCGCTCAAGAACCGAGAGCCGTCCAGTCCCTTATCTTCCCTAAGGTTCAGAGTTGTGTTCTTCGCTATAGACGCCACCAAGAACAAGAAAGAGGCTCTCCGCTTCTAGTCACTAAGTAGTGCTATTCTGTCCTCCGGGGGACTCCACCAAGAGGTTCTTTCTCTCACTTAGAGTGCCCACGAGCTTGCTCTTCTTCACGCCCACGGGAACTGCTGCTATAGCTCATTGAAAAAGGACAGGCGATCGGCAGTGAGCAGCAGGAAGAGCAGTCCGTACCGCAAGCAGTACCATAAGCGGTACCACGTACGTTCAGCGATTTTGATACGCAAAAAGCGGATGACGTAACAAGTTGATTAATTGACAAAAGCTTACACTTTATAAAGACAGGCTTCTAGAGGATCCTGCTTGTAAGCAGTACCAGTGAGGGCAGGGGTAATGGTTGGAGAGTAGGCTCTTCCTCCGAAGCCTGTTTCGGGTGCTTGCTTGGTCCGGTTCGGGGTGCTTTGACTATTTTCAATACCTGCTTGGCTGGCGGGAACGAGTGCAGGTGAACGAGTGGGGCAGGTACAGAGGTGGCGATGAGGGAAGGGACGAAGCTACCAGTTCAGAAACCTACGAAAAGCGAGGGGAAGGAAAGGATCAATAGCAAAAGCGAGAAGAGATACCATGGATGAGAGATCATAGACCAAAGACTAGTTCGGAGTAGATCGAAGGAGATTATTAATCATAGCACAGGGTCCCGGGACCTAGCGGATGGTCTTGTTCCTCTTCCTATGACTAATACGCCGATGTAGACTATATCCATAGCCTTTCATATTAGGGTTGTGTTCTTAACGAATTTGTGTGTGAAACTCGTTTAGGCGAATCGATCAATAGAAGGGTTTATACACCTACCTTTGATTTTTTAAGTGTTGATTGTATGCCTGGAAAAGCTAAACAGAAAGAGTGATTTCCGGCGGTCTGACGATTGATTGCATTTGGTTCAATTTCTCTTGCTTGAGAGGGCAGGAAAGAGAGTATGGAGTTAGGGGCTTGCTTAATGGCTTTCCTTCCGGCTTCAATGCTCAAGCATTTATTTTTGATTGGATTATGTTTTAGTGTTTGAATCATTTCCGTACTCTATCTATTCCTCTTTCTATTGATCTATTTGTTTTGCTAGCATCCGGTATCAGTAAGATTGATTAGTATGTGGATTACGTGGCTCGCTCTTTGAGTTCTTGGTCTGAAGGTGAACGAGCTCTTGGTGTCGTAATCCCTACTCGCTTTCGTTGTATTAGCTACAGCCACCGAAACACTCTTCCGTTAACACGAGTTAGCTATTCTCTTTTTTGGTCTTTCAAAGCCTTATTCTTCCTTCTCGTATGTATTTTCAACCGCAATACCAACTGGAACCAAAAATTTCATTGCCTTTCAGAGCCTTCCATTCTAAGCCAGCCAGCAAACCATCGCGGATTCGATCACAGGCATCTATGCTAACACCCGGCTTAAAGGAACAAATATGCATCCGCCCGAAAAACCATTCTTCGGTTTTGAGACAACCAGACAATGCCGGCAAACTAACACGTAAGCGACCCTAGGTTCCCGAATAGAGAGTTTCTTTCTTTCGTTGGCTACTTTTTAGAAATGAATAAAAAACCAACGGTAAGGTAGTCCTACGTGAGCACTTAATACAGCCACCTTTCCCGGTCAGTGCAGAACACTTCGGAAAATCGCATGAGTGCCCGTTTGGGTTACGTAGCTCGTGTCCGTGTCACAAGGACTCCAAAGATCTGCAATTTCCTTTTTGACGACCAACTCTCACCTTCACCTGCATGCTGTGAAGAAGAAAGGTCAGTTGGTGGAGTAGAGGCCGAATCGGATGCTTCAAAATCATATAATTTCCCGAGACCCGATCCAACCTTGCCCGAGAATCCTAGCCCTTCCCGTTCTCATCAAATCTCATCAAACAAAAGACTACCATACACGCCCTTTGCCGGCAAGCTACCCTCGCCTACCTTATCTATAGGCATTTCTATCCGCCCGCGGCGAGATCAGATCGACTACTCTACTACCATCATGCCGAAGGTCTTTTCTTCAATAGGACGGAAAGGAAAATGAATAGCTTCTTCAACATCTTAGAGGCCCTGCACCCGAACCGCATCATTCAATTGCTCTGTCATAAAGAAAGGGAAGGCAATGAAATTGTGATTAATCGCCTGAACCTGCCTTTCTTTCTTTGCCAGGAGGGGGGGCCCAATCACTAATAGATCTCTCAACGAGAGCCTCATTCTGTCTAGAGGAAATTGCTTCGGTGGATCCAGTTGATTAAGTCGTTGTGTCCTTCCGAGCGGACGAGGTCGGTTCGGTGACCGAGGGCTTGCGTGGAGGCGGCATTGCGACCACGGGCTTGGACGTCACTTCTTCATTTCTCTGCTTTTTGGATGGGGGCTCCTCCCCGAGTGAAGGCATATATGTCGAACGGATTCACAATAAGCAATCATCAAACGCGATTAAAAAACATAAAAAAAGAAAAGGGGGCTTACTCGTGACGATGTCGGGTAGGGTGTCATAGAAAGATGTTTGGGGGTAGTGGCTGTAAGTTTGAAGGGTTGTGTGTTACTCGAGTGAGGAGGTAAATAAGATGTGAATAAGCAGAAAAGGAAATTATTAGGGTTTGAACTTACGTTCTCTGGATGGAGGGGGTGACCGGGATAAGTGATATGCGAAAAGCGAGATGCTTTACACGTTCGCTTCCAGGACGTCACGCCCGCGCCTCTCGTGACTGTAATGGTTGGGGTTGGCTCTGCTCGCCGGTTGTGCTGCGTGAGCCTCCAGATGCCTCCAAGCAAGCGAAGGTTTTCGGGGTGATGGGTTTGAAGACAGATTAGGACCAACGAGTTCAGTCGTTAAACGTAACGAGTCTAAGGGCTGGAGGAAGTGAAAACAGGCTCGACTACCGGGGGAGGAAGATTAAAAAAGAAAGATCTGATTTGGCCACTGAACCGGCTTTGGAGGGAATAGGGGGAGGCGCATTTACATAAAAAAAGCCTTCGAAGCTTTTTGTAAAAAGCATGGTATTCGTCGTCCTTTGACCGCACCATATTCACCTCAACAAAATGGTGTTTTGCCGGCCTAACTCACTAAGCTTCCAGTCTCATCTGTCTGAGATCCTAACTCGACGAAAGTCTAAGCTGAAGCAGAGGCTTAACCAAGAGGGATGGATTTCCCACACTTGGGAGTTGGGTCGCGGGAAGACTTTCTCAAAAGGATTTGTCTCTGTATGACCGATGTCTGACCAGGAAAACTAACGCAGATTGACTTGGATGAACCCGACCGGCTTTGAAACGAGCTATTTTTGAATAGGAAGATGCCCACCAAATGGAAGCTTTTCATAGTCTCTCCCGAACCCAGAGGCCCCCTCCGGGGTATGGTATAGATAGGGCTCAAGATGTCTTTTTTGACCTGGCCGAGTTCTCTTAAGCAAAAGTGGAGATCTTGACCTAGTTCTCTGACTTCTCTAGATGGGCTTTGAAGCATGCTGCTCTCCTTGAATCAAAAGAGGAATTCACTACAAAGAGATGCAAGCTAGACTCGCTCGGTGCTGTCCTTTTTCACCCTCTTTCTTGGGCTTTTTCCCCTATCTATTGATAGTTGTATACTCTTCCCTACTAACGTTATTCTAGCTGAACCAGGCTCTCAGCTATACCCGCCACAGCCGCCCGCTTCGATGACCTGCCTTCCCCAGACAAGAATACTTGGGAATTTACTACTATGGAACAACCAATTGGTTGTGACAGAACGGAGAAGGGGAATTTGCCTGAACTTTCTCTTCCTGGGAGCCGTGCCGTGAGACTACCTAACCGGTACCAATTGGGATCTCCTTTCTAGGGACAAAGAAAGAAACCGTCTCGTGGTCTCACCAACCTCATGCTCAACGCGTTGCTCAGACAGCTGATAGCGAACGGTTTATGGCACGTTCAGAAGCTCCGAGGAACCGGGCACCAGCTCTCGATTCTTCCTTTAGCCGTGGACCGTAGAAGCGATGTGCTCAAGAGCGGCGGAAGGGGAGAATCTCAGTTGGCCTTATCCAGTGTGAAAGAAATTTGGATCAAGTACTCCCCTATGGGTGCCCCTTTTCGGCAATAGAAGCTGTCAAGTACACTGAAATACCAAAGCCACTTTGGTGACTTTAGTCTGTTTATTCCCAAAAGAGAGGGCTAATTGAGAGTAGTTGATAAAATATGTTTTCATATGATTCGTACTCAAAGAAGTGGAGAACAAGCGTAGCGATAGCGGAGCGAACAATCAGGCAGATAAATCGACAAAAGAAAAGGAGAGAGCCCGAAAGCGGGGGCCCCGGGTCGGCAAAGGAAAAACGAAGACCAGGATCATGATCTTGCTTCGTGGGAAAAAGAATGTTGTAAATTCGAATCCCCAGAAGGAGCGAGTAGGACAAACAGAGCATGTGGAGCGAGCGGGAAGGAAGATGGAGAACGGATTCACATAGAAAGGATCGCCTGCCAGTGAGCACTAAAGAGAAGGAAGACCGAGTCTCATTGAGAAAGGATTTCTTTTCTATGTCTGTGCGAGATCAAAGGAGCGAGTACTCGGGCATGCAAAGCGAGCCAACCGGGGTCCCCACTCCTGTAGAAGGAAGACTCCTCTCCGGTCTACCGAGACTCTGTGATCCAAGAAAGGCAGTTTCGGCTAAAGATTAGGGCTTCTGACTGGAGCGAAATCCACCTATCAAAAAAAAGGCTCCATTGGATCTACAATAGAATATACATCCTGGTACTATCAGCCCATACTTAGGATCAAACGGCTCATGCACGAATTCGATACACGAATGCTTTCCTTTATCAAAAAGCAAGAGAGGATTGGTTATGTTAGGTATGCCGATGACATGATCATTGCTATCAAACGCGGGAGAAACTCTGACAAAGTGTATCTCAGATTTAAACAATTTTTTCATACGAGTCCTTCTTTCTTCAATAAAAACACGATTGGCCTACGCTTTCTCTTGCTCTTTCCTTTCCAGTGAAAGCGACATAACTTGCTACTTACAAACGCTTTTTAGAACGCGAGGGAATGAATATCTTAAAATCTATGGTAAGAGAAAGTCTCAACACGAAAGGAAAATAGCGCTTTATGTGAAGAAACTTCCTTCCATAGTTGAACGTCTCAAAGTAAGAATGAAAATAAAAGGACTTACCTTTGTGGAAAAAGAGAAAATGAAAACAAAGAAAGATTCTTAGGTGGACAACTAGACTTTTGGGATGGGAGGGAGCTCTGATTTATTTGTGCTTTTGGTGATCTTGAAATGTTGTAGAAAAGAATGTGAGTTTTCGGGATGCTAGGCTGTTCCTCTTTCTATCTATATCTTCTTTCCACCTAGGGCAGCTTTCTACCCGCACTTGGACTTTCATTCTTAGCCGCGAACCCCTCTGGTTGGCTACCAGCTCTTGGGGGTTCACTCCATCATGTTTCACCCAAAACATCAGATTCGGTACGTGTGAAGTCCGACTTCTTTCTCGGTTAGTCTCCTCGTGGCCGTTTGCGATCGGTTCCACGCGCTACCATTTCTTCCTTCGCCCCAGTATGGGACCTTGTTCCAACGCTTGGGGGGGCCAAACACTGAGTCTCGATCTGGCGGTACTTCTAAATGATTCTCTTTCTATGGTAACAGGCTGACTTAGCTTCCAGTTCTTTGCCTAGGCCCGAGGGTGAGAACTCTTTCCGATGTGCTGCCGGAAAAGTCGCTGTTATAGGCGTTGAGGGTGATGAGGACAGGATTCTCAGTTATCGAGTTTGGGGTTCTTTCTCCCATGCTTTCTGTTGGTCAACAACCAACCTCTCTATAGTTCTTCACTACTCGTACAGGCTTTACGGAGTTAACTGGAGGGAATCCTTTTTTCTCAATCAAGAATGCCTCGATTTCCACGCATCTTTCTCTTTGATGAAAACAGTCTTAATAGTACTCAATCGTCTACTACTATTTCTTCTACTACTATTACAAGTCAATCTCAATCAACGACGACTATTAACGATTCTAGTTTTCAATCATCTGGCACTTCTGGCACTCAGGGTTCTTCTAATGGGGTTTTCGAAGATCATCCTGGTCTTAACCCTTCAAGTGAACGTATAGTAGAGCTTCAATCTGATATACACGCTAAATTAGGGGAGTTGATGATTAACAGGAGTCCCGAAGATGTTCTGGCTGCGGCCGAAGCTTTACATGGGGAAAGCGACAATATCCCTTTTATGGAGTTCCTTTTGAATGATTTGAACATAAACGGAGTACAAGGTGAAGCCTATACGGATGCTCTGAATCTAGCGGGGCAGGTCCCCATCCCCAGCCCACTTGAGCAATTTTCCATTCTCCCATTGATTCCTATGAATATAGGAAACTTGTATTTCTCATTCACAAATCCATCTTTGTTTATGCTGCTAACTCTCAGTTTGGTCCTACTTCTGGTTCATTTTGTTACTAAAAACGGAGGAGGAAACTCAGTACCAAATGCTTGGCAATCCTTGGTAGAGCTTATTTATGATTTCGTGCCGAACCTGGTAAACGAACAAATAGGTGGTCTTTCCGGAAATGTGAAACAAAAGTTTTTCCCTTGCATCTCGGTCACTTTTACTTTTTCGTTATTTCGTAATCCCCAGGGTATGATACCTTATAGCTTCACAGTTACAAGTCATTTTCTCATTACTTTGGGTCTCTCATTTTCTATTTTTATTGGCATTACTATAGTGGGATTTCAAAGAAATGGGCTTCATTTTTTAAGCTTCTCATTACCCGCTGGAGTCCCACTGCCGTTAGCACCTTTTTTAGTACTCCTTGAGCTAATCCCTCATTGTTTTCGCGCATTAAGCTTAGGAATACGTTTATTTGCTAATATGATGGCCGGTCATAGTTCAGTAAAGATTTTAAGTGGGTCCGCTTGGACTATGCTATGTATGAACGATCTTTTATATTTCATAGGAGATCTTGGTCCTTTATTTATAGTTCTTGCATTAACCGGCCCGGAATTAGGTGTAGCTATATTACAAGCTCATGTTTCTACGATCTCAATCTGTATTTACTTGAATGATGCTACAAATCTCCATCAAAGTGGTTATTTATTTATAATTGAAAAAAAGCGAGGAGCGAAGCCGCTTTACCGAGTTTACGAGGTGAAGGAGGAAGGTTTTTTGTTTTTTCGTATTTAACATCAGGTCACGATCATCGAATGAGATTTGGGCAATTTGCTCCGCATACGCTGACTCCGTCATTAGGAACTCGGCCGCATGAGCCTCGTAGATGTCTCAGGATCGAGGAGGGCCTGCACAAGTTTCTGAGCTCTTTCGATAACATGAGAGCATCATATACGCTAAGCAGCAACGGTATCTTCCTTAGATGGTCTAGGACATTATGGTCCAATTTATCTTCCCTCTGGACAGTTTATTGCTTTGAGTCCTTACTTCTATCTTCTTTACACTTGGACTGGACCTCAATCGGACCATTCAAACCTTCTAAAAAAGATATCTTCGGCTCTCCTTTCCTTTCCTTACCTGGTAAGGCTAGCCTATTACGTTTTTCAGCCGAAAACTTGTTATGGTTATGGTTCAATCAGTTAAATCCCAGCCAAGATTCATGTGATCGGTTGATCATTCTACGTCTTTCTTTCCGATCCGTTGCTTCCAACTTCACTCTGTGATCTAACTGCAAGTGTAGCCATCCTGGCTCCGAAGCTTTCTAAGACTCCCTTGAGTTCCTAAGGTAGCCACTGCTTCAGTAAACGCTGGTTCTTTCTCCCTTAGCTCCGCACTCTTACAACCAAGCACCGGAACCAGCAAACAATCAATTGGCTCGTCAATGGCTAAGTAAATGGCGCTCGAACCCTCCATCCTGTATTTATTTTCTAGTCCCTCGATATCTGACCCGTCAACCTTCCTATCTCCCCTGTCTGTTCCATCAGGTTATTTCACTCCGTCTCTGTCCGGTTATTTCGGTCAGTCGGGCTCTCTGACTGGAATTGGGGTTTATTGGTTTGTATTAGTATAAGTTTCCGTCGTAGTCTGTATCTTAAGGTCCCAGCTCTAGAACATCTCAAGATCTAGCCTCCCGGATCTTTCTTTGCTGGTTCTCCCCGCCTCCGCTACCACGGTATTAGGATGGAAGATTTTATCCACTCACTCGACTGAAAGGCGTATGAAAGCTCCACCCCTTAATACGTATATAATAAGCTTCATAGAGCTGGTGCCCTACCCTGCTGGCTCGCAGCCATTCATTCTGTTGTTTCGCTACGTCTTTTTTCCATGAGAGTGTAGCTTTTAATGGCTTTGACCTTCAACCAATTACCACTCTTCCAACTCACCTTCGATAGACCAACTTTCTTGCTTGAAGCGGGTCGAATGCAGTTGATTGTTTTCTTCTTAGCGGTGTATTAAGACGATTGTTTCAATCATTGAGTGATTGGTTGTGTGGGGGGGGTATAGTGCACGATCGAATCTTTGATCTTCCCCGAAGCCTTTACTGCTATCTCACGAATTGGATTCGAACCAATATCAAGCTACTTGCCCTTTAGTCCCTCTCGGTCGCTTTCCTGACAGTAAGGTAAGTTAAGAAGATTCAGTTTCTGGAAAACGTCTTTATACCCGAATTCAACCATGAAAAGAAAAAAGGCACCCTCAAAATACATGATTAGGACTAGATTCGGTAAGTCTTCTGCGTCTGTAGCCCTATATTTCTTCCTAATCCTATGGTTCAAAAGAATTCATTCCGGGCGCAATCCGTCGAAAGAGCGAAAGCCTGCCTTAGTCTGGTCTGAGAAGTTAAGTGCGTCTTCGGTTCGGATAGACTGAAGAAAGTACACCCCTTATAAGTAGTGAAGAAAGAAAGCTTAGGAGAGCTCCCAGTCAATGAAGGAGGTAAGGCTCGGGATCCCCTCATAGGCTGAGGCAGGGAGGAGAGGAACTTTATTCTATAAATCAAATCTTCAAGGCTGATTGCGTCTTCTCTCCAGTCTTTTCTTTCTATCATCCCGTCTATCTGGATGAGTATGCCCCCCATACAGACATAGAGAGCTTTCTAGTTAAGAATGAGTGCTTCTATCGGCTTTTCTGAGTTCCGTTTGTGGACTCTCTTTGACTGTCTATTTCGTTACCCGACCAATTGACTCCCGCTCCTGCTATCCCTGCTTCTGTCCTTGCGGAATCTCGATATCGATCTCAATCAACAGGCTCTAGTTCAACTGTCTCCACCTCCGCTACCTAAACTCAATCAAATACAATTGTGGGTGATACTTCAAGCGGGACTGGGCCTTACGTGCCACACCAACCCTCCACCTTTACCTATGCCTTCGCATCTGATGTTTTTTACGGTCAACCCCCCCCTCCTTCCATTCTTTCCTTCCTCAAGGCCTAAATGGAGCCATTCCTCGGCTATTCCTATTAGCAGGTTTACAAAGTCCCCAACTGATTGTGTAGCATAAAGGCTTGCTACCAGAATGGGTCTTTCTTCTTCCTCCTAGTCCTATTAGCAACCGATCAACCTCTCTTTGTCACCAACCTCTTTTCGAACAACCCCTTATTGTCAAACCTGTTAGCTCGGTTCGGTATGGAATTCTGAAACCGCTTCCCTCCATTCCCAGGGAGAAGTTCGTCCTGCGCCTCCAGGAACTGCAATTGAGTTTTAATTGTCTATTTCCAATTGATCTGAAATCTCATTCTAATTCTGATTTTTTTTCTTCCGATTGATCAGACAAGCTGGTTGAAGAATTTATCCCACCGAGAGACCAATGCTCGAACTCAACTGCTTGATGCCAAAACCAAAGACTTTCCTCCGGGTTGATCTTTAAAGTAGCTCCAACTAATCACTGAACTATTGGCAGAACGCCTACTTCAATTCACCGAGTTCGCTCTGTCAGCTGCATCGGATGAGTCCGACAGCAAGCCTTCTTTATCTACTAGACCAGTTGGAAAAGCAAAAGCCAAAAAGACCGGTTTTCTCAACCCTGATCGTGATGATCTCAGTCCGCCCAAGGGTGAAAGAGTTGGTTAACCTTCCTTGCCCACGGGGCTGACTTTCTTCAATTCAATACGGAGGATCCCTTCAGTTCCCAGGTCTACCCTTTCTAGGGGATCGTATCCCGGTATACGGATGAGTAAATGTAAAAAAAGGGTTCCGAACCTGGTTGCGTAGCTTAGCTTGGTCGCCTTCGTTAACATTTAGTAATTGGTCTTTCTCTTTCCGGTTGTTTTCATGTATCAAATCCAATGTAGTTTTCTTTCTATAAGTATGAATTCGATTTCGAAATCTGAAATCGAACTAGTACTAACAACGGGAAGATCAAACTTCTTTTAGCTCATATTCAAGCTCAGAGGGGTACAACCAATTAGGATAGACAACGGATTTGGTAATAGAATCGGGTGTGGACATAGCAAACCTCCTACTATAAATAAGAGAGATGCCCTTAGAACAGGCTTGAGGGAAGTTCCTTTTTCGAGATAGAAGACCAATAAAGGTATAACTGCCCCCTTCTTGCCTGGAAGAAAGTAGATCACGGGTGGAAACTGACTCAAGGAAAGGGAACCAAGAAAAGAACGAGCCGGATAAACGGGGACTTCTACTCACTGGAGGAATTCCCAATCATAGATAGAGGAAAGGTTGAATGCTGCCCCCTTCCTCTGACTCCGAATCATTCTTTCAACCTTCGGCCAGGCGCCTAACTAACCTAACTAAGAGGAAGCTAGCATCTTACCGAAATCGGATTTCCTTTTCGTGCCATATGCGCTTAGACTTTCTTTTTTGCCCCTCTTCCCGGTCCAATATTAGTTCTCGAAAGTCTTCGTTTCCGTGTAGAAGCAAACTCTCCAAATTTATGACCAACCCGGTTCAGAACGAGCGTAGAATTAAATAACCTCTTAAAATCAGGATATCATCCCGATCTGCGGGCTTGCATAAATAAATATATATTTATTTATTTATGATATTTATTATATATAATAATAATATTTTATATCGTATCGGAGATAATCAACTATGATTCCCTTCAAATAGGGATTGATCGGTTTTCCCCGACCAATCCACCACTCAATAGGTAGTTGACGTGACCCGGATGGTTTTCCAATAGCCACACGAAGTCTTTCCCAACGCTTAGATTGAGTCGACATCATGCGAGATCGTACCCTGTATCCTGCCCCTCCAAGACGAAACATAACATTACAAGAAGTAAGATTTTATTTAGTCTTGAGTTGACATAGACCAATGGTAGACCGACACATTAGAAGAGCTTGCATAGAGATAGGCGAGATGTCCACTTGGGCATTCTTTGTCCAAAATCTCTTAGCAAACTCGAGAGTCCCATTATCAGATATTAGAGATTTAGATAGTGAAATGGAAACTCCCATTCTATCTAATAACTGCCGGTATTGGAGAGCCACCTGCTCATCTGCAATGACGACATCGTCACCCAGAATGGCATAGCGCCTGAAAGGTCTTTTCCTCTCAGGGTAGCACATTTCCGCTGCCAACCAAAGAATATAATGGTGTGACAACGCGAACAAAGTTCGTTTAGAGAATAGAATACCAGGTGAAAACACTCCATCTTGTATGGAATGTATTTTATTAACATTCCATTCAAAAGCAGCGATCTCATGCTTCAAATTTGAAAAGATATTGATAGGAGCATGAGCACCGGGCATGGGTAGATCGAGTTTCTCTCGGGCGGTCCGAGACCAACCTTTAAGAAACTGACGACCATCCATTGGAGTGCTTTTCCAAGTAGGTTCCCAACGTAACCCTTTCTCAAGGGGAATTTGGGAAATCCA
>QGSO01000007.1:5000-20986 GCA_011037825.1 Carya cathayensis | reverse complement strand
CTTTGATTAGTTCAATTAACCCAGCCTCAAGGACAGAAAGGGAGGGTAGGGTTTTTTTTAAAAACTCAATCAATCGCTTTGCCCGACTTGCTTTTCGCCACATTCAAGCTTAGGAAAGAAAGTAAAGATTGTATTGTTTCTAAGTCCCAATAGACTGAAATGGGGCATTCTGCCCATCTAAGAGTCTATTCTAGCAAACCAAGGGAAGCAGCTTATTTGTCCTAACAAGGGGTTCCCCTAACTTCCAACAGGGCATTCATTCGTGAAACCTGTTCTTCTTCGTCCCAACAACCTACCTTCCTAGCCTAGTAGCCCAGATCCCAGATCGGATTCACGTGCACAAGCTAACCGGCCCTTCTAGGAGTCATCCCTTCTTTATCTGCAAATCGGATTCTAACTGTTAGGAATCTCTATCGTCTTCTGCATAGTCTTTATATTTGAAAGAATCCTCCATCAACAGACATGGAAAAAGAGCAAGCCAAGACTTTCACAAGAAAGCTGGACTTGGCTGGGTAAAACCTTTATTGGGTACGAAGGTAAGCCATAAAAAGGGGCTAAGCGGGTATTAACTCCTCCCTTGCCGCTACTACCGAGGCCTATTGTCCACGAAGTCTGATCTCTTAACTGGCTTTGGAAAGGCATACAAAGACTATTCGAAGACAATGGGATTGGTTCTCTTACAGTTCAATTCCAGGTGAAAAATAAAGCGCATTACTCCTTCCAATATTCATTGCCTCTAGTTCCGACTTAAGAGTTAGACTGGGCGATATATTCTTTCTTGCGCAAAGCCTCTCTCCTGATCTTGATAGCACGGGAAAGAAGAACTATAGAGTTAGAGTAGAGGGAAAGCCCAGGTCCTATCGAACCTTTCTATGGTCGCCTCGGTCTCTTTTTTTTTACTTTTTAGGATCAACCTCTTTCGGATATGAAAGAACCAGCCCTTGACAGGCGAAGAGAGCATCAGTAAGGCTCTGCCTTATCTATAGAAAAAAAAAAAAGAAGCTTCCTCTAGTCGGTCCTAAAGATAAAAGTCTTCTTCCTTTACCTCAAGGCTTCCTACTTTCTTTCCTGGCGATTAGGAAGTTTCCTAGGCGTGGTACGGTATATGAAAAGCCTTCCATTGAACTGACACTCCTTTTCTTAATCTTATTCACATCCAGAAGCACTTTACGCTCCAGGACCGATTAGAGGATGTGTCCAACGATCAAAATAAGCAAGCCTTGCCGCATCCGATAGAAAGAAAATATATGCCAAACTTATATCCAAAAGCTAAGGGTGTGGACAATAGAAGGTGCAAGTTTTTCCGGGGCAATAAATATTCTCACTATCCAATATGAGTCTAGTTTATGAATACGAAAGTCTTTAGAATCTAATAGTCTTTCATATAGGTGGTAAGAAATAAGATTCTCGAACAACCTATTTTCTTCCTGATGTCCGTGGGTGTGGGACTAGTCATTCCCGCTACGCACCTTGCCTTACTAGCTTTATTGTAATCCTCTTTTCCCTCAATCCTCTTCTGCATCACCAATGATAGTTGACCAAGAACTCCTACTACCACTAGCACCGGTTACTGGAACAGCAGATGATTTCACTCTAACAACGGCACCAACGGATACTATCACAGCTAATTGAAGTGCTAGTACAGCAACTGCGGTTAGTAATTCAATTGCCAGTCCTCTACCACCGGTTAGAATACCCAGATCTCCTCAACGCAGACGCTCTTGGCATAGAAGCTGTCTTCATTTTCGCTCTTGGTCTTACCGGTGCTTTAGCCATATCTGTTGTTTGCCTTTGCCTACCTGCTGTTGGTGTAAGCGTAACCGGTCTTACTGCTATCGAATCCGCTCTTGGGAATCTCATAGGTAAGAATGAAGCCAATGCTGGTGATTCAGGAAGTGAATCAGAAGAGGTTGTTCAAAAAGGGATTGACCTAAGCTAACTCACGCCTGGAACTCCTTAATCAGTTAATCCGGAAGTGACTTCGATACCTTTCCAAGAGTCAGTAGCTACCTTGAGAACAAGAGTTCAAGCATCATCCCTTGAAGCTTTGAAGACAAAGGCAATCTCGATGAGAAGCAAGGAAATTCTACCCTTTGAAAGCATTCCAATAGCAGCTGATTCTGTAACCTAGTCTTTCCCTGTAACCTCTATCCTTGTAATGCCGACTCTGATCCTTCCTGGCCTGGCTATATCATATCGCCTTCACTCTACGGTCTTTCTTCAAGAGAATGCCCTTAGTCCTAATCTCCTAATGACCTTACTCAAACTAAACCACCAACAGGTCCTTCTTTCAAACTCGGTCAATCAGTTTGCGGGAAAGAGACAAGAACTTCTTATATAGCATTTTCATCAATAGTAGCCCTTATTCCTTCAACGGCAGCAGCAGGGGATATTGCCGTTCTATAATATAAGATAATATCGGAGTCGAAGGGCAAAAGATTCTATTCTTCCGAACCCCAGAGAAAAGGAGTAGAATTTAGCTTACGCCCTTGGCTACTCTACTACGCTATGAAAAGCACCAACAGTGATAAGGCCTCCAAGTGCAGCGACAGGGGCGACATCTCTATATGTTGATAGATACCCGCGAGAGTCACTCGCTTCTTTAAGCCCGGAAGTGAAGGAACTATCTTCCCTTGAGCCAGGTCTTTCTTGATTGAAGATGTCACTTGCTACGATTCCGAACCGCTGCGCACCTGTCCTCTTTTTTTAGCGAATAATTCCTACCTATTTCGAAAGAGTTCCACATCTATGGCTATGCTCGGATCTAACTCTCTCTCTCTTTCCGGCTTAGCTTAGTGAAGAGAGGGGCCTTTCTTACCTAAGGATCATTTCCCTTTGGGTATGAGCTTCTCTTCTAGGAGCCCTGCCTCCAACATCGCTTATTCTGCCTTGCCTCTATCTCTATCTAAGTGAATTTCTTCTTCATTCGATTCATAAGACCTCCTATTTGAAATAGCAAAAGAAGAAGGAGAACTCCCAGCTCTGGAGCTGATTGAATGATTCTTGTTCACTGCTAAGCTAATCGTTCTGTCCTACTTGACTCTATTATGATACCTAACCCTAGGGTGAGAATCGCTAGCTCTTAGACTAGCTCTGGCTTGACGTTGACTCTTTCCAGGTATGATATTAAAGTAACTAGGGTTAGGGAGGGCGACATGGATTTGGATTCGGATTAGAAAGAAAGGAAAGAGGAGACCCTCAATCAATGCTTTCGGGTTGATTCATCCTATCGCACCGAACCCGAACTAGGGCTATGGTCCCTTCTTCGCATCTGAGCTTTCTGGGGAAGGCACGAGCGTAGGGAAAGGGAAGAAGTCAGTGCTTTAGAAGAGTTCTTTCTATCTCTTTCTTAATCTTCAGTAAGAGTCAGTTGATGAGAAGCCTCCGCCCAAAGGTGCTTTCGCGAAAGCCTAAGCCGGTCCCCGGATGGTGTAAGTCCTTACTGTTGAAGAAAGCGAGAACGGATAGTACTAAACTGATAGAAGACTCCCACTTGTGGCTAATAGTCTATATTGTGGGGCACCTTTCAGGTTCTGGAGAAAGTGCATTCCTAGGCTAAGGAAAGGTAGTGCAGGATCGGATGACTTTCCAAGAGAGCCCTACGCCTTATGACGAAAGGGGAATCGGCCGATAAAAGAAACCTTCGCGCCTCCGGAATCACAAATTGACGTAGATGATAGAGGCAGAGCAGACGCTGTGAATAGGGCTTACTCCTTTTCCTTAGCTTCACTCTTAGAGCACTTGCCCTATCTAAGAACAAGCCGGGTAATCCCCTATCTATTTCGCTTTCTAGCCTTGTACTGATGCACACATCTACCGGGTCTCTCTCTGAGCAAGGTATTTTAGCTCACACGAGAGCCAGAAAGCTTTCCTTAAGATAATTCGCCCATACAATATAAAGACCATATTATAGGTTAGTTACCCCATCATAATCATAAGTAGGGCTAGCTTGTGAATGTCGCGTAAGGCCTCCCGCGTGGAGAATGAACTAAGCCAATGCCAGACGATGGAAAAGTGATTAGCTTCCCTAATAGAAAAGGGAGGGCGTACCTTACCTTACTTATACTGACTCTAATATAATAGGCTTGCCTTAAGTAAAGGTGAAAAAAGTCCCTACTACTAGTGGGCGGAAGACCACTCAGTTAACTCAACTAGAGATAATAACTATAACCAACACTTATAAGAGTTCTCGTATGCACTATACATACATGAGTGAAGTGACTTCCGGGGGAAGGCACGAACGGACTCCTTATACTACTGTAAGCATATGAAGGAATGGGCTCTACTCTCTCTGAATGGAGAGAATAAGTTCTACTCTTTCACTGGCTGCTATCTTACTAAAGAGTGGTCCTCTCTTTGCTACCCTCTCGTCACTCGCTTCCTTTCGAGAAGACGAAGAGGATGACACTGGGGATCGTTCTTACTTAAAGAAATTCCCATGAGCTGCCTTGAGCCGGTAACTCCAAAATCGATGATTCTTGGCCACTGACTTACTGCTTTCATTCAAATGCCACTGATGCGTAAGACATTGAGTTGGACTACTTTCCTTCTGGTAATGCCTTTCTTTCCCTGCCTTGCCCTTCTCAGCTTCCTTCTTTTTCCTCCCACCCTGGCGCTTGCTTTGTCTCTGCCTATGCTCTAGCTACCTACTATGCTTGCTCCAGCTGCTGCCATCTTTGCTCCAACCTTTACCTTTGTGGGATCCACTGGCATTGGTTCTCGAACTGAAACTGGAAATTTAACCAAAAAGTCTGCCTTTGCCACAGGCTCTGCTGCGAGCTCCGGTACTCGAATTGCCTCGGATGTTGAAACAAGCTTTTGAGCTCCAACTGAATCTAAGTAAACGAGGACAACTGGGTATGCAATCAACTATTGTTGGTTCTGAATCAACGGGTGAACCCGCTACCTCTACCTTTGCTTCTGGCTTTAATGCATGCGCTCGAACATGGACTCAATCTCGATCCACGCCTAGATTTGCCATTGAATTCGCTGCTGGAACTTAGTCAGCTACATTCTTAAACTACTGCTACCTTCCTTTCCGCTGCTTTCTCTGCTGGTGGTTCCGGAAAAACCTCAATTGGTGCTTCTCACTGTTATGCTGTGGGGTAAGCTGCTCCTGCAGGCACGGGATCTTCTATTGATATCAAATTTGTGACTTATAGCTTTGCCACGAGGTCTGCTGCTAGCTTGATTTATGCCTCTATTGCTTCAACCGAGTAAACCGTTGCTCTTGCTCTTGTCTATGCTTCCTCTTTTTTTCATGCAATAAAAAAACCCAGGCGACCTTTGTCAAATAGAGACTGAAAGAAGCTTCTATTTATAGGCGTTGGAGGCCCTTAACCCTTTCTTATTATTAGTAAGATAGGTTGTCTTAGTTCCGTAACATGGTTCAAACCTGGCCTTTCATGAATATGTAACCCCATCTACTAGATTTTAGTGCGCTGAATCATTATCCCCGTACGGATTTGAGTACGAAAGGCCCACCCCAAAAAGCGAATAGTCCTTTGTTTGCGGGTATCGCCACGCGGCTTAACCCCGATCACCCCCTCAGGAAGAGTATGCAATAATAGAGCGCCCAAGCGAAGTTCTGTCAGAGAGTACTCCACCACGAGGGTTCCAAACCTCAGTCAATCGTCAATCTCCAGCCCAAAACTGACCCGTACAAAACCATGTGATCTGTCCCCGTTTACGTACCCCACTGGCTTCTTAGTACCCTGCCTACTCGTCTTCGTCTTTAACTGGCTTAAAAGTACCCAGCTACATGATGGAACTCCCCTCGGCCAATCGTAACTCGCCTCCTAGCTTAGGAAAAAGATGTTTGTTTGGCATCTATGCCCCTATCTCTTGATTGATCTGATCAGACGCTTGCTTTTTCTCAGTCAAGATAGTACCCTGTACAGCTCTGTAAGTACAGTCACAAGTTAAGCTCTTACAGCAAACAGCAATAGCTACAAGTACAGCTCGCTCTGTAAGTCTACTAGCACCAGTACAGTAAGTCAGATGTTAATCTTTATTACATAACCTTAAAGAATCGGTACAAACAAGAAAGACACGCGAGTAATATGATTATCAAGATCTTGATTCTACTTCTTGAATCTTGGAATCTTTGATCTTGATGGAATGCGCGCTGATAGGATGAGATGGGAGGGTCTCGTGGATCACACGTGGAGATGAGAGCCTCATCCAACGTTGGGGAGACATCCACACGAGACGAGTTTAGGCTTGTGGAGGTGGGTCTTTCCCTAAGGTGACGAGTTCCCTATCTAGTCCCTGTGAGTTGAGCGTCTCTTTCATGTTCCTAGACTGCCTGGTTACGTTACCAATGTGTGGGGAATCCCTAAATCTTTTGTTGGGTATACCTCTGGGGGCGTTGGGGAACTTATCCAGAATGACCGATTCTTTTAGGAGGTATAATTTCTTGGGGAAGCGGGACGCTTATATCCGTTGCTCTCCTTCGGACCCTTTTCTTTTTTTACATTTGAAACCAATTTGTTGAAATGCTCTTAATCTATTTTGATAAACATTTTTGAAATAAGAAAGTACGTCATCCGCGTTATAACAGCAAGCTAAATAGACTTTCATTCATAAACTTTCTCTTCAAAAGAAGCGTTCCTTGCAACAATTGTTTGTTTGTAAATCTAGGAATTCATTGAATTTATTTATTTTTGAATCGATCAACGGAAAGATTCCCACTGGGCTAATTGAGACAAGGACTCCTAAAACTATGGCAGGGCTTGCTAATTCCTCGAATGAGTTCCAGGCTTGTTGACTCGAGTTTCACTTTGAAAAAATTGATGAGTTGATTGGGCAGAATCGTCAAAGAGTGGGTGCGAGCCCGAAGTAAATCAATTATCGCCACTTAATCACTGACTCGTACTTCACCAGCATGAATTCGCATACGTCCTTCCCTTTCGTAAGAATAGGTGAGAGACTAGCTTGTACAGCTTGTCCGAGTCAGTAGCTTTAGTAGTAAGTAGCTCTCTTGTCTTTAGTCAAGTAAGCCCTAAGTAGGCGAGTCGGAAAGGCAGCAAGTAAGGACTAGTTGTTTTCACGATCTCAATTCGACGTTGGAGTTGTTTCCGATCGATAGCTTGACCCTCTTTCTTCTGTGAGAAAATAAATCCTGTTGTTAGCCGATCAAGAAAGAGTGATTCAAAAACTAGCTAGAGTGAGTTGAGTCCCGTTACGAGCCCTTACTCGTAGCGTAGTTTTGGAGTGGAGGGAGACTGGCGGATGAGATTTTCAGCGTCAGCAAAGGTGACGTTTGGTTCTGTTTCAGTAGTGGGGGTTGCTTCGGCGCCCCATTATTAGTAAGGCGTTGACTTTACTAGAGGAGGCGTTTAGCTCGACTGAGATTTCGAGAGGAAAGTGATGACGCCTGGCTCATCTTTCATTATCAAAAGGAACTCCACTTTAATCAATCGTTTAGGTTGCTCTAGCTCCTATTAGGAGAGGAAAGCGGCTCTTAAGGAAGTGAAAGTCCCACTCTCGCTCAGGAAGAAGCCAATCCCGAAATCCGCTTATGGCAAGAAAGCTCAACTTCTGGACTATCGAAGGCGTGCGCTCCTCTCATCCTTCCTTAACCCCATCTCCATCAATCAATCGGAAGAGGAAGGGGACTGGGCTCGACACCAAAAGCACGTTGGCTAGGTTGAATTCTGGGTCTGAAGCCCTCGGCAACAAAACAAGAAAAGAAGGCCGAAACCAAGCAACTCTCCTTATCATGAAACAACTCTCCTCTCGTCTCCCTCACTA
Organism: Carya cathayensis; assembly: GCA_011037825.1. Taxonomy (NCBI): domain Eukaryota; kingdom Viridiplantae; phylum Streptophyta; class Magnoliopsida; order Fagales; family Juglandaceae; genus Carya; species Carya cathayensis. The sequence continues at coordinate 13,231 of QGSO01000007.1, read as the reverse complement.
GTATCCATCATTGCAAATGGAAATTGACATCTGAAAAATGGTTCACTGTGTTTTAGAATGCGAAAGAGTACAATATCGATTTAAAAATCTCTCTACATCTCTAGCACATTATATATCCATACGGACCCTTCTCTGTTTAACCCAATTACCATACCATCCAAATGCATTGTCTTGCTCCCTGGCAGTAGCTCAGCCCGTATTTAATAAGTATCCCCCTCTGAGTGTAGGGAGGCCTCCTCACCCTGTGATTCCTGCGGGGGGGTTCTCCTATCAATTGCACCAAGCGCGGGTTCCCTTATCGGATGAAAAATGAGACCCTTCCAGCAGGCAAATTCCAAACCTGGTATACTCTCTTTGAGAAGGGGTATGATGGTTTCTTCAAGATGGAAACGGCGTAAGACTTGGCCAATAGAGAAAATGTTAGCAAAGACCGGGGCGGGTCTTTCTTGGCCAAATCTTTCCCTAAACTTCACTGTATCCAAGAAAGAGTAAACTAGGTCGAAAATCTCGGGATGTAAGTGTGGTTCCAGCCCATCTAAAAGAATTTCGAGGTCTTCACGCAGATACAGATGAGAGAGATCGAATACCTCGATCTTAGTAAGTCGGCCTGGCTTATTGTTCCAGCCCAATACCCGACTATAAAAAGCTCTTTTCTCATCTCCATCTTCTGCCTCGTCCGGCTTTTGAATGGATAATGGAAAGAGACTTTTACGCAAGACTGCGGCGAGAGCTCGACAGACGAGTTCATCTCTTGCTTCAGCCACAAGCACAGTTCTATCTTGGAAGACGCCCGTTCCCCCCACTTCTTCTTCGAAATAAGGAAAGGCCCCATAGGTGAACTGCAATATAGAGTCATAAATAGGGTGCCCGCTAAAAGAGGGAAAAGTGACTTCCACTACCTTTTTTAAAGGAGAGAACTCATAGGAGCCATTCAACAAATCCCTTTGAATTGACCATAAGTCCTTCTCGTTCAAGGGAATATTATGACTCTCACGGTTATAGATCCTATGCAGTTCACGAACTACCTCGCCTACCCCATGATCATTGATTAAGCCCTTACGAAACCTCTCCAATAACTGGAGAAAAAAGGTGGAAAGTTTACTGCTATTCATAATTTCCTGTTGTGGAACTCCCAAAGTGATCCTTACTTCTTTGTGTTCCCTTCGACCAGGAACTTCGTTGCCAACAGGTCTCACTTTCAAAAGGATGATGACTTCGTGTTCCTGCCGGCCAGGATGCGGAATTATAGAGATAAAGATTTGAAAGAAACGACCCATAATGAAATTAAGGATCGAGTGCAAGAGAGAATGCCGCGATAAAAGTTCTTTCCAAACAGATTTGTCCATCAATGATTATCTCGTGTCGTTGAATGGCGCGGGGACTTTTACTTCCGAGCCCAGCAGGGGGAAATCTGGAATCAGTGCATAGTTACCCTGGTAAACCAGACAAGCTGGAGGGACTTCCGGGGTAAGCGCGATTTAATGCATTACTTCCCCCTCTCCTGTAGTAGCACTCTATTCTACTAGTATGAGTAATAAAGTAGCTTCAAACTCAGTTAGTAAAGGTAGATGATGACAACTTTTTTGAGGCTAAAGACACTAAAAAGAGTCACAAAAAGTCAGATAAGGCTAAGGTAAGGGTGCAGGAGCTAGGGTCCCTCTAGCCCTTACTTATGCTGATCTTTCTATTGGTTCGAGTCCCCATGAGAAAGGGAAAAGCTTTCGTCCTATACAGCAGGAGAAGGAAGTCTCGCCCGCAATCCCATCAGGGCCTTTTCTCTAGGAGACCTTCTTCTTTGGAAGGGAGAGTCAGCTAACTCTTCCCCTACTCCGGCATGGTCTACTGACTCTGGGAAGCTTCCTAAACCTATATCTTTTAAAGGACATTAAAAAGAAGCGGGAAAAAAAGGTCTCTTCTGGCCACAATTCAAAGCAGATACCAACTCCTCATAAATCCCAGCCTACTCAGTCCACCCGCGCAAGTGGTCCTTCATGGTCGCTTTCTCCGTCTTCTCCTGCTAAGGCTGCACCCCCAATCCATATCAATTCCCATGCTGCTTCTCAATCAAAGCAAGAAACTAAGCAGGCGGATTCCCCTCATCTTGCAAGTCGGGGCAGTAGAGTTGATCTCAAAGAGCAGCCTCCCAGAAGCAAAGAAGGATTTCACAGCTTTAACAACCAGGTCACCGACAATGCCCCAAGCAATTATAAAGAAAAGGCTATTAAAGCCATCTGGCCCCAGGGCTTTATGGGGCTTGAGAGAGAAAAAACTTCTCTGATTTCACCCCCCGAAACCTAACCGGCCAGAGCAAAACTTTGCGCAAGAGTAAGCTTTTTGGAGAGGGTTCGATTGAGAATGCCAAGATTAGGGCTCACATTACCGGGGGTGCTGACCAGGGGGCTTTGGTAGAATCTTAGAATTTCTGCTTTGACATCAGAAGGCTTACTAAGCTTGGAACCATCCTCTTTGCAGAGAGAAAGGATCTGACTCCTTCCATGAAAACTTTTTATCGCATTGAAAAAGAATTGGGTATTCTGGTCACCTTTATGAAGCCGGGAGGGCTTAAACTAAATTTTGATGCTGCGGCGAGGACCGGTTTCCCGATGGCAGCAGTCACGGGGAGGAATGATCAAGGCACAACTCTTCATCTCTGGACGTCCATGCACTTTACTTCCAATCCTTTGGTAGCAGAAGCACGAGCGGCCCTACTCGCAGTGCAGCAAGCTTCTTGCCTCAATCAAGAACAAATTCTTTTCGAAGGTGATGCTCTACTGGTATGCAATGCTATTAACGATGATTCAATCGAACCAGACTGGAAGATCGACCCCATTGTACGAGACATCAGAAGTTATCTGGTCAAAGACCCTGGATGGAAATTCTGTGCAATTCCAAGACAGGCTAACTCTCAAGCTCATCGCCTTTTCGCACTGGGCAGCATCCATTGAGAATGGTAGGGTTGTTGTGAAAGCCCCGAGGAAAACCCCCCTCCCCCATCACAGAGGAAACTGCTAGCACTAAGGTACCTAGCTTTGCTACAGCCGTTAAGGGGACATCCTCAGCTGCAGTTAGAGGATCTAGTTCTCCAGATGGTGCTACCAGCTATGCAAATGCAGTCAAAGGACTAGTCTCAGCAGAGAATGGAGAGAAGGGCTTAAGAGGTAAGACTTTGACTCCTATGGACTTAAGTTACATTAAGCCGGTTATAGAGAATGGTAGGCTTAAGGTGATGCCCCCGAGGTGGCTGCAGTAGGTTGTGAGGAATGGCAAAAGACCCTGATTGGCTACTTCGTTGGCCAAAAATTGCATTTTTCGGTGGTGAACTCGATTGCTCATAGAATTTTGGGCAAGTCGGGCGCAGAGGAAGTCCTTTCCTCTTAAAATGGCTTTATTTTCTTCAAATTGGATTGCTATGACAGTTTGAATTCAGTTTTGGAGAGAGCTCCGTGGCATATGGCCAATAGGCCACTGGTCCTCAAAAAATGGCATCCAAATTTTGATCTCCTCAAGGAGGATTTAAGGTCTGTCCCTCTTTGGGTTAAGCTTCACGGAGTGCCTCTTGAATATTGGACTCCGGTAGGCTTAAGTCACATAGCCAGCGCGGTGGGCAAACCGCTTCACACAGACAAGCTGACAGCTTCCAAAAAAAGAATTAGCTTTGCTCGTATTTGTGTAGAAGTTGAGGCTTCCAAGGAATTGCCTAAGGACTTTTATATTCAATGTGAGGTGACTGGATCACTATTCTTGTGGAGTATGACTGGAAGCCTCAAGTATGTACTCACTGCAAAGTCTTTGGACACACCAATGCCCAATGTCCTCTGCTTAAATCAAGCTCAAAACCAGCTGACAAGGATTCTAAAGGTGATGGCTCGGATGAATGGGTGGAGGTCAGGCCCAAGAAAAAAGGGAAAGCAGGAGAGGGGACCAGCAACCTTCAGTCTGTTAAGGAAGGTAGTGAGAATAGGCCGTCCAGCAAGGAATCTACTTGCCCTACCCAGAAAAATTCTGTTTAAGATCTTACTCCTCAAACTAGTGAGGGACAATTCAAGAGTTCCTCTGCGCCTGAAGGGTCCCAGTACACGGCCAGCCCGGATAATTTTACCAAAAATGGCTCTCATCCTATTTCAGGGGATATTGCTATGGTGCAGACAGATTGTATGGCTACCCCCATTTGTGTCAAAACCGGGGGCCACTCTGACCCGTTAACTGCTTCTCCGGATATCAACCCTTTGGGAGGTAAAGTTGTTGATTCTCTGGAAAAGAAAGGCCTTGTCCTCAAAGGGAATAAAGGCAAGAATAAAGTTTCTTCCCCCTTGAGCAAGGGGCGAAGAAAATAGTAGCTTTGCTTGTTGTGCTCCCTTCTTTTGGCGTTTCCATGTTTTTTGGCTGCTGGAATGTGAGGGGGTCGGTAGACCCTATGAAACAAAGGGAAGTTAGACATTGGATAAGAGAGCACAAGCTTGTTTTTTGTGGTCTTGTAGAGACCAAAGTAAAAATAGCAAATAAGGAGGTTGTGTTGCAGAACATTTCGAGGGGATGAGAAGCCTTTTGTAACTATAATAGTTCTTCCCATGGGAGGATTTGGATCTGCTGGGATCCGGGTTTTGTCTCAGTCTCTATAATTGAGGAGAATGACCAGGCTGTTCACTGCAGAGTTCAAGAGATTGGGAATTCTTTGAGCTGTTTTGTTTCTGTTATATATGGTGACAATTGTCATGGCAGGAGAGAGAGCTTATGGGCGGATTTGCTTTCTTGTGCTTCAGCTTTCAGAGGCAGCCCCTGGTTAGTGTTTGGTGACTTTAATGCTATAAGAAAACAGAATGAAAGGGTGGGGGGTTCGCGAGATTGGCCAAACTGGATGGACTCTCTTGATGAGTGCATCATTGAAGCTGATCTTGATGACTTCAAATTTGGGGGTCACTTCTTCACTTGGTCTAATAGGAGAGAGGAAGGCCCCATTTTGAGAAAGCTCGATAGGGCTCTTGTTAATTCTGAGTGGGATTCCAGATTCTCTGGGTCTGAGGCTACCTTTTTACCTCCAGGTGTATCGGATCATTCCCCTGTTGTGGTGAAAGTGGCTGAAATGCCCCGTTCGAGAAAGCCCTTCAGGTTCTTCAACTTCTGGGCAGATCATCCTGGTTTTCTCCCGCTTGTTAGGGAGGTTTGGTTGGAAGATATCCAAGGTTCTCCTATGTTCCAGCTTTGCTCCAAGCTGAAAATTTTGAAAAGAAAGTGAAAAGATCTGAATAACCTCCACTTCTCTGATATTCAAGGTAGGGTTGTGCAGGCCAAGGCTAGATTGGACACTCTTCAGAGACAAATCCAAGATAGCCCGACAGATCCTCATCTTTGCAAAGAAGAGGTAATGGCAGTTAAGGTTTATGGTGACCTTTGCAGGGCGGAAGAAAGTTTTTTCAGGCAAAAATCTCGGATTCAATGGCTTAACTTGGGAGATCAGAACACTGAGTTTTTTTTCAGATCGGTCAAGAGTCGCCAAGGGAGAAACTAAATTGTCTCTTTTGTTAAGGAGGACGGTTCTAGGGCCCTTCTTAGGTAAAAGATGAAATTGTTGGCTTCTTTAGGAATCTTCTTAGGGGTACTCCTCTCCAAGGTACCATTGAGATGGATACCCGGGTCATGAAAAGGAAAGTTTCCTCTTCCCAGTGTCTTGACCTTACTAAAGAAGTTACTGATGATGAGATTCAAAATGTTTTCTTTTCCCTCAAAGACAACAAAGCTCCTGGCCCCGATGGTTTCAATGCTCTTTTCTTTAAGAGGGCATGGTGTGTAATGTAATAGGGCATGATGTGATAAAGGCCATCAAGTCTTTCTTCCAGTCTGGCAGGTTGCTAAAGGAGCTCAATGCTACTGCTATTGCTTTGGTTCCTAAAGTTCCTAATCCAGATAAGTGGAAGGATTTTCGGCCTATTTCTTGCTGTAACACTGTCTATAAATGTATTGCCAAGATTGTGGCTAATCGATTCAAAGTTGTCCTTCCTAACCTTGTTGGTCCCCAGCAAACTGCCTTTATCCAAGGCAGAAGGATAGGTGACAACATCCTTTTGGCTCAGGAGCTCTTGATAAATTACCACCGGGACAAAGGTTCTCCCCGATGCGCTCTAAAAGTGGATCTCATGAAAGCTTTTGATAGAGTTCGCTGGGACTTCATTCTTGGGATTCTCAGGGCCAGTGGTTTCCCTAATGCTTTTACTCAGTGGATCATGGAATGTATCTCGACGACCAGCTTTTCCATCTCTATTAATGGGGAATTGAATGGATTCTTCCAGGGAGGGAGGGGCCTCAGGCAAGGAGACCCATTCTCCCCATACCTGTTTGTTTTAGTCATGAAGGCCTTTTCAGGTTTGCTGTCTGACAAAATTCAGCAGGGGCATTTCAAGTACCACTGGAGATGCCAAAAGCGGAAAATCTCTCATCTTTGTTTTGCGGATGACTTACTTTTCTTTTGCAGAGGGGAAATTGGTTCCGTCTCCATCATCAAAGATTGCCTTATTTCCTTTCCAGAGATGTCCGGCCTCACTCCTAACCCGGACAAGAGCAACATTTTCATGTGTGGGGTTGACGAGAGTGTGAAGTGCCAGTTGCTTGCTTCCTTGGGGTATAAAGAGGGTACTTTGCCAGTTAGATACCTGGGAGTTCCCCTTATCTCCTCTAGACTCAAGAAAGTTGATTGCTCTATCTTAGTTGATAAGATTGTTGGAAGAGTCAAGAGCTGGACTTGTAAAGCCCTTTCCTATGCTGGCAGGCTTCAGCTGGTAAACTCTATCCTCTTTTCTATCCAGGTTTACTGGTCTTCTCTCTTCGTTCTTCCTATGGGGGTTATCAAGCAAGTGGAAGAGATTCTCAGATCCTTTTTATGGAAGGGATCGGAGCTCAAAAGCTCTGGGGCTAAGGTGGCTTGGGATGTAATCTGTAGACCAAAGAAGGAAGGAGGCTTGGGTTTAAAGCGAGTGGATCTTTGGAACAGAGCAGCTATGCTCAAGCATCTTTGGCATATCTGCTTTGACAAGGACCATTCGATATGGTCTAATTGGGTTAGGGTCTACCTTATCAAAGGTAGGGACTTCTGGGCGTTGAAGCTCCCAGGTGATTGTTCTTGGTCTTGGAGGAAAATCTGGAAGCTCAGACCGCTTGCTCATGGCAGAATAGTTAAGGTAGCGGGCAATGGGAATTCTCCTTACACTTTAGTTTGGAAGGGGTCTCCCTCTGGCTCCTTTTCCATCAAATCTGCTTGGGATAGTCTCCGCCCCCGGGCTGCTTCTGTTTTCTGGCATAAGCTTGTTTGGCACAGGAAAGCTATCCCTCGTCACGCTTTTATCCTCTGGTTGGCTACCTTGGGGAGGCTCCCTACCAAGGATGTGCTTAGCAAACATGGTATGTCTGTAGATTTTACTTGTATTCTGTGTGGGCAGGAAGAGGAATCTCTTAACCATCTCTTCTTTTCCTGTTCCTTCTCCTCCTCTATCTGGATCTCTTTGTGTGGAAAATGCAACATCCCGTCTGTTGCTATGAATTGGGAGGACACTCTGCGTTGGATGGCTCAAACTTTTAGGGGCAACTCTCTTTCCAGTTTAACTGCTAGATTGATGTTCGCTGCTGTAGTCTACGGTATTTGGCGGGAAAGGAACTCTCGCCTCTTTCAGGGCCGAGCTCTTGATGTTGCTAATGTTTGTTATGAGATTCTCTTTTGGATTAGGGCTAAAATGAATTCCCTTCGTGGGCTCCATCCCACCGCGGAAAATAGCTGGTTTTTTAGCTCTTGGGGTCTTTCTTGTACTTCTTATAGATCTTAGTTCTTGGTTGTTTCCTTTTCCCTGCTTAGTTGTGATGTTGGTCAGGGCCTCCCTGTGATGTAAGTTGTTGCCTGGGGTATGCCCTAGTGATTTTGTATTGTTCTTTCTATTTATTTAATTCTTACTTACCAAAAAAAAAAAAGACTTGAACATGGATTCTTTCCCATCGACTGGACTTTTCACAGAGACCAGGAACAAGGACCAGGACGAATAGGGAACGGGAACGACTCTTTTCGTTTCGGGATTTGAGTAGGTAAGGGCAGCGGGACCAGCAACATGAACAATCGGACCAAGCAAGCTATTAAGCCAACTAACAAAGCCACAAGCTACAGGCAGGATCCTTTGTTAGCTCTACGATTAGGGAGTACGTCACCTTCCCTTCTCTTGCGGAGCCTCGTCGTATGTTGAGTTTGACTTTACTAA
>QGSO01000006.1:5000-7500 GCA_011037825.1 Carya cathayensis | reverse complement strand
CTAGCGGGAGGAGTTCAAGAATCCGGGACTGGACATGGATACGAGCTCACGAGGCCTCTTTCAAACATTATGTCTGACGAGGGAGGGAAGCTCTCCGGTTTCCGTCCCGGCTCTCTATTCAGCTTCTTGGCTTAGTCAGCTCTTCTTTCTGGCGCTCTTTCAGCAAAGGAGGCTCGGAATGAAAAAGCCCTTGGTTGGGGAGGGGAGGAAGGGGCCGGAAGAGGAGGTACCGGCTGAGAAGGTCCCGCCTGAGGAGGTACCGGCTGTGGCTGTATGGAGGATTCCCCCTGGTCAAACTGTGGTGGACTACGGGGGGATCTCATAAGCGCTCGGAGCGTATCCCGAGCAGACGAAGAGTTATCCGATGAGGAAACAGACATTATTAAATCACTAGTTAAGACAGCAAAACAAATCAAATTTTGCAACATCGAAAGAATGGAAATGCGAGAGATGTGCAATAAAAATAAAGTGACGCTATAGACTCAAAATAAAAAATAAGCTTTGTATTTAGACCTGCAATTATAAAATATTATATTATAGACAACAATACAAACTAATAAAAGAAAAAGAAAACGAGATAAGAATTTCTTTTTGTTAGAAAAGGATTGACTTCCGCTCCAATGAAACGCCCGGCAAAACCGGCGACCATCAGGGTAAGAAAGCCCCAAAATGAGTATAGTACTTTATTCATTCGAAGCAAACTCAACTAATAAGAAAGAGATTATTCCCTAATCACTTGAGATGCTGGGGAAGCCGGCAGCTGTGCCCTAACTCACTCCTTTGAGTCATTTTTTTATTTTTCAAAGAAAGCCTGGTTGGTGTTCTTTCGCCTTGCATAACGTAAGGAAGACAGACTGTCACACGGCCTAAGAGAGAGAAAGAAAAGTAAGTGACGGCAGAGCTTGAAGTCACTAGAGGCATTCTACTTCTCGGTTCTTTTACCAGCCAGCCTACGGCACCTGAGCATCTGCACGACGTTCTCATATGATCCTGTGACTGGGCTGGGCCTAGGCAGTTCGGAAGAAGGGTATCGTCAAGACTTCTCGAGAATAGACGAAGGGGAAAGGAAGTTAATGAATGGCAGAAGGCCGGATTGGAAAGTGCGGTTCGCTTTCTATGGAGATAAGAACAAGGAAGCACTGGCCATGGCAAGCATTGGTTGGAAGAAGAGGGCGGATTGCCTAAACTAACCAATACTACTCGCCTATTATAGAGTGCTTATAGAAAGAAAGCCAGACTATGCAACAGTAGTCAAACAGTTTGGGTTTTTATGGTCAATCTATGATTTGGTGGGAAGAGAACCAGGCTGGCCTCCTTTCTTGTTCCTCTGGGTTCTTGGGTTTGCCTATGTGCTTAGAATCTTTGATTTTGAGTCAAAAAGGATTCTGGTATGTAGGTGAGTTGTGGATATCCACCAAGGAAGGACTTCTTATAAACATTGTGTATTGGTCCTGCCTTGTTGGATGTCAAACTCCCAAGGGTCACTCTCGTCCTCACCCTTCGTCCTAATAAATCACCTTTCGGTTCTTCTTCGGAGGGATCGAAAGAACTACAATTCATCTCTTTTCCCGGACTGTAGGATTTAGACAGGAGTTGTGGCCCGTGGTGACTGGAGTGAGGTTGACTTCCTTGCTCACAGATGACGTTTGGAAACAACAGAATTTCACGCTTCCGAAGTATCTGGGTTGGTCACCCGGAGGGACCCAGTGGAGAAATTGAATTGACATACCTTGGTTAGTCAAGGATTGGCTTAGTGTTCCGTTTTTTAGCCACGAAACCCCGTATTTTTGATTAAAAAAGAGATGTGCTATATCCATAGGGACAGACGTCAAACACCAGTCATTGCATGGCGAAGGGTATTCTAAACACCCTTGTCAACTAGATGCCTTCCACCATCTTAGTCTAGCCTCCAATATACTCATACCTCTCTGTTCAAGAGGTCCTTCGTGTATGACCTGTGTGTACATCCGAAGTGTAAAACTGGGATGTATTCACTCTCTCTATCTGACACTTCGAAGGAGGGTGTCTAGGGAGAGCTGCTGGTCATGTCATTCTATGGTCTCTTTGGCCTTACCAGGTTCTCTATCAGTTCTGCCAGACTTTTATAGATGGTTTGATTGTCTGTCAGCCTTGATTAGAGGGGCCTGGGGCAGTGACTCGCTTCAGGTCTTGGTGTTTTCACAGTGGAATATTTTAAGATCAAATGTGATCTGTTCCATGTGAACCACCATGCGTGGTGCCTCATCATATTATTGATATTTTATTTGATGAGACAGCCTTCGATCAGATGTATGGGGGGTCCCTAGATCGGTGCATGGAGCTCAGAGCTCTCTTTATAGAGGGTTCTGACCCTTTGTGATTATGGGACGTCTCACCGCGTCTCATGTCATGAAGGGAGACTTTGGTGGTTCAAGTCCGGATTGTGAGCTTCCCGAAAGGTGACGTAGCTGCTAAGCGGCTGTGATTGATCGGGGGCCAGAATGTGGATGGCTGGCCGTCC
>QGSO01000004.1:0-16613 GCA_011037825.1 Carya cathayensis | reverse complement strand
GACCAGGCGCACACGAAAGAATTGGTGGGCCTGTCCGCCACCATGAAAGCACGCTTCATAAGAAAAGGGAAAGCCCTCAGTAGTAGGCCGCCACCGCCCTAATAAAGACAACCTTCTCTAATCGTGTAGAGCGAGGCAATGAGCATGGTGCTGCTTGCGACTCCTGCGTCTACTGATGACAACTCAGGGCAGGGTCATGTCAATTTGTATGTGCGCTTGGTCCGTCCTGTACTTGCCTGCGAGTGCTTTCTTTCCTTCATACATCGAGGGGATATCCATAGAGCCGGGGCTGGTTGGTCCGGTGGAACAATGTTCAACTAACTCAATACTGAAGCCTTAAACTATTCCCGAACGTGAGGACTGCAATTGCATGACCTTCCTTTCACTTTGAAACCACTACCAATTCGTTTGCCAGCATACGACTTTATAGTCTTTGCTTGCTCGGATTGCTCCACCCGCTTACTTTATTTCCATAGGAGATCTGGTTGCTTTCCAATACGAGTGGCAAATGCGTGCACCTCTTTCAGAGCCTCTTAGAAAGCCCATAATTGATAGTAAGTTGGGATGAAACAATCTCTTTCAGATCCTTTTCTTCAGTGATGAATCGCTTTTTGAATAAGCACTCGCCATGTCAAGTCAGCTAGTCATTCAACTAATCTCGTCCGCTTTGATCACTGGATTAGAGTATGCCCTTCTACTTCCGGTAGTCAGAGAGGTAGCCGATAGTCGGAACAACTGGAACTTTAGCTTGCACTCGAGCTGGCGTATAGTTCTTTTCTGCGGCCTATGGTCCTCTTTAAGCTGAGTCCTTTTGGGCATGTCGGCTAGCCACCTGTCTGATATTCAACTACTCACTTGTCCGCTTCCAATTTTCAAAGTCAGAAGCCGATGCCACTTTTTCAGGAGTAATCGAATCGGCAGGCACAACAGAAGGAATCAGGGAGTTAGCTTAGAGGACAACACTCACCTCCGCCACCGGATCTCGAAACCCTCTCCAAAATACCACCAGTCAAGCTAAGCAAGTTTCAAAGAAGGCATAATAGGGCTTTTAAGAGCCTATGAGAATCAAACAATTTCATTGCCTCATGGGCGATCGCTCGCTTAGTCTGCTAATCTGTTGGTTTAACCGACATAAGGAAGGGCTTCCGTGGAGTGGAACCTCTTTGCAGAGCCTTGGAATATTTCGTGATAGTTATCATGGGTTGCAAAGGGGCGGGACAAGGATATACCAAATGAAACCCAGACTTTTTTTGTTCTGTGTATGTAATTGAAGATTTAGTGACTTTGCCAAATGAACCATATCTATACGAAAATGATGATATCGATACCACCCTCGTGATTAGCTCCTCGCGTACGCTCCCGCTATGGAAATGAGTCCTTCGTTAAGCTCTCGTCATTGGTCAGTTCCCGTTACTCTACCTCTTTAAGAAGATCCTCTTATTGAGTGAGTTATTGACTTATTTGATTCGATTGGCTTGGTCTTTTACCTGAAAATACGGAATAATTGGCTTTTTTATTATGCGTATGCTCCTACACCAACCAGTTACTACAACAGCCAATAGACTCGTTTATGGATTTCCCGACTTTGGTTCTTGTTCATACTACCCATTTGTGGAGCTAGGAGATTCGGTTGTTTAACCTGAGGGAAGTTTCGGGATCAGTTGATTATGCAGGTGCGTGTGCCGGTTAAGGTTGACAGTGCCTCTGACCGCCCCTATCTCTAAAGGGGCTTATGGTCTCGCTGACTTAACCGCTGACAGGCTTTCATTCTCATATTGATCTCAAACACATTTTTCAATTATATAGTATGTTATGTAAGGATGATAATGGGTTTCGCCATCCTCATAGCCGGAAGCCAGATCTACTCTCTCTGGTCATTGCCTCAGTCAGCTTCGAGGCGATCTGTCTATTGAACGAGACCCTTATCCTACAATGCGCGGAACTTCTTTATAGAAATAGATTAGATTATTGACTCCCCTGTCAACTCGGCAACTACTCCTCCAGTTGATGAACAACGGTGGTTCGCGTATTCTATTTTTTAGCTTTGGCTCGCTAGTAGTAGTCTCATTCCCTGCCATCGGTAGTAGCATCACTTTCCCTTCTCCTCGGCAGTCTGAGTCTTTCATCAAGTAGAAGGAAGAGCTCCTCTTGTGGATCACTCCCTCCCGTTGTGTTCTGCTTGCAATGCTTTGTGTCTTCCACGGACAAGGGGATAGCCACTTATTGTTTTTTACAATTAGTTAAGAGTGATTCAATAGTAGCCCAAGCCATAGCTATTAGGCAGCTCTCAGGAGGTGGGGAAGGAGGTTGCTTGCGGGGTTCCCAAAGGGAAGGCTTGCTAGGAAGTCCTGCTCTGCTTCCCTGTGTTAAGCAAAGTGAGTTGACTTCGTCATGTAGTTGACCGAAGGTCTATCCATGAGAGTGAGCCGAATGGCGTATCCCAAAAGAGGAGCACGGGAGCTCACTCCCTCAATGAGTCTATCTCCTGCTTCAGGCCATGTTGTTCAGTCTCCAGGAACTCAATTCTGAGATGCAGCCGCCTCCATCCGCAATCCGCTCCCGTACGGACGTTGACATGCTTAGCGAAGGTCTCCTTACCTTATGAAATTGACGACGACATTTCTTTCAAGTTGCACGAAAGGTAGGGGGAAAACCTATCTAGAAGTCGTTTTTGATGAGGAGCCTCCCTAACGCTGGGCAAGATCAAGAAAAAAAGAAGCTTCTTTTAAGTGTTAGAACAATGGATCCTGCAAGGAAAGAAGCGCGCATTCGCGCTACCAGAGAGCGCATAGAGGGTTTGGAGGAGAGGCTGCAAGCGCTGCGGGCGGAGCAGGAAGCCCTAATTGTGCGTGCTGCCACCCACGGTCACCGGGGAGACTAGAATAGAAGAGTCCGTCGACTCTTTTTAGTTTTAGAAGGTTTAAATAAGTGTCTGTAGACGCAAAGTAGTGTGTTTTAATTTATGGTGTTCTTTGTCTTTTTTTAGTAGAGATCTACTCCGATGCTTACTGGAGATAGACTCCTATTTATGCTAACTATCTTTGTTTGGTTTTCTTTTTTATGTTTGCATGTATGGGAACCCTAGTTGAAAATGTTTACTACTTATGCTTTTAGAATAATAAAGACTTTTTCGTATAAATGTGCTGAAAATCAAGTTCTTTCCTTTTTCTCTTTCTATAGTTGAGATAGTAGCACGTAATTACAGACATATTATTAAAGTGGTAAGAACGGGTTTCGTTCTAGTGCCCGAAAAGAATATTCCAAAGCTTTTCCGTTACAGAACCGTACGTGAGATTTTCATCTCATACGGCTCCTCCCTTATGTGCATAATGAAAAGCAAATAATATATATAATAAAGCTTTCAATATTATAATTCTAAATTTAGTGGTAGTGGGGCTAGTGTTTTTACAAGAAATCTCTAGCCTGCGAAAGATCTTTTTCTTTTTTTAGTATCAAGCTGTTGATACTAGATATATAAAACTAGATATATAAAAAAGGTAACTCCAAAAATGTCTTTGTCCCCAACGCCCATGAATTTCAAGGAATTAAGAACTTCAACAGTCTTCTATGGGGTATCCAAAGTACGAACGAGATGGATTTTGTTGTACCAACCATTCTTGTTAATCCCGATCCCGATAAGGAAAGGGGGTAATTTATAACAAAGTTTTCGTTTTTTTTAATTCCTAGGCGTAGTGCTTTTTCCCCTATGCCGCCTATTGGTACTAGTGGAGTAGAGTTGGCCTACAATAAAGAATCCATAGGTGTAACCTTTCGCTCAATACTAAAATCGACAATTGAAGCATCTAAGGCTGCATTAATCGGGAATACACGACAGAAGGAATTGGTTTATTTACAAACCTCATCTCTGCCCTTCAACTGAAACAAACTATCAACCAGGGCTGAATCCTCAAATAAGGAAGGAAGAAGGAGAATTTTGAAAAGAAGGACATTAATGCTTTATGAAAGCAATCTGTACGAGGCCTCACTTTCTAAGAATCAGGAGAATCAACTGATACAGGTAGGTGATTTGGTATATAACCAAAGGAAGAGCAGAGGGAAAAAACTCCTTTGCCAAAGACTCTTTGAATCAGAATTGTCTTCTTCTGAATCAGGGGAAACCCTTCAGACTTGTTTTCATTCGAGAGAACAGAGTGAATCATAAAAGGGTTGAATCATCCTTTATTTCCGTACGCAAGCCATGGAAGGACATCTACTGTACTACCAGATCTCCATAAGAAGAAGATCCCCTTTCATTCCCATTCCATTGAACCGCTTAGGTGGTATAAGACTAGACTGAGAATCTTGAGCTTGAGTGAGAACTTCAATCTTCTTGGAGACACGGTAGGCCTTGTCATCTGATTGATCTCTTTCCATAACAGCTTTTAGAAGACATGAAGTGAAGGTAGGGGTTCTACCAACGCCATGCATCTTAAGAGTTAAGGTACTATGCCTAAGTACTCGGGCTATATGAGTCTAGGTCAGACCCTGTGTTTAGTCTCAAATGAAAATCGAAACATTCTACTCGCTTCCAGGTCGAATAAAAAAGTAGAGACAGACCTTGTTACCTGATTGGTAACGTGCTAGTCCTTATTAGCTTGCCTATATTAGAGAGATCCCACTTCTTCCTATAGCTTTAACAAGCTATAATTCGATCTTGTTTACTCGCTACTTGATCTCTTTTTTCATATAATGTAATATTACATAAAAAATAGCTTCTCGTAGATGCATCTTAGCTAGCTAGGAATCTATTAGAAGCATAAGCTGTCCGTTCAATCTAAAATACTAAAATAATGAAATAATAAGAAATAGGGTTGAGTAGTGGGAGAGAAGCTAGATGAGAAGCCAGAATGAGCATTCGATCTGATCTTACCTGCATGTAAAGGATAGCTGGGAAGACGAAGCGAGAGAGTGAAAGACCATCGGATGGATCTCTCTGGGGACTGTGAAAGATTTGATAGGAAGTCTATCTTTTCGGGAAGCAGGCGCTATGAAACGAGATGGGATGTTCTAGAGAATATAGGAAGCTTATGTGCAGGTAAGTGAAATACCTGGTTGTCGAGTCATTCAGCGAATGTATGATTCCTAGTTCGATCCAAAAGGTAGAAATTCCTTAGAAACGACTGGGAGCTCTAGCCCATTTCTATTTCCAGGGGACTATCGAGAAAGAGAAAGGATCAAGCTCAAAAATTCCTGCGAGCAGCCAGCGGAGATCGGGGAAACGGGAGAAGAACGGCTTTGTGCCATTAGAATCCTTTTCTGCCAGATAGCCTTGACCTAGCTTCCCGGAAGAATCTCCGGAGCTTAGAAGCACTCTTTGAGACTCTGCCCGCCCTTATGAGAAGGAGTCAAGAAGATAGGAGGGAGGATAGCTATGATCCTGCCAAGGTTTTTTCAAAAATACAACTTTAGGCTAACTAAAATAGCTTTTAGAAAGCTGGAAGCGAGGAATCCTAGTAGTTCTAGGTCTCCGTTTTATTCAGGTAAAGTCTCCGAATATAGCTGTTACTGATAAGGTAGAAAAGCAAGGTTAGCTGTCGGTTTGGTAGTAAGCAACATCGGAAGGTAGCAGAACGAAGTATTGCGAATGCAATAGTCCCAGCTGCCAGAGTTTTTTAGAGACTGAAGCAGGTCGAGAGCCAGACAGGCTAACGAGCGAGTGTAGTTGCTTCAAAGCGGGATATGAAAAGGAACCGCTGCTAGGAGGACTGTCCTCACTGAACCTGAAAAGATATTAAATCAATTCGTCCGGGGAAGTGAGAGAATGTTTTTTCCAAGGCTAGGGTTGCCCAAGACGTGATGAAGGGGTATCGGGAAGGAATTTAGCGAACAAGCTATAGCACTCTCCTGAGAATTAAGAGGGGAAAAAGCCACAACTGGATGATAGCAAGCCTGGGCTTACGTCGGGAAAAAGAGCGCTGCCTATTCATGTTCAGGTACGAGTTCTTAAAAAACGAATAAACGAACTCGACCAGGATAGTAATGAAGATCGAGTGAAGGCCTTTGAAAAATGCAAAAGCTTCAGGAGCCAGGAGAAAGGAAAGAATAGTGACTTCCTGGGAGGAGGCGTAGGTGATAGGAAGCTAATCAAGGACAGGCTAAGGATTCGTGGGACCTTCAAGGAAGAAGTGAGATAAGCTAGGATGCGTGTGATAGAGTAACCCCTAGCGAGTATAAGTGGATCAGCGCTTATTTCTTACCCTTACCTAAGCAGTGCCCTTCATTCAGGGTTTCAAGGATCGGTATCGAGATAGCAGCTCGAGGAATCCCTGACTTGCTTGCCTTTTATTTCAGGTATGAAACAAATAGCAGTCCAGGTCTATAAGTAGAAAGGCTCAAGGAAATGCGAAGTATAGAGAGTATAAGATAAGCTAAGATCTAGACTCCCAGATACCAACGAGCGGGATTAGCTACCAAGCGGGGGAGCTTCAGGAGACTGATAGATGATAGGTAGGTGGGTGGGAAATCAAGAGAAGTGACAAATGATACTCTTAATGGATTTTTCAATTTTCATCCTTTTTCATGGGGCAAGAGCCAGCCCATTCTTATAGCATCCAAGGAAAGAAAAATGCCCATGGCAGCTCTTAAAAAGATAGGAGAGGAGTGTGAGTCAGTCGAGTCGAGAAGCAACTCATTTATAAGTTAAAAAAGTTTAAATAAAGGGCGATTTCCAAGTTTCAAGGAAGAGTGGATTAGCCTCGAATATCTTGATCCACTAGAAAGAGAATTACCAGATACGAATACAAATACAGTTGGAGATCAATAAGCCAAAAGCTTTAAGAAAGCTATAGTAAGGTCAGATTACAGGAAGAGCACAGGTCAGTCTTCTTCATAAGTTCCCTTCCCGTCAGGATAGGGCGAAAGTTGCTTTGTCTTTGTATTCAACGAGTGATTCAGAGTTGTCTTGCCTTTCTAAATTCAAGCATGTCTGTTATGCTAGTTCATCTATAGAACGTCAAGACCTTGTCTTCCGTAAGCTAGATACCCGAGAAAGTAGATTAAGGTCATACTTTTTCCTTAGAAAAAAGCCCACCCACGTCTGGGTCATAAGTTTGTCTGCCCATTAACAACAAGAAAGCCAATTCATAGCGCAAGGAGGATAAAGGAAGGGTAGGAGCTATCCAGTAGAATGCTAGGGCACAAAAGCAAGAAGAGGACCTCGCTACACGAATTGAAAGGAAAGCTCGGACTTCTAAAAGGCTTCGAATAACATACATAATATCGTTCATTTTTCCTCCAGCAAGGAGCAGAGCCAGTTCAACTCATGAAATGGATGCTTTCGTAGGGACAGTATGCCTTTTAAGCTAGATAAGGCCTGACCGGCTTCGCGGGAGCATTTCCACTCTGTTACGAAACATCAAATTAAGTCTAAGTATGGCTAGTTGAAGAAGACTCACTACTTTAGAGTGGCAAGCCAAGCAAGACCAACTTAGTTCGACTGAGCACCTACGTGAATGGCCCAACGATACGAATTTGCACAACTACCGATAGCCTACTTACCATAAGAAGGATCTCTTTCTCACAGCACCTGCGCAAGAAAGAATGCGCCTGCTACCGCTAACGGAACATAAACTCTCTTCATATGGAGGTTTAGATCCAGTCACTTAAGCCTAGTCTAGAGGTTCACCAAGTAAGCATCTGATCGAGATGAAGCAGCAGTTTCTTCTGAGTTTGGTTATGTTTCATCGGCTTCAGTTGATGCTGTTTCTTCTGTTGATAATCGGGTTAGCTTCACAACGCCAAAGATATACATACGTTTTGTACTTGTGTTCTGCTTATTACTTGGTAGTTATCCCCAACAGTGAGTTGTCGTTGATCCAGTAGTGACATGAAAGAAAGAGAGACACGAGCGGAGCAAACAGAGGATGCTGCTTCATAGAGAGGAGAGAAAGAAGTAGGCTTAGTCAAGCCGTAGTTAGCGCGTAGCCACATTACGGTTTAACTGACTACACTACTTGCGTTAAGGCGCTGAAGCCGGAGTTTGCTTGGTAGGGGTTAGCTTATTCCCAGGCGAACCAGCCCAGTAAGATAGATTCTCCCAGACACCAATACCTGCGGGAACTAGTAGCCACACTACGGCGTATGAGACATTCCCTGACGGCTTCCCTTAACCGTAGGCTACAGTTGCTTCCTTCGCTCTTTCATCTACAACCATATCTGGTTTCGCCTGCCTTGCGCGAGACTACGCAAACGGAGGGGCCGAAGGAGATCTCCTTTGTTTGGATCCTAGTTGTAGAGGAACAACTTCAAAGGAGAAGAGAGCAAGATACTACGCAAACTCCAGAGCAAGCCCAGCAAACGGGTGCAACTATTATGGCGGGGGAAGCTTCTGCTCCGAACCATATGCTCGTAGCACAAACCAACAAGTGCCTGCAACGTCACCTGAGATAAGCCTACTTCTTCTGCTTGTTCATTCGGGTTCAAATAACGCCTCTGGTCTCCTAGTTTCCTTAATGAGCGCCATGAAACTCGGTTCTTTACTGAACCTTCTTTTCGGCTAGTCGTGTATTCCGTCACGTGTTTCTTTCATAACCTAAAATACGGGATGACAAGGTGCAACGCTCACCTGAGATAAGCCAATTCCATAGCTTAACGAAAGGGCTCCGGAAGGGACCGTGGCTGAAACCCTTTCTTCCGGCCAGAACATGACTATACTAAACTCAACTTTCTCTTCGGCCAAGCAAGAAATACGGCCCAGGCCCTATTCTCAACTAATGAATGAGGAGACGCAGGAGATGCAAGAGAAGAGGTGGGGAGTCAGGAGCTAAGCCACTTGACAGAGTTTACGAGGTGAAGGAGTCAGTTCCGATAGGAGCGTTGGATATTTTATAAATATATCAGTTCGCAATCAAACTACGGCCCAGTAGCAAGATACGGCCATAACAATACAATAACATGACGGAACTCCACCTATTCATGGCAAGGAAGTAGCCCCGGCTCCACTTTCGTTTTTGGCGCTAGCCCTGTGCTTGACGAACTAGACTCAGGGTCTGCATGCATCTCTTCACAATCTCTTCTCCTGTGGATCCTCTATCGGAACTCAGTGGATTTCATCTCCGTGGCTGGCTTACTTCCTACCAAACATCAGAGCATGTTCCCCAACGACTTGTTTGTTCACTCAGTCTGGACATCGAAGGATGCGCTGCTGCGTGGGGTAGACCTTACAGCTAGGGTTTTGACCCTCGGGATAAAGGCTGGCTCGACCAACCGGATTTGTAGCAACTTATGCCATATCTCCTTAACAGCAATCTCCCGCCTTCACCTCGACTACTTTTTTGGGGGTCGGTTCCGAGACCCGAAAGCCAGGTTGACAGCACGTACAAGAATTATAGCGCTTAGGCCCACGGACTGACTAAGCCATTGAAGGCACAGAAAAGCCAACATAAGAACGAGTTTCACAGTCTTCAGTGGTTTCCGTAAGAGGAGAAGGCACACCAGTCCGAATCTCAAAGCAAGCGAGCGTAACCACCACCTTGGAGATCCACTTCGATCCTCTCTTCCTTCTCTTTCATCTCCTGCCAGACTGCTTCTTCAACCTCTCCGCTATTCGATTCGGGCGGGCGCCTATTGTAGAATCGTCGATAACCTGGCTGCCACTACCCGACTTAGTAGCGAATCACTTCCAGGCTGGCATTAAATCTATCTTGTGCCAGTGGCTCTTGTGTGCCTCATTTATGCTGGTGGCATACCTTACCGTATTGTGCTGAACACTCACAAAAGCCGTGGCCTTCCGCTATGTTAGACCTTCCCCTAGAAGTACAATGGTTGGTCCCTCCGGAACTGGTAATCTCCGTTTGACTTGAAAGGAGCCTTGTTCAGCAGGTGCGCAGCAAGTATTCTTTCACAAGTTTGACGCAAGTCGTACCTCCCAGCCCCCTTAGCTACTTGTACTAAAAAACTAAGGCGCTATACGGAAGTTCGTGCCTGCTTATCCCGGCTACAATAACTATCGAACAGCGATCCATCTGAAGAATGGCGCTCGTATATCCCTAGGCGTGGGTCTGTACTTTCCCCTATTAGAGAAGGGCGAGGTTTGGAACCCTCAAGCAAGACATGATCTACATAATAAGACATCATAGCGCCTAGAGATACAGGTACGGTTCATCGCGTTACTTATCCAAGCGTGTTGCCGGATAGTCGGATATGCCGTACTCTGATTTTGATGAGGTTAGGAACCATTTGCTGTTACCAGCATTACTCATTATTAGGAAACGCATTCCCGTTTATCGATTTTAAGGTTAGAGTGACACGTTGTCGCTTTCGCTTTAATAATGAATGATATGGAGTCATGCAAGGAGCGCGATTTACTAATATAATAAAAAGGGGTTTTCACCATCTATTTCTGCCTGAACTCTTCCTGAGTTTCCCTCCTAGCGAACGGGGAAAGCTTATCCCTCACTCGCATTCGCCTAATCGAGCAGAACGCCACTCGGCGATCATCCTACAACTGGTCCCGCCTATAGTTATATAGTGTCGAACACAGATAAGTATAGATTTTTTTGTCCTTACGACGGTTGTCAAAGACCGGATCTTTGCACTTCGCGACCCTATCCGAGTATGTGCTTAGTGCAACGCCTCATAGAACAATGAAGTAATGTATCCATACGAGCTCCGGCCCTCAGCAGCTCGAATACAAAATAAACTTCTTCATTTATGTTACCTGTTGTGGACCTTCAACGTTTCACCTTTCATAGATCTGGGAAAGGCGGTTTTGCTTTGGGAAGTGACGTTGAGACTGGGCACGTGCGATAAGTAATAAAGAAAGCAAAGGGAAATCGGAGGAGTTAGAGCAGGGAACAATAGGCATCCCTGCCCGGAAAACAAACAGTAGAGTGACGCGAAGGACCTCTAGCAACTCTACTACCGCCTTTCCTACTAAAAAGCTAATCCAACCGAAGGAAATTACATAAGGTCTGGAAAGGGCTATACATAATCTAATTCCTTCCTCCCTTTCTTCCCGGAGATAGATATAGCCCTCTCGAAACCTAGCTGTTAGAGTTGCATTTTGGGGTAATAAAAAACTGAATCCCCGAATGAGTACTTGAACCCTTCTCCTGCAAGGTATAGAACAACTAAGGGTACTGTGGGTCCTGCTCGCTTTGGTTCTGCTTCTGTGGTGACCAAGAAGCAGGAGCTTGAGCTCAACCAGCCATTGATAATCACTTTTGTGGTTCCCAATTGGGATGGAGATTCCGGTCCGGTGTAGGGGACACCTTCTTCATGATCTAGGGGTCAAATGTAGCCTGCGCTAAGCAGGGAGAGCTCCTCTTTGGTTCCATCTGTCCACATTCTTCCCTTCCATCCAGGGGAATTCGGGCTTGATTGTTCCGTGTAGTCGATTCGCTCAGTACCTCCATGAACAGAGTCCATGAGCTCGGGAAGAGAAGTAGGGCCTTCGGTCAACCAAGAGAGGTCCAGCCCTTCCTGATCATTCAGAATTCGTTGCGTTCTTCTTTCGAGCTGATCAGTCAGCTTCCAGCCACCCAACCAATCCTGTTGATCCTGACCTACAGAAAGGGGTGAATGAGGTAAGAGAAGCCCTCGTCTGTGTTTCGGTGACCAGGAGAGCCAGCCGGAGATAGGTCTGTGCTTTCGTCAGGGGGTCAGTACCAGGTGTTGATCAGTCATCCAAAGGAGAGGGGCTCTGAGGACCAGTTTGACATCTCATTCAAGAGAGAGTGAGTCATCCATCCAATTCCTATGTTCACAGGGGGCCCAAAAAAGAGAGAAGAGAAAGAACTGGGAGTTGGCGCCTGCTTGCTTGCTTACCAAGCCATCCTGGCAAGCTCTTCCAGTTGATTAGTCTCATACCACAAAGCCAAGCCCCGAGGAGAAGAACCATTTCTGCCCCGGGGTTTAGTGACTCCATTCTCATTCTCAAGACTCAAGGCTATTCCTTTCACACCGCTGGCAAATTCAACCATTTCCCCAGCTTGAATCTCGTTCAATCCATAAACACGTGCAATCCCATCTCCAACTGAGACCACTCGACCGATCTCATCCACTTGAAAATTCGTGTAAAAGTTGGTAATTCTACTTTCTAATAGAGTCGTTAGTTCCGCAGCTCTGGGAGAGAATTCCATGATTCAAAAATGGGATAGAGTCAAGGGAGAATGCTGCTTTAAAAAGAAACTAATAAAGAGAAAACGAATTCCATGAATTAGGAGACCTAATCCCCAAACCCATCTCTCATTAGCGAAAGCTACCTACCTCGTTTTGCTGAAGCTCTGCCAGTATAGCACGGTGCTCTTTTTTAGTGTCTTTCTCTATATTCGCTGAACACTTCCAATACCTCACCACGCCGATTTCACAGCTCGATTAGAGCAGCTCGACTTTCTTCGCAGCTTTCGAGCCCCTTTCTTATTATTAGTAAGATAGGGCGCTTGAGCGCTCCTGCGCGATACGGCTGAAAAGCCTTATCTTGCTTGCTCTTCTTTTTAAAGAAATTGCTTGAGCGGCTTTAAAATCTTACCTTTAGCAACGGCAGGAGTCTTTCTTAGTGCAATACCTTCAACAGCCCTTAAAGCGTGCGAGCGGCCCTAGCTAATAAAGTAGCGAGATTGAAAGGTCCGAAAGACTAAGCTTCACCCAGTACGCAACTCGGTTTTCCGCCCGAACGACCCTAGCGTACGGAAAAGAAAGAAGGTCATTAGTTCTTGTAGTCAGAAAGAATAAAGCCAAACAAGCCGTTTCACCCCTGACTATAAAGCTTCTTGCGAGGAAGCCCTCCGTTACACTAGCCTTAAGCTAATGGCAGACATAAGGAAGCATTAGTCCAGGCCTAGAAAGAAGAGAAGGATTAGTAATAACAGAAAAGTCGTAAAGCCAAGGTGTTCTCCTGTCGTCAATCTTATTAGTCGTTGTCTCCACTAGCTGTAGGGCGAAGCAAGGCATTCCGCTAAGAGCAGCCAGCAGCAACTAGAGCATCCCGTCTGAAGGCCGAGGGCAGGAAAGCAAGGCAAGTCTGAAGGCAAGGAAGGCTAGTCCGGCAACTGCTGGCTGTCGACGAGGAGGAGTCAACTAGCGATGCCAGCTTCTGAAAGATTATGATTTGAAAAAAGATTTCCTTCCAAGGCCAGTTCTTCAAGTTCTGGAGTTCCATTGCATTAATGAATCCGGCTGGAAAGACCTACACCTACTACCCTTTCTCAAACCTTCCCCTTTTCATAATAATAAGGTAAGCTTGGGTTCCAAACCTTTTGATATGCGGTCTCGCTATTCTTTGTTTGCATTCAAAGGTCTTGTGCCTGCGCTATCGAGTCACGTGCCTAACTTCCAAAGAATGAATCAATGAATATGGTAGAGGAGCAAAAGTGGCCGGCGGCGGTGTAGAGCTATAAGGAGCGAAGCTCACACACACCGGCTGATGGAGGGCGGGATCACATTCACTTGCTTGCCGCCCGGCTCCATAGTAACAAAGTGGAAAGTAGGCCCGCCCCCATAACCACACGGGAGGGTAACGAGATTCAACTGGATGGTCACGCTTCTTCGAGAACGGTTTTTCCCTCAATTTGAGAGCTGGTTCCGTGAGTCCAAAGACGCCTATAAACAAGGCAAGCCCAAAAGATGATTTTCCTCTTCCTCACATCGATGTTCTGGTGGACAACACTGCTGGACATGGGATGCTGTCTTTTATGGATGCTTTCTCTTGATATAAGCGGATCAAGATGGCCGAGGAAGACAGAGAGAAAACGGCGTTTATCACCATATCAGATAGGAGGGCACGTTCTGTTACAAGGTGATGCCGTTTGGTCTAAAGAATGCCGGGGCGACGTACCAGCGAGCCATGACTGCGCTGTTTCATGATATGATTCACAAGGAAATGGAGGTCTATGTCGATGACATGATCGCCAAGTCTTGGGCTGAAGAAGACCGTGAATTTGAAGAAAGTGTTTGACAGATTGCGGAAATACAGTCTTCGTCTTCATCCGCAAAAGCATATAAAGCCGGGAGGAGGTTTGGTGCTTCGTCAGGTAAGCTACTCGGGTTTATTGTCAGCAGAAGAGAAATCGAAGTCGACCTGCAAAAGCCAAAGCAATTATCGACATGCCGGTACCAAAGACAGAGAAAGAAATCAGGGCTTTTTTGAGCAGGCTACAATACATCAGCAGGTTCATTGCCCAGCTCACACCCATCTGTGAGCCGATCTTTAAACTGCTCAGAAAGAAGACCCCGCCTTTTTTTTAGAAAAGATAGACAGAAGGAACGAGGATTGCCAAAAGGCGTTTGACCAAGTGAAGAAATATCTACTCAATCCTCCCATCCTGGTACCGCTAACGCCTGGTCGACCTCTCCTGATGTATCTGTCAGTAATGGAAGCATCCATGAGTTGTGTCCTTGGTCAGCACGATGAAACGGGTAGGAAGGAAAGAGCCATATACTATCTCAGCAAGAAGTTCACTGATTATGAGACAAGGTATACGGTTCTAGAAAAGACCTGTTGTGCTCTTACATGGGCCTCGCAACGCCTACGCCACTACATGTTGAACTATACGACCATGCTGATTGCAAGGATGGACCCGCTAAAGTCTCTCTTTGAAAAGCCAGCCCTCACGGGCCGTACAGCAAGGTGGCAGATGTGACTCTCAGAGTTCGATATTGTGTACGTCACCCAGAAGCCCTAAATGAGTAAGGCAAGGGGCAGGCAATAGCAGACCACCTGCGGATCATCCCGTGCCTGACTATGAGCTTTATTTATTTTTTTAAGGGGACGAATTTCCTGGACGAAGCTATTCTATTTGCGGTAGGCGAAGAAGAAGACGAAACTCCTCATGATTGGCAAATGTTCTTTGACGGTGCAGTAAATCAGAACGGAAATGGAGTTGGAGCAGCCCCTTTCTACATGCTATCTTAAAGCTCGCCAAAAGGAGCCCATATTCCCATAGCTGTCAAGTTGAGGTTCTTTTGCACAAACAATATCGCAGAATATTCTGCGTGTATCACAGGCGCTTCAAAGAAGCGCCCTCGACTTGAGAATAAAGAAGATTGATGTATATGGAGATTCGTCACTTATCATCTTTCAGACAACTGGTGATTGGAAAAACCAAAGATCAGAAGCTCATTCCCTACCATCAGTATCTGGAAGATATCAGCCTAAAGTTCAGACGGATTACCTTCAATTATCTGTCGAGGACGAAGAATCAGTTTGCTGACGCATTGGCCACACTAGCTTCCATGATCAGTAGAAGGTATTGATATCAGGCCAATAGAGTCGACGAATCGGATTGAAATCAGTGTGAAGAAGAGTCATGCGAGGACTAATCAAGCACAGCTAAATAGTAGTCATGAAAGGAAAAAAGATCGTCAACGCTTCCAACGTCCGTAGGAACTAAGTAGGAAGTTGGGCCGGAACTAGAGGACTCTGTGAGACCCCATTTCCTGTCTACCTCTCTGAATCCTTAGTTTTCGGAGCAGTAGAGACTCACGCTTTAGCCGCTTCATCTGAAGGAGGGTTTACAGAAGTCACAGCACCAGAAAGTGACAATAGACAAATCAACATAAATGCAAGAAAAAGAGGAAACTGTACATCAAGCCCTGTATAGCGGGACAGAGAAAATAAATGGTACCCCTCCGCCCCTTACTATTAATAAAATGACCAGACGTACCTGGTTGCGATCAGATGTAGGAGAGAAGCTCGTTTAGGAGCCACCGCATACGTTTACTCTTGAATTGATTCGTGAGATTTGCGATCGCTCTTTCCCCCCGCCTCGCTGGTCCTCATAATCCCCTTGAGTATTCAAAGAAAAATTGTTTGATCATTCAATGGATCAAGCAAGGTGTTGATTTCTCTCTTTTTAAATCAAGGTCTTCTTCGAAAGAACCAGAGTTAGCCGAGTAGCTCGAGCAGGAGTTTATTAAAAGCTGAAAAGCGGAAGACTGGGGCCCTTTACAAAAAGTCTGGGAAACCAGAAACGGAATACCTAGGTCGCAAGGCAAGGGAGGACGGAACCCCACTTCGACTCACCAAGGAGAAGGTAAGTACTTTTATCTCGTTTCTTCTGGAGTGATATAGATCAGTGCCTGGACTGGGGGGGCGTCGGCCCACGGGAAAACGTTTGCAGATGCGATTATGAATCGAACCAGATCGAAACATTCAGCTGTCGACGGACAAACTTTGCCGAAACGTCGACCGCAAACGAAGGATGGCCAGGCCCCGGTTCCCAGGGTTAGAGTATTCCCTATTATAAGCCTACTCAGATCAGAACTAAACTAGTTGATTCTCTTTCGCCTATCGGCCGGCCGGCTTTAAGCAACCTTCGCATTTCCTGCTGAGATCCCAAGTCTCCAAGTGGGCCCTCTTGGCCACCCGCGACCTTGGCTTTTTAGAGAATCCCGCTCCTGTGTCGTGGGACTTGTAGCTCGGCAGTCCACCGGGTGGGTTTTTTTATCCTTCCAGTTTCGAGTGTCTTCTTGGATAGTTATAGCGGCCCATAGGCGCGAGATGTACCTTGTGGGGGGGGGCGGCGGTCCCCTGGACATAGTCCTTTCAGGCAGTGGCCGTTTAGTCCATGGTCCATTAGATGGTCGGTGCAAGGCCAGAAATTGGAACACATTGATTCCGCTCGTTCCCGTCCTTCGCTTCAGGGCCTGTCCCTCGGTGTGGTCAGTACTTCATA